>CM068386.1:28139301-28739301 GCA_034770075.1 Aralia elata
GTTACATTTTGCTCAAGATATTTGAGTCAGAATAATGCTACATGGAATCGAGTTGGGAGAAATGAAGTTGGATACGAACAAGGTGAATCAAGTCTCTCTGTGTTCAGAAACATAGGTCGATTTCTTAATGCCCCAAAAGATTGTTCACTATGTGGCGATGATGTCAAGAGTGCACATCTGTATGTACTATTTAATTGTACAGAGGTTGAGACATATCTAAGGTGAGTAAATGAAGAATGAAATTTATTGTTCGAAATATTAAGTACATTTGTTATATATTTATAACAATAAAAAATTAATTTTTTTTGAAGCACTTGGCAGGATTCGTATATGTTACGATGTGGAAAGCGTACGCAAAAACTGACTCCAATGGGAAATTGACAATGCTAAAAAAAATGAATTTCCTGAATGGTTTAAGAATTATGTAAGTACTACAATATTATGTCATGAATACTTTTGTAATGGTTATTAAAAATAAATTGATGGGATTTTGTTATATCACTACCATTTTGTAGATGGAAACTGTGAATAATGATGCTTCTAAGGAAGTAAAACCTCTTACATTTGGCCCAAATTTGATAGGCAGGAGAGGAGATGGTTATTTGGTAAATGGGTATCGATTCCATACTACAAGTTGTGAGAGTAAGAGGAGAACACAAAATAGTGGGGTCTATGTGGTAGCAACTACTCGTGGATATTCCTCTAGTAGAGACCTAAATCCTAGGGAAGATGTAGTTGAATACTTTGGTATTTTGGAAGATGTTGTTGAATTAAATTATTATGGATCTGGCAAGGTTGTTCTATTCAAGTGTAACTGGTATGACAGTTTAGCACGTGATAGAGGGGTCAAAACTGATGAATATGGCTTCACACTTATAAATTCTCAAAAGTTTGGTTCGACTAATGAGCCCTTTGTAATGCCATCTCAGGTTCAACAAATATTTTATGTTGATGATCAAAGGGATAATAATTGGCGTATGGTTATACGAACAAAACCGAGAGATTTATGTGAAGATGCTGAAGTAGATTCTGATAGTGACGAGTTACCCAATTTAATGAAGATTTAATCACTCTAGTTGCAGAAGTTGATATTGAAAACATAAATTGGGTTAGGAATGACGTTGATGCTGAATTAGTTGAAAATGGACAAAAAAGACTTAGAAGTAGGTGGAAGACACGATCTGAAATTGATACTTCTCGTTCGAAAAGACGAATGATTGTACATAGTGTTGATGAAGATGAAGATGAGAATGGAGCTGAAGACGAAGACGAAGGAGAAGAGGATGGTCTCCAAGATGAAGAGGATGAGGGTGATAGTGAGGAAAATGAAGATGAGGAAGAATGATAAAATGATAAACTAGTAATACCACACAAAGGGATCTGATGAGTATATGTCTTTCATTCGTCGGCTACCTGAGTTCAAGTTCCAAGTGCATTGACTATTAATTTTCTCAATGTAAATTCTTACACTTTTAATACCTAAGGTTGTGCCACTATGGAATGGTTTTGTAACTTTTAACTCTTTGCTGGTTTTCTAACTCATATGTTACCCTTTTGTGGCATAATTTTTTTCCCTATTAATTTGTATGCCTGTGTAAATGCTTGGTTATTGGTTTGAATATATGGACTTGCCATAAATGAGTCCTTTCTTTTGACATGTAGACGTGTTTATTGCATATGTAACTAGTCAAATTATCTCCATTTTGGTCTTTAGTAGGTTGAGGTCCAAACACTCGTATTGACAATTACAAAAGCTGACTCAAAATGTTTACTTTGATGTCAGTAGTGCTGAAGAATTATAGGTATAATAGAATACCTTTGTTCTCGTTACTACTGCTTAAAATTGTTTCTGCATCTTTTGTTTGTTGCTTTGTATATATGTAGAATTGGAAGCCATATAATAAGTAATTCTCTTTGAGGGACAAATTATTCCTTCATTTTTGATGAGTGTTTAAGATTGGATCGAGTTCAAAAAGATAGCGAGTGTGTGTGTGAGTGAAGATCATTTAACAATTGTACCAAGAATTCTTTCAGATCATGCCTCTCATACTGCTAATTATTTTGAGTTCATAAACATGTGGTTATGCTAGTATTCAAGCATTGGCGCTAGCTATGCCATAAAAATGTAGCTCTTAATTGATACGTGTTCTTGCTTTTTGGTTGTAATCAATGTGTTTCGAATAAACCCATCTCTTGAACTTGTGCGGTAGAGAAAGGAGTTGGTGACAAGGTAGTGAATTAACTAGAGAAATCGGTCAATTCTAGACTTCTGGCAAGCTACTGTTGCTAGGCAAATTTTAACACAATTTTAGACTTCTGGCAAGCAAGTTCTTCTGGTATACATAAGTAGTGATGGTTCTGATACTTCTAATGCCTTATGGTTCTGATTTTATTGAATTATGAGGTTGTATTAGATGATTACTTGTAATTTCAGCATGTTATCTAAATTTCTAGCAGTTTAGTAAATTAGTATGTTACAGTCAGTTATTAGTGCTGAAAGTAATATGCCCTCAAGCCAATTATATTTGATGTAATAAGCATTTACTTTGTAATCTTATTCAAATATTAATAATAGAATAAAAGGCATATTTTATCCATGTTAATTGGTTGAATTAATAAATGTGATGAACCCATAGTTTTCGAGCAATGCTTTTAGAATCATGATGAGACCATGCTAGTGAGATCTAAATTCAAGAAAGCTCAAAACTAAAATGTTCCTAATCGTTGGATCACTAATATTGGGATTACTGATCCGGATAGATTAGTACATACTATGCTTGATCTTTAGAAGATAATGATTGATCTCATAATCATTTGTGTGAAGACACTAAAGCAAGTATGTAGGTGCTTATTAGAGAATAAGTTCACTGAACGTGACTCGCTTAAAGAACCCTAATGGAGTTTTATTCACCTGTCAATAGGGAAGTTCTTAAGTGATAGTTGTACAAGTGATCCTTGGACTTGAGATCATCATAGTACCTTGTGTATGTTAAGTTATACTTTGTCATATTCCTTAATACCTTAGGGTATGTCATAGGGTATGTACGGGTATAATAAAGTATACACGGAGGTAGGTGAATGATCGACAAAGGATCTACCACTTCTGATAAAGGGAGAGAATGTCCTATGCGATTTGATAAATGACAGCTCAAAAATTCCCTGGCCAGGGTTAAATGAAAATTAGAAAGGAGTTTCTAATTTACATTAATCGGAGTTGTGCATTTTTAAATTGAAATGCATATGATTAAATAAAATAAGACTTGTCAGTAATTCCATGTCTTATATTTAATCGGGACATTGTATGGTAGAAGGATTGAATTGTACGGTAACTACTGCTGAATAGGTTCAATGTGATTAAACGTTGATTTCATATTATACGGATAGTCATGATACATTATCGTAAGGTGTCCCTCATGATGTAAAATAAATATTATTTATTTATATATGAATTAAAGGAGTTTAATTCATTATAAATAATATTAGAATAGTTCTAATTTATTTATTCTACGACCGGCATAATATTGAACCTAAAGGGTCACACCGCAAAAGAATAATTTTTTATTGGAAACAATTGGCTAAATAATAATAAATTAAGTATTTAATTTATTATTTGAATAAATTGAAATGCTTAATATTTATAATGATATATTTGGAGAAATATTGAATTATAAATTAATGAGAGAAATCTTATTATTATTATTATTATTATTATTTAATTCTTAATTAGATTGAGAATTAAATTAAATGAAAATGCAAATTAAATAAAATGGTAGTATACTTGCTTAATGTTGATTAAGCAAGTAACACATGTTAATTGCTTAAATGAATAACATGTGGGTTAGGAGAAAATGTATACTTACATTTTGTGTAAGTATTATTTTTGTAAGTATCCTAATAAGATTAGGGTTTCCTAATTAACCTAGCATATTCATTAGCCTCCATCTTAAGAGTTAAGAGAGAAATAGTGTTCTTGTTATTCTTAAGAGTTAGGAATAAAATTAATGGGATTAGCCATCCAAGATTTCTAGGAAATCAAAATATTGTTTCTTGTATAATTGTTCTTGGTGGATTACCTCTAGAGTGCTACATACACTTTGTAGCTAGTGTTTAATCCAAGGAACAAAAATTGGAGGAGCTTGAAGAAATCAACAAAGGGTTGTAGATTGGAAGATCTTGAAGAAATCAAGAGAGGAGTAGATCTTGTAGCGGTTCAAGAGTTGAATCATCAAAGGTATTATCTCTTGTTAATCTTCATCAATTAATAGTTATGCATAAGGTGATTCATGGATAAGTTGCAAAAATTTTAATTTCCATTTTCCGTTGCGTATTACAATTAGATTGTGATTTTGCAAACTTACAGTGGTATCAAGAGCCATCCTTATGCGTACTATTAATTGTATCAATCATATATATGTTGATATGTGTTTAGAACAATTTTTTGGGTATAATTGTTAGTATGAAATTATGTTTTTTGGAAAAACATCAAAAGCAAAAAAAAAAAAAAAAAAAGGACACTGTTCATCGCCGGGAACTGTTCACCGTCGGAAACTGTTCACCGGCACTGTTCATGCCGGAAACTGTTTACCGGCACTGTTCACTGGTACTGTTCACCGGGCAGCGGGCAGCGGGGACTGTTCACCGGGCATCGGGCAGCGGAACTGTTCACCGGGCAGCCCGGGCACTGTTCACAAAAAAAAAAAAAAAATGATTTTCCAATTTTAAAATTTCAATGTTGAAAAATAAAGATGTTTATTTTAGACTTGAAATTGGTTTAAAATAAAGGAGTTTATTTTAATTAATATTGGATTTCAATTTTGAACAAAGATTCTAAATTTTATAAAGGAGTTTATATTAATTTGGAATGGATTAAAATAAAGGAGTTTATTTTAATTGGATTTTGGATTTCTACTAGTCAATTGCCCATTAAATGATATCAATATATATTGAATGGTTTATTATTCATGAGATGAATGGTATTTATATATGTTGATATATATATATAGGGGATGATTAAGGACTATTGACCAATGTGATTGGATTTAATTTGAATGGATGCTTGAATGAATGGTTTTATTCATAATGGGGTCTGCGTACCTCGCCTATCTAAATTTCTAAATGTAATTTCTATCTCTCTCCTATGTACTTCCCCTTGACTGTTGATCAAGGTTTCTATTTTGTTAAAATGAATGTAATAGGATTTAATAGAGTTACTAGAGAAATTGGAACCGAAGAGCAAGAGCATTGAAGACCCATTTGTAATGAAGCCTGGGTTGAATGTAATAGTTATATTCAAATTTATTCTTGCACCCTAGGTTTGACCTATTGATTTACTCGGTGGCTCGAGTGAATCAAATTAGATTAAGTCCATAATCATCCCATATAGAATATAGTATTCTATGAATGCATGCTTATAATATATATATTAAATATATTATTATTCATGTTGATGAATGTTTAATATGACGCGTATTTATATTTATATATATATATATACTTGCATGCGCGCTAAACAAGATGAGACCATTAATAACAAAACCCTCATTACAAAATATTAAGTTGAATACGTTTAAAGGTATTTCAAAAATATCAAACGTAGCCTTCTAGCATGATAAAGCAATAGAGTATTAATTATTTAATATTAGTTTGTTGTGCACACACAAGACTCATATTAAATTTTTAAGATGTTGGCTTTATTACATTAAAAATGTTTTATAAGGAATTGAACAATACTAGTTTTGTTGTGCACACACAAGGACTATATTTTTCTATTCGCTTATATGGAAATGCTAGGTGAAACTTAACTTGGATTATTTTAGTTCGGATGTGCACACACTTGACTATTATAATCTAAGAGGCAAAATACAAGGAGTTACATAGTTGATGTAATTGACAAGAGTTGTCTACCCTTTGAATAAATATATGGTTTGTTGTGCACACACAAGGCTGCATATTTATGTCAATAGGATCCTTACTCACTAAACAGATTTTTGAAAATTTGTCGAACTATATATGGAGGGTCATATAGTTTGTATAAAATAGTGGGAGACACCCTTTTAATAAAGTCCTATATTAAATTGGTGATTAATAAAATGAATATATGCTAATGTTGTTTAAATAAAAATTCATTTACAGATTTTTACAAATGGCCCATTCACTATCACTGCGGAGCATATTGGATGCTAATAAACTAACTGGACCGAACTACACGGATTGTTAAGGAATTTGAGAATTGTTCTCACCGCTGAAAAATTATCTTATGTCCTTAATTCGCCTGTTCCTGCAACTGTTACAGAAACTGCCTCTGAGGAAGAGATTGCTACTTTTAAAAAGTGGCAAGATGATGCTATGGTAGCTCAATGCATCATGCTCGCATCCATGAGTAACGAGTTACAACGTCAACATGAGAAAATGGATGCACCTGCTATATTGCTTCACCTGCAAGAGTTGTATGGTGAACAAAGTAGGTCTGCAAGATATGAGATATCTAAGGAGCTCTTCCGATCTAGAATGACCGATGGCCCTACAGTACAAGCACATGTCCTCAAAATGATCAATTTGATTGAACAATTGGGACAACTGGGTTTTGTAATGGATGGAGAGTTGAGCCAAGATTTGATCTTGCAGTCACTCCCGGACTCCTACTCACAATTTTGTTTGTGAATTTTCACATGAACAAGCTTGATGTCAGCTTGCCTGAATTGCTTTAACATGTTGAAAACTGCAGAGAGTCACTTTCCATCCAAGAAAGACCAAGTCTTACTGATAGGTGACGCTTCCAAGAAAAGGAAGTGGCCCAAAGGAGCTTCTGCTAAGAAGAAAAATTCTAAGAAGGCAAAAGGAAAGACAGTTGATAAAGGTAATAAGAATAAAACAAATGCGGATAGCAAAGGAGTTTGCTTCCACTGCAATAAGCCTGGACATTGGAAGAGAAACTGCAAGGATTACCTTGCAGAGGCAAAGCAGAAAAAGCTTGTTGAAGCTTCAGCTACGGATACAGGTTTATTCATGATTGAAATAAATCTTTCTGTAAGTCAAAATTCTACTTGGGTATTAGATACCGGTTGTGGTTCTCACATATGCAATTCATTGCAGGGAATAAGCAGAAGTAGAAGGCTAAACAAAGGAGAAGTAACTCTACGAGTGGGAAATGGAGCAAAAGTTGCTGCATTAGCTGTGGGGACTTATTGTTTAGCACTGCCTACGGGAAAATCTATCAATTTAATAAATTGTTATTATGTACCTGTTCTCATCAGAAACATTATATCTATTTCTATGTTGGACAAAGAAGGATTCGCTGTTATATTTAAGAACAATGGTTGTTCTATTTATAATAATAATGTTTTGTTTGGAACTGGTAGCTTAATTGATGGACTTTACTTACTTGACTTACATGAAAATATTTTTCAAATTGAACAAACTTGTAAAAGAAAAAGAGATAAAGTAAATCATACTTTCATTTGGCACTGTAGACTCGGTCACATTAATGAAACAAGATTAAACAAGTTGCATATTGATGGTCTTTTAGAACCATTCGATTTTGAATCATATCCAACTTGTGAATCATGTCTCATGGGTAAAATGACTAAATCTCCATTTAGTGGACATGGAGAGAGGGTTACAGGATTGTTAGAGTTGGTACACACAGATGTATGTGGACCTATGACAACAGATGCTAGAGGAGGGTATTCGTATTTCATTACATTCACTGATGATCATTCAAGATTTGGATATGTGTATTTAATGAAATATAAATCCGAATCATTTGAAAAGTTCAAAGAATTCAGAAGTGAAGTAGAGAAACAAACTGGCAAAAGTGTTAAGATTCTTCGATCAGATCGAGGAGGAGAATACTTGAGCAATGAGTTTCTTAATCATCTCAAAGAAAATGGTATTCTCTCTCAATGGACGCCTCCTGGTACGCCACAATTAAATGGTGTATCTGAAAGAAGGAATCGTACCTTGTTAGACATGGTGCGGTCCATGATGAGTTTCACCGACCTTCCAATATCATTCTGGGGTCATGCCCTAGAAACGGCTGCATATCTACTTAACAAAATTCCCTCAAAATTCGTCCCTAAGACTCCATATGAGATGTGGACAGGGAGGAAACCCAGTCTTAAGCATGTTAAGATTTGGGGTTGTAACGCTTATGTAAAGAAGTTACAAAGTGACAAACTTGAGGCTAGATCTGACAAGTGCAAATTTGTGGGGTATCCTAAAGAAAGTTTAGGATATTATTTCTATAATCCTACCGAGCAAAAGGTGTTTGTTGCCAAACACGCTACCTTCTTGGAAAAAGAGTTTATCCTTGAAGGGGCTGGTGGGAGGAAAATAGATCTTGAAGAAATTCAAGAACCACAAATTACTACAGATCAAGTGGATGAACATGTTCAAGTAGATATAACTTCTGTTGTACCACAACCGAGTCGTAAATCTGGAAGAGTGCCGAAAATACCTAAAAGGTATACACTTATCATAGAAGATGATGATGAGGTACGCATCATAACTGATGATGAATCCAGTAACATACGATGAGGCTATGAGTAGTAAACACTCTGAGAAATGGCAAATAGCCATGAAATCCGAAATGGACTCCATGTATGAAAACCAAGTATGGACTTTGGTTACTCCACCTGAAGGCATTGTGCCTATAGGGTGTAAATAGGTCTTTAAGAAAAAGACTGGAGCAGATGGCAAGGTGGAGACCTATAAGGCCAGACTGGTTGCAAAAGGTTTCAAACAAAGACAAGGAGTTGACTATGATGAAACCTTCTCACCAGTAGCCATGCTCAAGTCCATCCGGATTTTACTTGCGATTGCAGCTTACTATGACTACGAAATCTGGCAAATGGACGTGAAAACGGCCTTCCTCAATGGGAAACTAGATGAGGATGTATATATGATACAGCCAGAGGGTTTTGTTTCAAAGGTTGGAACAAATCAAGTGTGTAAGTTACAAAGATCCATTTATGGATTGAAGCAAGCTTCTCGAAGTTGGAACATCCGTTTTGATGAGACAATCAAAGAGTTTGATTTTATCAAAAATGAGGATGAACCATGTGTGTACAAGAAAGTTAGTGGGAGTGCTGTGACATTCCTGGTATTATATGTTGATGATATATTACTTATAGGGAATGACATACCGATGCTATAATCAGTTAAAATTTGGTTATCTAAACACTTCTCCATGAAGGACTTGGGAGAAGCATCCTACATATTGGGGATAAAGATCTATAGAGATAGATCAAAGAGGATGCTCGGCTTGACCCAAGGTGCATACATTGATTCGATGCTAAAGAGGTTTAGCATGCAAGACTCCAAGAGAGGACTCATACCGATGAGTCATGGAGTAAATCTCTCTAAGAAATTGTCCCCAAAGACACCTGAAGAGAGAGAACGCATGAATCAAATACCTTATGCTTCGGCAATAGGATCCATAATGTATGGAATGATATGTACCAGACCAGATGTTGCTTATGCACTTAGTGTAACAAGTAGATATCAGTCTAATCCTGGAGAAGAACACTGGAAAGCTGTGAAAAACATCTTGAAGTACTTGAGAAGAACTAAAGATGTGTTTCTAGTATATGGTGGGTCTGATTTGAAACTAGAGGGCTTTACAGACTCAAGTTTTCAAACTGACCAAGATGACAGTAAATCCATGTCAGGGTATGTATTTACCTTGAACGGTGGAGCAGTGAGTTGGAAGAGTTCCAAACAGCAAACAGTTGCTGACTCAGTGACAGAGGCAGAGTATATAGCTGCAAGTGAAGCTGCAAAGGAAGCTGTTTTTGGATTATGAAGAAGTTCATTTCTGAACTCGGGGTAGTTCCTAGCATTACTGGACCCGTTCCGGTTCATTGTGACAACACTGGAGCTGTTGCACAGGCTAAGGAACCCAGGTCTCATCAGAGATCCAAACACGTGTTGCGGCGATTTCATTTAATTAGAGAAATAATTGAAAGAGGAGATGTCACCTTAGAAAGAGTGGACTCCCAGAACAACATTGCAGATCCATTTACTAAAGCATTATCGCAAGATCAATTCAATCGCCATTTCGATAAAATGGGTATTAGATACCAAGGTGATTGGCTTTAGTGCAAGTGGGAGATTGAAAGTAATATGCCCTCAAGCCAATTATATTTGATGTAATAAGCATTTACTTTGTAATCTTATTCAAATATTAATAATAGAATAAAAGGCATATTTTATCCATGTTAATTGGTTGAATTAATAAATGTGATGAACCCATAGTTTTCGAGCAATGCTTTTAGAATCATGATGAGACCATGCTAGTGAGATTCTAAATTCAAGAAAGCTCAAAACTAAAATGTTCCTAATCGTTGGATCACTAATATTGGGATTACTGATCCGGATAGATTAGTACATACTATGCTTGATCTTTAGAAGATAATGATTGATCTCATAATCATTTGTGTGAAGACACTAAAGCAAGTATGTAGGTGCTTATTAGAGAATAAGTTCACTGAACGTGACTCGCTTAAAGAACCCTAATGGAGTTTTATTCACCTGTCAATAGGGAAGTTCTTAAGTGATAGTTGTACAAGTGATCCTTGGACTTGAGATCATCATAGTACCTTGTGTATGTTAAGTTATACTTTGTCATATTCCTTAATACCTTAGGGTATGTCATAGGGTATGTACGGGTATAATAAAGTATACACGGAGGTAGGTGAATGATCGACAAAGGATCTACCACTTCTGATAAAAGGGAGAGAATGTCCTATGCGATTTGATAAATGACAGCTCAAAAATTCCCTGGCCAGGGTTAAATGAAAATTAGAAAGGAGTTTCTAATTTACATTAATCGGAGTTGTGCATTTTTAAATTGAAATGCATATGATTAAATAAAATAAGACTTGTCAGTAATTCCATGTCTTATATTTAATCGGGACATTGTATGGTAGAAGGATTGAATTGTACGGTAACTACTGCTGAATAGGTTCAATGTGATTAAACGTTGATTTCATATTATACGGATAGTCATGATACATTATCGTAAGGTGTCCCTCATGATGTAAAATAAATATTATTTATTTATATATGAATTTAAAGGAGTTTAATTCATTATAAATAATAATAGAATAGTTCTAATTTATTTATTTATTCTACGACCGGCATAATATTGAACCTAAAAGGGTCACACCGCAAAAGAATAATTTGTATTGGAAAACAATTGGCTAAATAATAATAAATTAAGTATTTAATTTATTATTTGAATAAATTGAAATGCTTAATATTTATAATGATATATTTGGAGAAATATTGAATTATAAAATTAATGAGAGAAATCTTATTATTATTATTGTATTATTATTATTTAATTCTTAATTAGATTGAGAATTAAATTAAATGAAAATGCAAATTAAATAAAAATGGTAGTATACTTGCTTAATGTTGATTAAGCAAGTAAACACATGTTAATTGCTTAAATGAATAACATGTGGGTTAGGAGGGAAAATGTATACTTACATTTTGTGTAAGTATTATTTTTGTAAGTATCCTAATAAGATTAGGGTTTCCTAATTAACCTAGCATATTCATTAGCCTCCATCTTAAGAGTTAAGAGAGAAATAGTGTTCTTGTTATTCTTAAGAGTTAGGAATAAAATTAATGGGATTAGCCATCCAAGATTTCTAGGAAATCAAAATATTGTTTCTTGTATAATTGTTCTTGGTGGATTACCTCTAGAGTGCTACATACCACTTTGTAGCTATAGTGTTTAATCCAAGGAACAAAAATTGGAGGAGCTTGAATGAAGATCAAACAAAGGGTTATAGATTGGAAGATCTTGAAGAAATCAAGAGAGGAGTAGATTTTGTAGCGGTTCAAGAGTTGAATCATCAAAGGTATTATCTCTTGTTAATCTTCATCAATTAATAGTTATGCATAAGGTGATTCATGGATAAGTTGCAAAAATTTTAATTTCCATTTTCCGTTGCGTATTACAATTAGATTGTGATTTTGCAAACTTACAAGTGCTTCATTTTGTTGTGCAATACATTTTTCAGGCTGCTGTAATGGCTTCTAATAGAGCGTCCAGATCCCGTGCTAGCTGTTCCATTGATCCGAAAATTAATGAACATGATGATAATAAGATCCATGCCGATGAACCTCATGCAGAAGAGGAAACTACTCATGAGAATGCTGAAGGTATCATTTCATTCGTTATGTTTGTTTTCATTTAATTGATTGTTTGTTTGCAAATGCTTAGATGGAAATGTTAACTCTACACAAAAAATAAATGTTACCTAATTGTTCCATGTAGGTGATTGTACAGTATTTTATTTTTACAAATAAAACTTGATTACTGCCCTAGAAAAGTAAAGATTGAACAATCCTATCATCCCTCTTGTGATGCTTAAGAACAGTACATAGGAGTATGCAACATGCAAGAGAATATGCAACTAAACATGCAAGAGAATATACAGGTATACAGTACTTAACACAGTAAGAGCCTATATATTTCTTGTTAATTCAGAATGATGGAATATTGCATAACATTCGATTGGAACTGCACATGCTTATATGCGTCTTTCCGCTATCATAAACTAATAAAAAGTTCATAATCATGTGTACTTTAATATATTTTATATAAGTGTTGAAGGGTTGATTTGATTTGAGGAGGTGTTCCTGTTCTTCTCATTAGGAAGATTGTTAGAGACTCTTCCCTGGCTAAATGAAAATTGTGGTTACTGTGAGTCTATGATCAACACATGCAAGGAATAAAATCCAATATGTACTAGAAAATACAAGGACTAAAATCAAGAGTGAAAAGGAATAACATTCGGAAGATTAATGAAAAGTAATATTAATGTGGACCTGGTTGCATTTGGTTTCTTTTGTTTGATTTATATATATATACATGTTCCTTATATTTGATTGTTAGGTACTTAGGTCTACATTACTCGGGATGCAACTACATACTAATGTTCTTTATTCAACTTTTGATATACAATATCATTCTAATCTTCTATATGGAATCAAAATAGTGGCACTTTACTGATATCTTAAAGTATAATAAACTTGAAAAGAATCTTACATTCAAATACCTGTGAATAATAGTTGAATCATTTTTTATTGAATTTGAAAATCTCATATTAACTGTTTATCCTTTGCATTTTCTGTTTTGTTTACTTCATATATCTTGATTTCTCTCTCTCTTTTTTAGGTTCTCGACCTAAGAGGAAACGTGGACCAATAATGGGAGCAAACCTATGGTTATATACCGATGCACCCAAGAAAGTAATTTACGATACAAATGGTCAACCTGTTGGGGGAGACGCCAATAAGTTGACAACCTTTCTAGGGTGTCTTGCTCGGAATGGAGAATATTTTCCAATAAGTACTCCAACATGGTCCAATATGACAGAGGCTAACATGACAAGGGCTTGGAATGAAATCCAGGTTATTAATCATTGCACTTTATAGAATTTGACTTTAAGCACTTTGAAGGTAAATTAATATATGCGTAAATTTGTTTGTTGTCGAAACGGTTTACCACAGATCACCCCAATGCCAAAAGAAAATTGATGGCTATAATGAACAATAGGTGGAGAGATTGGAAGTCTAACTTAAAGACTAATAATTTTGTGCCTGGTGACCGTGCCACATCTATAGTGAATACTATCAATAATGATCGAGTAAATCCTAATCAATGGACTGCGTTGGTTGGTTATTGGCTAATTGATGACGCAAAGGTTGTGTTTATTCTTATTTTATGTATTATAAGTTCTTAGTTATTATTATATGTTATTAGTAATTTATAAATGCATGCAATGCAGAAAATAGCAACAAAAAATAGTGAGAATCAGAAAAAATTATTGGTAGGTCATACGTTGGGCACTAAATCAATTCCGAAAAAGAAGCATGAATTGGTAATATTTGATGTTATTTCAATATTTTTGGTCTTTAATCATGTTTCAGACTTCTATGAATAGAATATTTCCTAAATTATGTAATAATGTGTGTTTTATTTGTAGTCCAAAATAAATAATAAAGAGATGGAGCGAGCCGATATGTATATAGCTTCCCACACTCGAAGCGATAAGTCAATTCTACCGGGAGCATTCTCGAATGTGGTATGTATTTATCAATCCTCGAATGTGGTATGTATATATTGTCGACGCCGGGTTTTTCTCGTCTCTTTTGTCTTTTCCAATTTTAGCCTTTTGGTTGAATGATTTTTTTGGAAAAGATCGGCATTAAATGTCGACGGGTTTTTTTAAAGATTGTTTTTATGATGAGCCAATTTAACCAGAGTCGCCAGTTGGTATATTTGAAATGGATGTACCAACTCATCCGAGTTTTCATTTTTTATAAATCGCTGGCTCATATGTGACTCCGAATTAATTGGTCTGCGAATCGAGATTCATAGAGTTCGGGGGCTTGCTTAAGTGAGGGGAAGGTGTTAGGCACCCCTCGACTTCCGTGAAGCACGGTTAACCGCAAATCTTGATGCTTTCCTATCCTTTAATTCATGAAATGTGTGGGTGCGTGTGTGTGTGTGTGTGCCTATGTAAATGTTGTGGTGAGTTTGCATAAAAGAATCATTTGGACTATTTAGGGGAAAATTGTGTTTTTCTTTTGAGAATGCCTTAGAATGTCCATCGGCTTAAACGAGAAAGCTTTGCGAGAAAAGGTTTGATTTTAGTTGGCAAAAACTATGAGATTTTCCATTAGGTGTCGTTTTGGGGGCAAAACAAAAGTTTTAGACCTTCGTGAAAATTAGGAATCGAAAATCTATACATTGCTTTTCATAAAATGATGGGCAACTTCTAGGATATCTTTCACCCTACGCACCAAGATTTAATAAAAACGTTGTCTTATTTTTATAAAACCATTTTTGTGACATTTGGAAAACGACTTTCTTTAGCCTTCTCGTTTAATAGAAATCGACATTTCATTAACACCTCCAAATTTTTAGCTACCGTGATGCTAACCTCCTAGTTTGCTTGATTTTAAGGAAAAAACCTTCATCGTTTAATCTTTTGAAATCATTTTTTCATGTCCCAAAATCCAATTCAAGCATAAACAACACGCGTCGAGGCTATTCATGGGCATGTAAGCCATCAAAATAACCCCAAACGCCCCACAATCACAAGTTTCACTATTTCGGGGCCTTAAACACGATTATCGCCCTTGGCGTCGTTTTTAAGGCCCGACGATTACATATTTACAATAACGGATACATCCACCCGATTAACATACATTTCAAAAATGTCCATCATCGGATTTGGACCACGGGGTCACATTCCTAGGCTCACATCCGAACTTATTGCACGACCATCAAATGGATATAACGAAAAATAAACAACAACGGGATGCCTAACACTCTAGGATGTCTTACAATGACGATCGAAATACACTATGAATGATACCATACCATAATAGCCTAAGATTTGCACCAAACGGATATCATCGGGCTATTAGGGGGAATTTCATTCCGATGAGACCCTCACTAATAGTCCCTAACCCATGGGCTTCACAATAAACATAAGAAAAAACTACATTTTAAGGTGATTCGGATGACCAAAAGATTAACAAAATGGTATAAACAAAATGCTAAGAACAAAGGGTTTTTTTCACCTTGCAATTAATCCCCACAATATGTATGAATTTGTGTATTGAGTAGAGTAGAAAATATGGAATATAATCTCACAAAATTTGGTACAATTCCTCACTCTTTTTCACTCTTTTCTCTCCTAATTATTGCTGTTTTCTTGCTGTTTTTTCTTCTTCTACCGAGTTGCTGCTGCTGCTGAATGCTTCTCTTTCTACCTCTCCTTTTTTCTTCCTGGTATGCGAACTGGCCTAATAAAGCACTGCCAAGGGCAGCAGCCGCAGATCTATCTGCGGCTGGCCGCAGATATATCTGCGGCTGGCCCTTGGTTCTCCCCCAGCCGCGCTCGGGTCCCGTGCGCTTCGAGTCCCGTGCTGCCTCGAGTTCCGTCCTTGGCCGCGAATTGATCTGCGGCTAACTGTGCTGATTTTCTCGTTTTCCCCGTGCCTCGTCTCGATTTTTCGTGTCGTACCGTTGGTTTCCCGCTGACGGGTTTTGCGCTCGGCAGTCCGGAAACCGTCGGGAAACGTGCCACGTCATCCGGGTAAGCAACAGTGATCAGTAACTGACTCTCGACATTCGCTTGTTGTCGTGTCGGCTTCAATATCATCCCGTCGTGGTGGTTTTGAAGGGTTCGTCTTTATGTCCCACCTTTTATTCTCGTGTGCCGGGGTCAATTGGACGATTTTTGCCCTCCTGTCAGGGTTAGTATAGGAAATGCAAAAATCGGGTGTCTACAGCTGCCCCTCTTTATCATGTTTATGCAAATGATGAATGAAATGAACATGATAAAGAATAGACACTCGATGCATGAATGACAGTGCACAAGAATGACAATACATACGTGATTTGCTTGGATCTCAGCCCTTCCCAGGGTTGTTGCGGTTTTGCTTGGATCTTAGCCCTTCCCAGGGTTTGTTGTTTTTTGTCTTTTTTTCTTTTTGTGGATATCAGCCCTTCCCAGGGTTTAGCTCACCATCTTGTTGTGGTTCGCGTGGATCTCAGCCCTTCCCAGGGTTTGCTTACCACTCTGTCGCGGTTTGCTTGGATGCCTTCCCAGGTTTGCTCACCACTCTGTAGCGGTTTGCTTGGATCTCAGCCCTTCCCAGGGTTTGTTGTTTTTTGTCTTGTTTTTTTCTTTTTGTGGATATCAGCCCTTCCCAGGGTTGCTCACCATCTTTGTTGTGGTTCGCGTGGATCTCAGCCCTTCCCAGGGTTTGGCTTCACCACTCTGTCGCGGTTTGCTTGGATGCCTTCCCAGGTTTGCTCACCACTCTGTCGCGGTTTGCTTGGATCTCAGCCCTTCCCAGGGTTTGTTGTTTTTGTTGTCTTTTTTTCTTTTTGTGTGGAATACCAGCCCTTCCCAGGGTTGCTCACCATCCTTGTTGTGGTTCGCGTGGATCTCAGCCCTTCCCAGGGTTTGCTCACCACTCTGTCGCGGTTTTGCTTGGATGCCTTCCCAGGTTTGCTCACCACTCTGTCGCGGTTTGCTTGGATCTCAGCCCTTCCCAGGGTTTGTTGTTTTTTGTCTTTTTTTCTTTTTGTGGATATCAGCCCTTCCCAGGGTTTGCTTACCCATCTTGTTGTGGTTTTCGCGTGGATCTCAGCCCTTCCCAGGGTTTGCTCACCACTCTGTCGCGGTTTGCTTTGGATGCCTTCCCAGGTTTGCTCACCACTACTGTCGCGGTTTGCGTGGATCTCAGCCCTTCCCAGGGTTTGTTGTTTTTGTCTTTTTTCTTTTTGTGGATATCAGCCCTTCCCAGGGTTGCTCACCATCTTGTTGTGGTTCGCGTGGATCTCAGCCCTTCCCAGGGTTTGCTCACCACTCTGTCGCGGTTTGCTTTGGATGCCTTCCCAGGTTTCAGCCGGGTCTTGCCTTGATTCGTCGTGTTCGACGTTCGACTTATTCAGAATTTGTATTTTTTTTTTTTCGCATAACGAGTCATGTATGATGCATGCTTTTATTCATGGATAGAGAATGACCCCTGTACAGTCTTTTTGATACTATTTTCCACAGGTGTCGTCGCCAGATGCCGTGATATGCTTGGATGTCGATCCTCCCACAGGATTGGTCGGTGGCTTCTCCGCTGATTGGACGGTTTGTCGCCGGTGACAGAGATATGGCAGATGATCTTCCGGAACGTTCCTGATCCTTATTATTCTTTCCGGTGTCGGCGGGCCTTGCGGAGGGCATTCTGAGCCATTAGGTCCCTGTCCGTCCGGTGTTCACACAGCATCTCGATTACTACCGAGGCTGAGAGGTAATGCTGCTCTTGTTGAGAGAGATGCTGCTATTCTGGCCAGGGATGTTGTTCACATGCTGATAGAGACGCCATTGTATTGCAGACTAAGGCAATTATAGATGCTCACTCTGAGACCGTTAGCCGAGCCACTGCTTATTGGATCGCGTCGACATGATGGGGCAAACAGATTGCAGGGAAATGCCGATGCCTCAGATCTATCCACCACTTAATCCATCCTGCTTTGATTAGTTTCAGATTGGTAGATCATTTTATTTCCTGCATAGACCTATGTCAGTTTTCATCGGTTTATCAAAAAGAGAAACTTGTAACAAAATGACCTATTTATATAGACAAGTATTTAGATTTAGTCGTTTTCCCCTTTTGTCGTATCGTTGCCTTTCATTGGACCCTCATTTTATCCAGCTAACCATGATTTTGATATTTCGCGCTTCTTTCTCTTCTCAAGTCTTGATGGGGATTTGTCAGATATTGCCGCAAATCCTGTCGATTTCAAATCGGCTAAGTCTTAGATTTGGGCTAACTGCTTGGTTGGGTTAGGGTTAGGTTACTTTGAGATGAAACTGATCGGTGGCTGGTTTCGGGAGAGTCTCGAGGGTGTAGGAAGGTTTTCTGGCTATTGGGAATCGGTTTTAATAGAAGAAAGGGTTATTTTGTAAGGAATGGGACCGTGCCGCAATGGCTGCCTACGTACCCCCACAAGTCGGGAGATCAGGTCCTACGTAGTTCGTTCCTTCCAAAGAACGAGGAGAAAAAATGATGAGGGATATTAATTTTTTTTTTTTTTTTTTTTTTTTTTTTTTTTTTTTATGCATAGAACCGCTTCACCGAGTCGGAATTGAGGGGTTGTGGAAACACCCTCCCCATCCATTTCCTGCAGTATGAGGGCTCCTCCGGGATAGCACTTTCTTAATCACAAAATGGTCCCCTCCCAGTTCGGGGCAAACTTCCCTTTGGCTTCGTCTTGACAAGGCATTACTCTCTTTAACACTAGGTCATTTTCTTTGAATTTTCGAGGTCTTATCTTCTTGTCGTATGATCGAGAGATCCTTTGCTGATATAACTGACCGTAGCAACACAGCGGCCACCCTCCTTTCATCAATTAGGGCCAATTGGTCGTACCGACTTTGCATCCAATCTTCCTCCTCGTTTATCTGAGCATCAATCAAGATTCTGAGGGACGCCATCTCAACCTCAACTGGCAGAACTGCCTCCATTCCATTCCGTATACCAGAGCGTACGGGTTGCCCCTGTAGAAGTACGTACCGACGTTCTGTACGCCAGCAAGGTGAGAGGTAGCAGATCCGGCCATCCCCGATGATTAGCGGACATTTTCGCCATGATCTTTTTGATATTCTTATTTGCAGCTTCCACTGCCCCATTCATCTTAGGACGGTAAATGACAGAATTGAGGTGTGTTTGATCTTAAACTGGTCGCATAATCCCTTCATGAGGGTATTGTTCAAATTCTTGGCATTGTCAGAGACTAAAACCTCAGGTTGCCGTATCGGCAAATGACATTATTCCTGATGAAACCGACGATTGATCTCCTGAGTTTACTTTGGGGAAAGAAGCTGCTTCTACCCATTTAGTGAAGTAATCGATCATGACGAATATAAATCGGTGGCCGTTGCTTTGCTATGTTGGGCTCTATTGGTCCGATCACATCCATACCCCACATTGAGAATGGCCAAGGGGAGGTCATACAGTGCAGTTTCATTGGGAGGGGAGGCGCATGGATAACATTACCGTGCGCCTGGCATTGGTAACACCGTTTGACGTGATCATCACAGTCGGCTTTCAGCGTCAACCAGTAATGCCCCGTTCTCAAAATCTTCTTGGCCAGCATCGGCCCACTCATGTGTGGCCCACACACCCCACCATGTATTTCGTCCATAATCTTTTGGGCCTGTGTTTCATTTACACATCGTAGCAATCCCAAATTGGCATCCCTCTTGTACAGTGAATCTCCGCTCAGATAAAATTTCATTGCCATCTTTTGAATTCTCAACCTCTCCGCTCGGCTGGCTTGGTCGGGAATGGATCTGTCCCTCAGATATTCCCTTATGTCGTGATACCAAGGCTGCTTTGGGAGAAACCCCTCGTCCGATAGTACCGCCACATGCTCCTCGTATGCCGGGGCGTTCTGCACTGCTATCTCAATCTGTGGAACGTCCCTGCTCTTGATTGTGTGGATTAGGGAAGCTAAAGTCGCCAATGCATCGGCGAAATCATTCCGACCCCGGGGGATGTGTCGGAAAGCGATATCTTCGAACTCTTGCATCAGTTGGATAACACAACGGTGGTATGGAAGCAACCGGAGCTCTTTAGTGTTGTACATCCCGATCGCTTGTCTGATTACCAGCTCCGAATCCCCGAACACTGCTAACCTTTTCACCCCCATATCGCGAGCCAAACGGAGTCCCAATATACATCCCTCATACTCAGCTGTGTTGTTTGAGTTACTGAACTGCAATTTAGTGGCTACGGGGTATTGCTCTCCTGTGATAGAGACCAGGACTGCTCCGGCTCCTGCCCCCATTCGCATTCATGGGCACCATCCAAAATACAATTTCCAGAAACTGCCCCTCGTCATCCTCTCCTCTCGCGTGCAAGATCCAGAATACATCTTCGCCCGGCAGAGGAGTGTCTAAAGGCTCCATCCCCCCTGATGGTGCCTTCTGCCAATTGATCTGCAAATTTCCCTGCCATCCCTTCATGGCTTTCTGAGTTACGTATACAATGTCGAACTGCTGCAAGATTAACTGCCATCTTGAAAGTCGACAGTTCAGCATGGGCCTTTCAAAGATATATTTCAGGGGATCCATCCTTGATATCAGGTACGTGGTGTGCCCATGGAGATAATGCTGTAAATCTCATTGCAGCCCAAGCCAAAGCACAACAGGTCCTTTCGATAGGGGTGTGTAATTCTGTTCACATCGGCTAAATCTCTTGCTGAGGTAAGTAAATGGCCTGCTCTTTGCCTGATTCATCCTTCTGCCCCAGCATACAGCCCATCGCAATGTCATTGACTGATATATACATGAATAGAGGGATCTCATCCTTCGGGTACTAGCACGGGTGCTTCCGTCAGCTGCTTCTTAATGATCTGAAAGGCTTCCTGGCATTGCTCATTCCATTCTTGGGAGACATCTTTTCTTAACAGCTTGAAAATTGGCTCGCACGTGGTTGTCAAATGGGATATGAAGCGGCTGATGAAATTTATTCTTCCCAGAAATCCTCTTATCTCCTTTTCAGTGCGGGGTGTCGGCATATCCACAATGGCCTTAATCTTAGCTGGATCCAACTCGATGCCACGATCACTAACCAGGAATCCCAAGAGTTTGCCCGATTGTACTCCGAAAGCACACTTTGCCGGATTGAGCCTTAAATTGTATTTTCTGAGCCGGTCAAATAGCTTTTGGAGATGGGTCACATGATCAGATTCTATCTTTGACTTCACGATAATGTCATCCACGTAGACCTCTATCTCCTTGTGCATCATATCGTGGAACAGAGCCATCATAGCTCTTTGATAAGTAGCCCCTGCATTTGTGAGGCCAAAAGCCAACCGTCTATAGCAGAAAGTGCCCCAAGGGGTGATGAAGGCTGTTTTCTCCCGGTCCTCCTCTGCCACCATTATCTGATGATACCCCGCAAAGCAATCAACGAAAGAGTACATCTCGTATTGGGCTGTGTTATCCACCCAATATGTGTATAAAAGGTACTGGGAAAATTATCCTTGAGACTGGCCTTGTTCAGATCTCTATAGTCAACACATACCCTCACCTTTCCTCCAGGCTTAGCCCCGGGGACCACATTGGACAACCATTCTGGGTAGGTGGACACCATGATGATTCCAGCCCTGAACTGTTTGAAGCTCTCCACCTTTACCTACCAGCTCCAGTCCGGGTTTAGCTTTCTTAGTGTTTTGCTTGACGGGCTTGAAACCCTCCTTGATGGGCAGCTGGTGTACCACAATGTCGGTGGATAAATCCGATCATGTCCTCATGAGACCAGGCGAACACATCCTCATACTGGCGTAGCAATTTGGTCATTTCTACTTTCTGGTTAGGGGTCAGGTCTGTGTCCCGATTTTTGAGCTCTTTTGGGTTGGTCAGGGGTTCCGATATTTATGGTGACGGTTTGGTCTAAGTTGGGTTTGGGTTTATCCTCGACCCACCCTTTGATCCTCGTCAGGCGCGTCATCGTAATCTGTCTCGTCCTGCTCAATACCCATTAAATCGAAATCCCAGCTCGATATCAAAATCATAGTCATCATTCAAATTTGAGGGATCGCTTGTTAAGCAAGGAATACTCAAATTGGTTACACCTGAACATTGAAACAAAATACTGTCATATATATAATTCATCTTTCCACAATGGTCGCTCTTAAAATAACATGACAAACTAACATAGTTATGCAAAATATAAAATAAAGAACCAAAACTGGTAGACATTCATCCCCCACTCTCCGGGGTCTACCACCCCGACACCATGTTTTACCCTTGTCTGGATATTATTGGCTCCACCGTCCAGTTATCGGTGGTCAGATCAGTCGGGATGCGACATATGACAGGCGGCTGTGCACCAGAGACTTCCTTGACGACTACCGCCACATCGTATCGGTCCTCCCTCACAGCCTTATTAGGGATAACTAACCCTGCCCAATCGATGACAGGCACACTCTGTAGGGCTCCCGACGTTGTGGCCGTATCCTTCCCCTCTCCAATGTTCATTGATGGTCCAGAGATATAGCATTTGGTTTCGAACTGCTGCATGACCTCCCGCAGGAAACTCTTCCTTTTGACTGCCTCATCATCCGCAGGAGTCAAATCTTTACCTTCTAATTCGGACACGGGCTTGTCCGTTCCTTGTTCATTATGGTCCCTCGGCATTAGGATTCCAGTCGATCGAAATGGGGCTTCCCTTTGAGAGTGGTTCCGCTCTATGCCTCCATGATATCCCAACCCTGCCCTGCCTGTCTGGTTGGGCAGTTGAATAGGCGTGGAAATTCCTTGGTTGTCTTTTCCCAAACCCTGCCCAGGTTGAAACTTCATCTTCATCATTTCTCTAGCAACGAAGGTGAGCTCAGGGGAGGCTTTCGATTTTATGGCTGGAGCTCCCAGACCTCTATAGTGGGGGGAGCTGATTTCCAGTGCTTGAAAACTGGCAGGCGCCGCGGATTCGTCCACATTGATTACTGGCAGACCCCTCTTGGAGGGAAAAGGGTCATTACGCTCTGCGTAGATTGTTACCAGATTCCCGCTGACGATGAACTTGATTTGTTGGTGTAGTGTAGAGGGAACTGCCCCGGCCATATGTATCCATGGTCTTTTCCCCAACAAACATGTTATAACTGGCCGAGATATCCAATACCTGAAAGGAAATGTCGAAAGTACAAAAACGGCCCTAATCTCCACGGGCAACTCTATTTCTCCCCAATGTAATCCTTCCGGGATCCATCGAAGGCTCGCCACCACCACGTGACTGGCCCGCAAGCGCTTGAGATTAATGTTCATTTTTCCTCAGTGTACTGAGGGGACAAATATTCAGTGCTGATCCCCCATCAATCAGCACCCCATTCATGACATACCCTGATGAGATCACTGCGATGTGCAGCGGGTCTCCGATGCCCCCTTCCCTCTTTCGGGATATCATCATCTGTGAATGATAGCACATTGTTCTCTAGCAGATGGTCCACTAGGCGGCCCGAAAAACTTTCTTGGCTAATTGTCTTGGGGAATGTGAGCCTCCCCCAGGATTTTGGCCAAGATTCTGCAGTGGTCGCTGGACGATAACACCAAATCCATGATCGACGTTAGAGTCGATTCCTCGCTCACCGTCCCGATCCCCTTACTTCCGGATGGTCCATCTTTTCCAAGAACTCCACGGCTTTTTCCTCGGATATCCTCTCGTTCTCTTTTCTCTTACTCTTGAGGACTCTTCCTGGGAAGAGTGCAAGGGATTCCCCTTTGATGTTACGGAAGCACACAACTGGCCGCCTCCTCTAATACACCCCCGTAGTTCCACGGTACTGTTTTTAGATTGCAAATAGGGATCTGTGGTCTTGCTCTGCGATGATGAGAGGTCTTGGAGCCGTTAACTTGATAGGCCCCCCCTGTGATACTCCGGCTTGCACCCGTCAACACTAAACCGGTGCCCCTTGCATATTCTCCTGGGTGTACCCGTCATGCCAAACCATCTCATCAATCCTTGTCATATAATTTTCGCCTTGGCGGTCCCTTCGGTTTCGATGGCTTCTACCATATTGACACCCTCCCCCATCATGCTTCGGTAGGGGATTGATTTTAACATTTGGTTGGCGGCTCGGGCTGCTCCACCACGATTTCCCCGCTATCAATCAGGTTTTGAATTATGTGTTTCTCAGCGTCCAACATTCCTGAGTGTCATGACCCGGGGAACCCGAATGATATGCACACCTTTTACTGGGGTCAAATTTTCTTCCCTTCGAGTCACATGGAGGTGCCAAATCGACAATCTTCCTCTGTGATATCAATATTGGCCAAAATCTGCTCAAGAGGATCCCCAAGCGGGTGTGAATACCCCGCCTCTGTGTGGTCTCAAACCTCTTCGTCCGTTCCGTTCTGGGATTATCAAAATTGGGTTGCCGGGGCGGCCCAAATCTCTGTATTTGTACAGGAGGGCTTATTCTCCACTTTCCTGGATGATCCCTGCAGCACGAGAGAGACATCTTCCTCTTTTTCGCTTTTGGGGCCTGCGGCGGGAAGTACTGCCATAAATTCCCACTTTGGATTTGTTCCGCAGCCGTTTCAAGAGCTGTGTGAAGTCCCGGATTTTACCGAGATTTCAAACCCCACATCCACCATTTCTCCATGTTTTTTATCATCTCGGCGAATGGTCTTTCCAACCCCTGATATGACCCGCTCATAATAAGGGTGCTTCTTGTATATCCACAAAGGTCATCACCATCTCTCTCTGACTCACTCATTGGAGGATTCACTTGTGCGGGTGCGGCCATACCCCTCCATCGTTGGGCATAGTCCTGAAGGTTTCCCTTGGTTGCTTCTTGATTTTTGTCATTTGATATCTATCAGGGGCCATCTGTGCCTGAAAGCTATACTGTGTCAAGAAGGTATGGGCCAGCTCCTCCCAATTATGAATCCGGGCATTAATCGAGACGACGGGCATACCAGATCCTCGCCTCCCCCGTCAAGCTTTTCTGGAATAATTGCATCCTTTAAAGTCCCCTTCGTCTTCCGCATAGGGACCCTAGTTCTCCAATATATATTTTCAGGTGAGTGTGTAAGGATCCCCTTTCCCCATTGTTACTTCTCGAATTCGGGGATCTTAAATTTCTCTGGATATCTGGTTCCGGGGAAGACACACAAATCTGCATAATTAACCCTACCCAAGGAGCCTATGCCTTTTAGAGATTTGGATGGTCTCCTCCATCTTGCTTCACTTTCCTGCGAAGGTCATCAGTATCTCCCTCCTCTGGAATCGTGATTGACTGTCTTGTTGAGGGGCAGGAATGACCTTTGGGAGGATCGGTTCGTCCTTAAGCTGATGTTGGTTATTTTTGAATAGGATTGCATCATCCTTAGGAGGATTCTGGTCACCCCCTGGCGGTGGTACATTGTGCGGTCCCTGGTTTGACGGATCCTGTCTGATTAAGAACTGTTCTTTTAGCATTGTGGCCATTTCCATCATCTGCTTTTTAAAATCATCAAAACTCTTCCCGAGAGATGGAACTATGATTGGGAAGATCCGCCATTTCAGAGTTAGAGACCTGGGCTTTCTTAGACTGCGAACGGGTTTGAGGAGCAATCCTGCAGGCAAACGGTTCGAAGTTTCAGTCTTGGGCAATGAAAGGATGCGGATGCATGCTAAAGCTGTAAATTTGTGTTTTGGTTTTTTTTTAATCTTTCCCTGCAAAAGAGAAAGTTAGTAGTCTTTTAGTGCAATAACAAATGCTAAACATGACTTTATTATGCTTCTCCAGCTGATTCTCTCACTGCTCCTGCAAAACATGGAGGTCAGTATTCTCTTTTGACAACAGGGGAGGTATATATGAAATGGGATCATGACATTTTATACGCTTGAACGTAAAAAAGGGCATGAAGAGACTTTTCCTGCGTTGGGTTTATCAGAGGCTGACCTACCCTAGGGTTACTCTCACGGGCTTTTCGGCATGAAGGTTCCCAAATCTTCGCAATCTACTCGTTTGAGCCCTTTCGATTGGAGCGGATTTGAGTGGTGCGTTTCCTGAGCCATCTCCGGGGAGCAGCCCCATCGAGTCCAGTAATAAGCAACCGACGGGTTCGCCTCAGGAGGAGGTACATTCTCAACATACATTCACATTCATCGTCCTCACCGTATGCAAATGATTACTTTAAAGTAAAGCAATTCCATTCAAACATTTATTCATTGGACAAAACACACATTCACACAACAAAAGTAAAATGATCAAAATGTCGTATGCACACACATATTCATGAATTATTAAAGGATAGAATAGCATCAAGATTTTAATGCGGCTTAAGCCCTCTAATGTCCCCAGCAGAGTCGCCAGCTGTCGACGCCGGGAGGAATCGCTTACGCGGGGGTTGTAACCCTTTCCAATTTTTAGCCTTTTTGTTAGATGCCTTTTTGGAAAAGGTCGGCATTAATGTCGACGGGGTTTTTTAAAGATTGTTTTTATGATGAGCCAATTTAACCAGAGTCGCCAGTTGGTATATTTGAAATGGATGTACCAACTCATCCGAGTTTTCATTTTTATAAATCGCTGGCTCATATGTGACTCCGAATTAATTGGTCTGCGAATCGAGATTCATAGAGTTCGGGGGCTTGCTTAAGTGAGGGGAAGGTGTTAGGCACCCCTCGACTTCCGTGAAGCACGGTTACCGCAATCTTGATGCTTTCCTATCCTTTAATTCATGAAATGTGTGTGCGCGTGTATGTGTGTGTGTGCCTATGTAAATGTTGTGGTGAGCTTGCATAAAAGAATCATTTGGATTATTAGGGAAAATTGTGTTCTAATTTGAGCATGTCTTAGAACGTCCATCGGCTTAAACGAGAAAGCTTTTATGAGAAAAGGATTGATTTTAATTAGCAAAAACTATGAGATTTTCATTAAGCGTCGTTTTGGCAAAACAAGAGTTTTAAACCTTCGTAAAAATAGGAATCGAAATCTATACATTGCTTTCATAAAATGATGGGCAACTTCTAGGATATCTTTCACCCTACGCACCAAGATTTAATAAAACGTTATTTTATTTTTATAAAACCATTTTTGTGACATTTGAAAACGACTTTCTTTAGCCTTCTCGTTTAATAGAAATCGACATTCATTAACACCTCCAAATTTTTAGCTACGTGATGCTAACCTCCTAGTTTGCTTGATTTTAAGAAAAAAACCTTCATCGTTTAATCTTTGAAATCATTTTTCGTGTCACAAAATCCAATCAAGCATAAACACGCGTCGGGGCTATTCATGGGCATGTAAGCCATCAAAATAACCCCAAACGCCCACAATCACAAGTTTCACTATTTCGGGGCCTTAAACACGATTATCGCCTTGGCGTCGTTTTAAGGCCCGACGATTACATATTTACAATAACGGATACATCCACCCGATTACATACATTCAAAAATGTCCATCATCGGATTTGGACCACGGGGGTCGCATTCCTAGGCTCACATCCGAACTTATTGCACAACCGCCAAATGGATATAACGAAAATAAACAACAACGGGATGCCTAACACTCTAGGATATCTTACAATGACGATCGAAATACACTATGAATGATACCATACCATAATAGCTAAGATTTGCACCAAACGGATATCATCGGGCTATTAGGGGGAATTTCATTCCGATGAGACCCTCACTAATAGTCCCTAACCCATGGCTTCACAATAACATATGAGAAAAAACTACATTCAAGGTAATTCGGATGACCAAAAGATTAACAACATGGTATAACAAAATGCTAAGAACAAATGGTTTTTTCACCTTGCAATTAATCCCCACAATATGTATGAATTTGTGTATTGAGTAGAGTAGAAAATATGAGATATAATCTCACAAAATTGGTACAATTCCTCACTCTTTTCACTCTTTTCTCTCCTAATTATTGCTGTTTTCTTGCTGTTTTTTCTTCTTCTCCCGAACTGCTGCTGCTGCTGAATCCTCTCTTTTTTTCTTCCTGTATGCGAACTGGCCTAATATAGCACTGCCAAGGGCAGCCGCAGATCTATCTGCGGCTGGCCGCAGATATATCTGCGGCTGGCCCTTGGTTCTCCCCCCAGCCGCGCTCGAGTCCCGTGCGCTTCGAGTCCCGTGCTGCCTCGAGTTCCGTCCTTGGCCGCGAATTGATCTGCGGCTAACTGTGCTGATTTTCTCGTTTTCCGTGCCTCATCTCGATTTTCGTGTCGTACCGTTGTTTCCCACTGACGGGTTTGCGCTCGGCAGTCCGGAAACCGTCGGGAAACGTGCCACGTCATCCGGGTAAGCACAGTGATCAGTAACTGACTCTCGACATTCGCTTGTTGTCGTGTCGGCTTCAATATCATCCCGTCGTGGTGGTTTTGAGGGTTCGTCTTTATGTCCACCTTTTATTCTCGTGTGCCGGGTCAATTGACGATTTTGCCCTCCTGTCAGGGTTAGTATAGGAAATGCAAAAATCGGGTGTCTACAGCTATCTTATGTCCTAAATTCGTCAGTCCTTGCAACTGTTGCAGACAAAGCCTCTAAGGAAGAGATTACTACTTTTAGAAAGTGGCAAGATAATGCAACGGTGGCTTTTAATGCATCATATTGGCTTCTATGAGTAACGAGTTACAACGTCAACACGAAAAAATGGATGCACCTACTATTTTGTTGCACCTTCATGATTTGTATGGTGAGCAAAGTAGGTCTGCCATATATGAGATATCTAAGGAGCACCTTCGATCTCGAATGACCGATGGCACTACAGTTCAGACATATGTCCTTAAAATGATCAATTTGATTAAACAATTGGAACAATTGGATTTTGTAATGGATGGAGAGTTGATCCAAGATTTGATCTTGCACTCACTCCCGGACTCTTTCTCACAATTTATTGTGAATTTCCACATGAACAAGCTAGATGTTAGCCTGCCTGAGATTCTTAACATGTTAAAAACTGTCGAGAGTCACTTTCTAACCAAGAAAGACCAAGTATTACTAGTAGATGAACCTTCCAAGAAAAGGAAGCAGGCCAAAGGATCTTCTAAAAAGAAGAAAAATTCAAAGAAGGCAAGAGAAAAGACAAAAACCAAGGATAATAAGAAGAAAACCGATGCAAATAACAAAGGAGTTTACTTCCACTACAATAAGCCTAGACACTAGAAGAGAAATTGCAAGAAGTATCTTACGGAGGCTAAGCAAAAGAAACTTGGTGAAGCTTCGGCTACAGACACAGGTTTGTTCATGATTGAAATAAATCTTTCTGTAAGTCAAAGTTCTACTTTGGTAGTGGATACCGGTTGTGGTTCTCACATATGTAATTCTATGTAGGGCCTAAGCAGAAGTAAAAAACTGAACAAAGGGAAAGTAGTCCTACGCATGGGAATGGAGCACAGATTGCTGCATTAGCCGTAGGAACTTATACTTTAGCATTGTCTTCGGACAAATCAATTAATTTAGTAAATTATTACTATGTTCCAGTTCTTATTAGAAATATTATTTTGATTTCATTGTTGGACAAAGAAGGTTTTAATATTATATTTAAGAACAATAGTTGTTCTATTTATAATGATAATGTTTTGTTTGGAACTAGTAGATTAATTGATGGACTTTACATACTTGACTTACATGAAAATATTTTTCAAATTAAACAAACTAATAAAAGGAAAAGAGATGATGTGAATCATACTTTCATATGGCACTGTAGACTCGGTCAGATTAATGAAACAAGACTAAACAAGTTGCATAAAGATGGGCTTTTAGAGCCATTTGATTTCGAATCATATCCAACTTGTGAATCTTGTCTCATGGGAAAGATGACTAAATCTCTATTTAGTGGACATGGAGAGAGTTGCAGGGTTGTTAATGTTTACACACAGATGTATGTGGACCTATGATAACAGATGCTAGAGAAAGGTATTCATATTTCATTACTTTCATTGATGATCATTCAAGATTTGGATATGTGTATTTGATGAAATACAAGTTTGAATCATTTGAAAGGTTCAAAGAATTCAGAAGTGAAGTAGAGAAACAAACTGACAAGAGTATTAAGATTATTTGATCAGATCAATGAGGGAAATACTCGAGCAATGAGTTTCTAGATCATCTCAAGGATAATGGTATTCTCTCACAATAGACGCCTCCTGGAATGCCACAATTGAATGGTGTATCTGAAAGGAGACATCGTACCTTGTTGGACATGGTGCGGTCCATGATAAGTTTTACCGATCTTCCGGTATCATTCTGGGTTATACCCTAAAAACGGCTGCATATCTATTAAATAAGGTCCCCTCAAAATCCATCCCTAAGACTCTATATGAGTTATGGACAGGAAGGAAACCTAGTTTTAAGCATGTTAAGATATGGGGTTGTCAAGCTTATGTAAAGAGGTTACAAAGGATAAGCTTGGGACAAGATCTGACAAGTGTAGATTTGTGGGATATCCTAAAGAGATTTTAGGGTATTATTTCTATAATCCTTCTAAGTAAAAGGTGTTTGTTGCGAAAAACGCTACCTTATTGGAAAAGGAGTTTGTCCTTGAAGGGGCTAATAAGAGAAAAATAGATCTTAAAGAAATTTAAGAACCGCAAACCACTATAGGTCAAGTAGATGAACCTGTCTAAGTAGAGATACCTTCTGTACCACAACCAAATCATAAATCTGGAAGAGTACTGAAGATACCTGAAAGGTATAGATTCATCATTGATGATGATGATGATGATGAGGTACGCATCATAGAGGATGATGATCTTGTTACATACAATGAGGCTATGAGTAGTAAACACTTAGAGAAATGACAAATGGCCATGAAATTCAAAATGGACTCCATGTATAAGAACCAAGTATGGACTTTGGTTACTCCACCGGAAGGCATAGTGCTTATAGGGGGTAAATAGGTCTTTAAGAAAAAGACTAGAACAGATGACAAGGTGGAGACTTATAAGGCCATACTGGTTGTAAAAGGTTTCAAACAAAGACAAGGAGTTAACTATGAAGAAACCTTCTCACCGGTAGCAATGCTCAAGTCCATTCAGATTTTGCTTGCACTTGCAGCTTACTATGACTACGAGATCTGGCAGATGGACGTGAAAATGGCCTTCCTCAATGGGAAACTAGAAGAGGATGTATACATGATATAGCCAGAGGGTTTCGTTTCAAAAGATGGAACAAATCTAGTATGTAAGCTACAACGATCCATTTATAGATTAAAGCAAGTTTCTCGAAGATGGAACATCCATTTTGATGAGACAATCAAAGAGTTTGATTTTATAAAAAATGAGGATGAACCATGTGTGTACAAGAAGGTTGGTGGGAGCGCTATGACATTCCTGGTATTATATGTTGATGATATACTACTTATAGGGAATGACATACTAATGCTACAATCAGTAAAGATATGGTTGTCTAAACACTTCTCCATGAAGGACGTGGAACCATTTATAAAAGCATTATCTCAGCATTAGTTTGATTGCCGCTTAGAGAAGATGTGTAGTAGATACGAGGGCGATTGGCTTTAGTGCAAGTGGGAGATTGAAAGTAGTATGCCCTCAAGCCAATCACATAAGATGTGATAAGCATTTACTTTGTAATCTTATTCATTTATTAATAAAATGATTTATTTATATAAAGGCATTTACTTATCCATATTGAATTGGTAGAATTAATTAATGTAATAAACCCATAGTTTTGGAGCAATATTTTTAGAATCATGAAGAGTTCATGCTAATGAGATCTAAATTTCAAATAGCTCGAAACTAAAAACGTTCTTAATTAGTGGATCAATAACGTGGGGTTACTGATTCCGAATAGATTAGTAGATACTATGCTTGCTCTGTTAAAGATGATGATTGATTTCATAATCATTTGTGTAGAGACACTAAAGCACGTATGTAGGTGCTTATTGGAGAATAAGTTCACTGAACGTGACACACTTAAAAGAACACCTAATGGAGTCTCGCCTGTCAATAGGGGTTCCTATAGTGATAATAGTACAAGTGATCCTTGAACTTGAGATCATCATAGTACTTTGTGTATTCTGAGTTATACTTTGTCATATTCCTTAATACTACAGAGTATATTATAGGATATGTTCGGGTATAATAAATTGTACATGGAGGTAGATGAATGATCAACAAATGATCTACCACTTCTAGTAAAGAGAGAGAATGTCCTATGCGATTCGATAAGTGATAACTCGGGAATCCCTAGGCAGGGTGAATGAAAATTAGAAAGGAGTTTCTAATTTACATTAACTAGAGTTGTGCATTTTTGAATCGAAATGCATATGATCAAATAAATAAAACTTGACAGAAATTTCATATTTTATATTTGATCGGGACGTTGTATGGTAGAAGGATTAAATTGAACGGTAACTAATTACTGAATAAGTTCTATGTGATTAAACGTTGATTTCATATTATACGGATAGTCATGATACACTGATGTAAGGTGTCCCTAATGATGTAGAATAAACATTATTTATTTATATATGAATTAAAAGAGTTTAATTCATTATAAATAATATTAGAATGGTTCTAATTTATTTATTCTACTACCAGCATAATATTGAACCTAAAGGGTCACACCGCAAAAGAGATATATAATTTTAGAAATAATTGGCCTAATAATAATAAATTAAGTGTATTTAATTTATTAGTGGAATAAATTAAATAGCTTAATATTTATAATTAAGTATTTGGAGAAATACTAATTATAAATTAATAAGAAGTATTATTATTATTATTATAAATTATTTAATTCCTAAATAGTTTGGGAGTTAAATTAAATTAAAACCTTAAGTCCTAAAAGGTTTAGGATGGAAGGTTGGTCTATAAATAAGAAGGATCTTATTGTGGGGAGGACTAATGCAACTCTTGTAAGTATTCTCTATAACCTAAAGAGTTAGGAAAGAGAGAATTAATGCTAGTCACCTAAGATTGAGAGTAAACCTAAATTTATTTCTTCCATAATCATCTCTTGGTGGATCACCTCATATTGAGTTCCTCGCGTTTAATCCGTGGATTTGGAGGAGTGTGAAGGAATAAAGGATTGGAACTTGAAAATCACATCAAAGAGTTGATCATCTTCATAAGGTATATCTTTTATCCTTTCTCAATTAATAATATCGCATAAGGTAATTCTTGGGATTGCAGAAAATTTTAAATTCGATTTATGCCATGCTTCTGTTGTTTTACAATATGATTGTATGTATGTTCTTGTTTCTGAAAACTTACACTGATTTCTTCCCTTCACAGGAGTACATAGGCAGTCATTCGCGGTGCGGTCTAATGCTTATAAAAAAATCCAAAAATCCCTTCGATAATCTGTCAATAATGAGGCTTTTTCTGTGGACCGTCTGATCTTCCTTTTGACCAACAAAATAACCACCCAGACATAGTCTGTACCTAGATATAAACCCAAAACTCAGATTTCTCCAAATAAACCAAACCATTACATCCAATTAACCCAGGTCAACAACCCAATCTGATGAAATCTGACAGCATCTCAGCTATTATCTATCAAATATGATGTGGGCACCTGAAACGAGGAAAACGGTGATATATTGAGATAGTAATCATCAGGATGAGATGGAAATCAGATAAATGGCGAGGGTGAGTCAAAAAGGAAAGTGACTAAGACATAAATCTTTATGTATGTTTAAACTGTTTCGATATACAGATGCTTTCTATGATGAATGATAAAATGATATACTCTATGCAGAAAATCGAACAAGGTATGATCTACAAATCCGAAGTAAGGCAAGATAAAAACTCAAGGTAGCCAACGATCTCTGGTATCTAAGGAGCAGATCTGAGCTCATGCTCCACCACGTCAATACGCCTCAAAAGGGTCAGTGATGTGCGTACAGTCCCATCCTGTCACTCCAAAATAACCCTGGTTTGTAATCTCATCAGCATATGATACATGAGCATCCCTCTCAGCGACTACAATATCCCTATCAATGAGAGCAGCATCTCTCTTAGCATAGGCGGTGTCCTTCCCGGTTAAAGTAGTCAGTATAAGGGCCCGAGCCTGATCTCACTCGAAAGTGAGACTATGCACGCGGTGCTCCAACTCAACTCTCGATGCAACGACAGACGAGGAAACAAAAAGAGAAGCATCTCCAGCCAATGCCTCTGTCAAACCTGTGAATAAATCCTCCTCATATGGGTCCACCTGGTCATCCGCTGGATCTTCCATGGGCTCCTCACCAGAAGATCTGTCCTCTAGCCCTATGTGATCGGTAGTAATAGTCACTAAATCAGCCTCCAGCCAGACCAAGTACTTAGACGACTGACTTGGATGACTATCCCTGAACTCGGTTGTAACGCGATGAGGCCAAAACTTATAAACTCTCATCAAGTCTGTCGCAGTAGATGAGAGAATCGAAAATCGGTAATCAGATGCATCGGCAAAAAGGTACAACTCCTGTCTCTGATCAAACTGGCCTATCACCGCCAGTGGATGCTAAGTGGTCACACCGCTCAAACCCACTAAGGGGATGAAATCAAAATCTACTACGTGAGTAATGAAGCTGAAAGGCGAATAATAACCGGAGTACATCAAAATAGAGAATGGCTCCTTGATAGATAAAAGAAAAGCAGTCCATGAAGCCAAATCAACACATAAAGATGGATGAAAAGAGTACGACATAACAACACTATGGCCAAAGCAGAAGTCGTGGCGACGGAATCCCCCAATTGGCCTCATGTGGGTCATAAACCAAGCATATAACAAAACTGAGCTACCCAGAACTCTCTATCTCCAGAAGTTCGATAATAAGAGGCAGAGATATACGTCTCGGCGAGGATCAAGGGCAGCATAGTGTGGCTATCATGGAGTACCTTGACTACTATCGCGACGCCCACATCCATGTGGTCCATATAAATGGGTATATATAAATATGAGACAATGCACATCATGAGAGCATCAACACGAGCCGCTCTCTATCTATCCTCGAAAATGGCAAAATCATCCCAAAAAATGGCAAAACTATTAGAAGAACCAAATCGGTCAATCAAAAAATCCAGAGATACGATGTGTCCAGCAGTAACCTTAGCTAACACAACTACACGCCGCAATCTAGTAGCAGTCATAAACTGACGACGCATATGACCAACTGAAACTTAGGCACAATTACCCGCCAGAGACAATCCTGTGAATCGGGCATACTCCTCAAAAGTAAGAGTAAGCTCCTAAGACCCGAATCTGAAAACGTGTCGGTCAGGAATCTAATGATGAATCATACCCTCAATAAATCCATTGGGCACCTGGAATAGCAAATAAGACATCGAGCTCCCAGAAGCCTCTCTACAGTCAAACGGTCTGGGGCAGGAAGATCATCAAACCACCCCCTCAACCGAGAGTTGGTACTGCCTGAAGAAAAATGATCTAAACGGGTAATCGAGGACGACACCATCTGTAAAAATAGTATTAAAAAAGACTATACAGGGGTAAATTTTTATCAAGCATATATGATAAACATGTATCATGATAAAAGAAACAAACAAGCTTGTGCGATAACATAAAAAACATCAAACCAATCTGTACATAAAAACTACAATTTATACATCATCTTTTTAATATACATGCATTATCTCTATACATACATAAAAATAAAATATACAGGGAAGAGAGGCACAGGCGCCCCAATAAATGAGACAATCTAATATATAAAGTCTGTTAGAAATCTGCATATAGATAATGATGATTTATTAAGGGAGAGAATGTTAAAGAATCTACATGAGATTACTAATGTATGAGATTTGATGATGAGATATTTAAAGTATATTTATAAATGTAAGTTTTGTGAAGTCCTTAATAAAATGATAAATGAACAAGGACTTAGATTAAAGAAAGATCAAGCATGTTAGGTTGATCTCACTGAGTTGATCCAAATGAATGTAACATATATATGAATTGATCGACTGAAGCATACCTGTGAAAGAGAAGCTCTGTAAAGTCCTTAAAAAACAAATGTACAAGGACTTAGAACTGAAAAGATCAAAACTGTTAGGTTGATCTTAACTATCATTACTTGATGAATAAATGATTAAAGTATATTTGTAATGATAAGTTTTGTAAAGTCCTTAAAAAAACATATGTATAAGGACTTAGAGTAGAAAAGATTAAAATTGTTAGGTTGATCTTATTGAAGTTCTCTATATAAAGTTGATAAGACAAATTGATCATAAAATCAGTCTACCGGATCGTAGTGTGATCATAAACAGCAGAGTCAACTCATTCATTGAAGCGCACAAGGCAAAGATCGTTGAGCTCACCTACGAGCCATGAAGATGAGTTGAAAGCCTAACTAGAAGAAGCTGATCACAGAAGGATATACTCTAAGAATGTTTGAGTATAGTTCCAATCATAAGGAATCTCTAGAATGAATCTACAAAGGCTAAATTGTAATAGTACTTTGCCTGTTCATAACGAATAAGTTAGTTTGTAGAGTAAACAAGATTTCGTAGAGAAACAACTCATATTGTAAAGTGACAAAGAGACAACCAGATCGTAGAGTTGTCTTCGGCATCGTAAAGCTGCTAAAGTGTTCAGAGAATAAAGAGAAGTCTGCTAAAGTTTGCCCAACCAACAAAGAATACTCATTCATGGAGTAGATAGTAGAGCAATAATGAAGTCCTAATCGTAGAGCAAAATAGAAAGATCAACTCTACGATTCTCATCACTCTACTAACGTTAAAAATCGTTGAGCTACTTCGCCCATCGTAGAGCAGATCGTTGAGCTGCCTCATTCAGTCGTAGAGCAGAATGTCGAAATGAAGCTAGTTAAGACTCTACGTTCTTTAAAAAACTCAACGATTAAGACAAGCTTGAAGAATATGTCAGAACGATCATGAGTCTGACAAGTACAAAGCATTGTAGAGTATTACAAAGCAACGATTTCGAGAATATTTCTCACCATCTTTAAATTCAGAAAGAGATTCAATATGAAGTTGTATCTAAATGGCTAGAATGAAGATGTGACATCTCTGAAGTGTGGTAGAAGTGTCTGCAGTCTGATGGGACGTTTGTAGAGCTGAAAGTTATATGTCTACCTACCCTCAAAGCAGTTGTCAAAGAATATCTTGGAGCAGAACTATAAATGCACCAACGGATACTTTACCACGAAAAGTCTTTTCAAAGACTATAAATAGCTTTAAGATTGTAAATTCAAAAGAGAAAAACTTGAAAGAAAAAAATAGGAGAATTATCCCAGCCATATCAAAAAGGATAAAAAGGTTATCGCACCAAAGTAAGAAGCCAGAGCACAAAATGAAAAGATCCAAACTGCTGGTCTGAGCAAAAAAAGTAAGTGCGACAGAATGCACAAGAACTAGAGCTGCAATGCCAAGAAAAGTGCAGAGATGAGCTAAGAACAGAAGAGCCAAAGAGCAAAGAACTAAGAGCCAAAGTGTAGAGATGAGCCAAGAGCTAAAAAGCCAAAAAGCAAAGAGCCAAGAGCCAAAATGCTGAGATAATAAGAACTTGGCAGAGCTAAGAGCAGAAGTGCCAAGAAGCCAAGTGATCGATAGTATTAGATATAGAGTGGAAGTTCAGAAGGCTTATCTCAAGAACCACTCTATGATTCACCAAGAACACTCAGAGCTAAAAAGATGAAGACGTAGAGCAGTTTCACTCTATTATTCAACAAGTGTTCAAAGCTACTAAGTACCAGAAGAAGAAGGAGCCTTAATGGTATCTTGGTAGCACATATAACCAATCACCAAACCGAATTAGGGTCAGAGGATCTTGGTCTTAGTGACCGAATTGGGGTCAAAGGATCCTGGTCTTAGTAATCGAATTGCCAAGTTGAAGAAACTTGAAGAGGTCTAAGTGTCTTAGACTAAGTGTCCAAATACAGTTGTAAATGGTCGAAGTGACCTTATCCTTAGTGGATATCCTACTCGGTGGAGTGGAAGGGTGGATTAGGAGTTGTTCAGTCTCTGAACCACTTAAAACATCATGTGTCGTTTGCTTTATGTCATTTACATTATGCACATTAAACTGTTATATCTGTTATGTGTTTGTACATCCACAAGACTTAATTTAGATCTGAGATTTTCATAATCTTTAAGGGGGATTTATTAAAAGAATATTCCGTTGTGCTTAATCAATATGATTAACTGATTAGTTGGTAATATATCTTTAACTTGAAAAAGAAAAGTTTTTAAAGATTTATTCAACCCCTCCTTCTAGATCTTCATTGTGCCTTTGGGAAACAACAGAGTTTATGTCATCTACAAAAGTCGTAGCATCATCAAAATGATCTAACCTGGCCAAATCTTCCTGGCTCGAAGCCTCAGCATCAAAATTTAAGTCTGGATAGTAAAAGGTCGGAGCACCTCCCTCGAGAACATCAGCAGCACTAGGACCGACAGCCAAACCAGAACCCAATCCAGCAGGATTATAGGAATAAGCCTCCGCGGGATCCATACCCAACTGGCGAATGAAGAAGGACAACTGATCTACCTGACGAGTCAAACTAGTAATCTAATCCTGATGTGTCGGCCCCCTAACACAGGCCATCCAATTGGTCATCATCACGGATCCAGGGACACGGTCTCCCAAGAAGTGAGTAGCCCGGGTCTATGCACCAATAGTACGGGGCCTACACTAAGTAGCAAAAACCTCTGTAGTACTGGGACCATCAGAAAGCAAGAAGCCATCTACACCCTCCAAGGGGATCTCTAAAATATGCATGTCAATAGGCTAGGACCTCCGATGGGGAGGATGGAAAGGGATACGAATCTCCCCCGAGACACATCTAAAAGCTTATTCCACAAGGTAAAGCTCCTAGCCTTCGTATGATAGTAGAGGAACCCTGCAGGTGGGCAGTGCAAACTCTGGACCGCTCGGAAAGCCATCCTCAAATCCAACTGTCAAATACTACGATGTATACGGGACCTAGGTCACATCAGTAGCAGTAATCAACTCTAGCTGAATATGACAATGGGTGAAACTGTCAAAGACAAGGACCTCCTCCAAGGTAGTCTGATGCCAACGTCGGCCCCGAGGGTAAGTGTCTAAACTTAGAGTAGGGACAAGTCGAAGACAAGAAAGTCTCTCGTAGGCCCAAAACTAAAATACAAACAGCAACTACATTAGTAAAAATGACGAAAGCCAAACAGATCGAAAAGATGAGAAGAATCAAAAGGAAGGCTTACTAGGAGGAATGGGTAGAATTTGAGCCAGGCATCGGTCTGACCCTCTAAACGAGGACGCATGCCATGAAGAAAATAGGCAAATGTGAATGACCCCCAATCATAATCCCCAACACGATCAACATCTCGAAGGGCTCCCACTATGCTGAAATGAACTATAAAGGAGTTATTCGTAAGAAAATAGCCCTTCATGATGGTTAAGAAAAGGCGCTACAAAAGTTGGTTTCTTTCCACCAAATCAGCAAGAAACGACTCAGACAAGATCCCTCTAATGGCATCAAAACCCAAAGCGCCAGAACGGATGCTATAGGTCTTGAAGGCCCTATCCCGTGGAGCGAACCCTAATAGTGCATGAATGGCAATGGGGAAAATATCGGCCTCTAGTGGCACATGAAGCCCTGTGAACTAAATACTTATAATATATCGCCAATCCAAAGGCGTTATTGATGAGTAGGTTTTTAACCTACGAGTTTGACATGTCTATGGCTTAGTTCTTTACTTGTTTTTAAGTGTTTTTGGTATCTTTTATTTGCTTTCATGTTACTTTTGTAGGTCATGGCTGGCTGCGGATTGAAAAGAAGAAAATTGGCTGGGTGCAGGGCATTCTCGCCGGGGCGAGAACTCGTGCGTTATATTTCTCGCCAGGGTGGAAGTTGGTCGGGGCGAGGATTTTGTGTAGTAACTTCTCGCCGGGGCGAGAAAGTGGCTGATGGAAATTTTTAAGTTGCTGGCATTCAGTTATTTTGGAAAGGTTGAAGTGATCAAGGACTCTTGTTATTAATCTGATTGAGGGACTCAAGGAGACTATAAATAGAAGATCAAGACTTGGACTAAAACATACACAGACTTATTCAGAGATTGAACTTCAGAGCTGAGCAAGGAGATTGGAGGACAAGTCAAGCATCGTGAGAAGTTCAGATTGGAGAGCTAGAGATTATACTGAGTTTTCTTTTAATCTTTATCCTCTGATTTGTAATTAATTATGATGACTTATTTTGGTATTCTAGTTTTAATTGCTAGTATGAACTAAATTTTTAGTTAAGGCTACAATGGAACCAGTTATAATTATAAGTTGATTATCTATTTGATTTCAATTGTTCAATTTGATGGGAGTTGTCTATCTTATTTTATGCTTGTTGATTAATTGTTTGGCCGACAATTAGCGGGTTACCTCAGATGAATTCGGGAGATGAAATCTAGGGTTAGAACTAGATAAGATAGCGTGTATTCTTAATTATTTGCATGTGTTGAATAATTAGATTTGTGAAGTGAATAGGGATATCTCTTTGCTGCATGTAACAATTGGAAATTGGAACTTAATGAATTTAATCCTTTAACTTTGCATAGGAATATCGTAGAGTAATTGGAATAGGTAGATTTATTTGATCACTTGGAAAAGGGCTTATAAATGCAATTGAATTTCTGTTAACAACTCTATTGAAGTGCATAATTGGAAGATATAGATAGATTGGTTTATGATAAATAATTGGGGATATTGTAGTCTTAATCATCTTAAATCTGAATTTCAACCTTTGAATTAATTGTTAGTGTTAGTATTTATTTAATTATTATTAATCAAAAATCCCAATTTGTGATTGTTTAATAGAATAGGCATAACTTAGATTGACAATTGGAGATTAATAACATAGTAATTCCTGTGGGTTCGATACTCTCTCTTATCACTTTATTACTTATTGATCGTGTATACTTGCACATAATTGTCGATTGTGAAATCGGGCAACAAGTTTCTGGCGCCGTTGCCGGGGATTATTTATGTTTATAATTTTCAATATCAGTTTAGTTAAGTCTGTTCTAGTTAAGCAAACTTATTTTTCTTTTGTTTCTTGTTCAGGTGTCTTTTGATTCGTTTATGCAAACGCGATCAAAACAACCGGAACTCGTGCAGTGTGAGGATAATCTTAAGAACAAGCTTCGTCAGTTGAGAAAATTCTGTCAGGAGACACTTGAGAAAGAGAAAATGGCTAACGAAGAACAGAAATTATTGAGGGAATATGCTATGCCTAAGATAGACGAGATCAAATCGAGCATCACGAGACCAGTCATCACCGTTAATTCCTTCGAAATCAAGCCGGGAATAATTCATATGCTTCAGAATGCGGTACAGTTTGGGGGTTTAGCCAACGATGATCCAAATGAACATTTGGTTAGTTTCTTGGAGATTTGTGATACCTTCAAATATCCTAATGTGACAGATGATGCAGTGAGATTATGTCTATTTCCGTTCACACTGAGAGATAAAGCAAAGAGCTGGTTGCACTCACTTCCGTCAGGGTTCATCACAACATGGGATGATCTAGCTCAGAAATTCCTTACAAAATTTTACCCGCCAGCTAAGTCGGCTAAGTTGAGAAACGAGATTTCTACATTTTGGCAACGGCATGGAGAGTCACTATACGAGGCTTGGGAAAGGTTCAAGGAGTTATTGAGAAAATGTCCACATCATGGGCTACCCAATTGGCTACAAGTTCAGACATTCTACAATGGACTGAATAATGACACTCGAACATGCATTGATGCAGCTGCAGGAGGAGCACTTATGGATAAAAAGTTTGATGAAGCTTACACTTTGTTAGAGACTATGGCTGCAAATAATTATCAATGGCCGACTTCCAGACTGAATTAACAAAAGGTAGCTGGAGTTTTGGAAGTAGATGCGGTCACGGCACTAACAGCTCAGATGGCAGCCATGTCTAAGCAGATTGAAGCTTTGGCAGAATCGAAAGTCCAGCAAGTAGCCTATGTGTGTGAGCTTTATATAGGTGCACATCCGACGGAGTATTGTGCCATTAATCCGGAATCGGTACAGTTCGTGGGGAGTTATAACAGACAGCAACAGCCATACCAAAATGCATATAATCCGGGGTGGAAGAATCATCCGGGTTTCTCATGGAGCAATAATACTCAGGTTCAAAATCTAGCTCCTAGAACTCAGAATCCCCCAGGTTTTCAGAACCAAGCTCCACAACATGCGGAAAGAAAGCCGAATTTAGAAGAATCGTTGGCAAGGTTTATCACAGCATCTGAGAAAAGAATGAATGATCAAGATAAGTTGCTAACTCATGTAGATTTGAATGTGAAGAGTCAGGCAGTGTCAATTAGGAACTTGGAAAATCAGCTGGGACAGTTGGCTCACGTCTTGAATACTCGACCACAAGGAGCACTTCCAAGCGATACAGAGGTCAACCCAAGAACAGAAGGAAAGGAACAGTGCAAGGCTATCACCTTAAGGAGTGGTAAAGAGCTGCCTGATGCAGTTAAAGGAAATTCTAAACCAAAAATAGTTATGGAGAAAGAGGATGAGGAAGCCCCGGTGAAAAGTAAGGTGAATGAATCAAAAAAGGTGAAGGATGTCGACGCCGGGTTTTCGTCTCTGATGCGATTGCTTGTCCTTTTCCGATTTTAGCCTTTGTTATTAGATGATTTTGGAAAAGGTCGGCATTGATGTCGACGGGGTTTTGAAAGATCGTTTTTTATGATGAGCCAATTAACCAGAGTCGCCAGTTGGTATATTTGAAATGGATGTACCAACTCATCCGAGTTTTCGTTTTTTTATAAATCGATGGCTCATACGTGACTCCGAATTAATTGGTCTGCGAACCGAGATTCATAGAGTTCGGGGGCTTGCTTAAGCGAGGGGAAGGTTTTAGGCACCCCCCGACTTCCGTGAAACACGGTTACCGCAATCTTGATACTTTCCTATCCTTTGATTCATGAAATGTGTATACGTGCGGGTGTGTGTGTGTGTGTGTGTGCTTATGTGAATATTGTGGTGAGGTGAAACATTTGGCTTTTATCAAAAATCGTGTTTTATTTCGGGAATGTTTTAGAACGTCGTTTCCATTAATACGAGAGAGCTCCTTTGTTCGTGCGAAAGGTTGGATTTTATTTGTCAAAAGCTATGAGATTTTATTAGGCGTTTGTTTTGGCAAAACAAGAATCTTTTAAACCTTTGTCAAAATAGGAATCGAAATCTATACATTGCTTTCATAAAATGATGGGTAATTTCTAGGATATCTTTAACCCTATGCACAAAGGTCTAATAAAATATTTCGTTCATTCATAAAAACCATTTTTGGTGATGGTTGAAAATGATTTCCTTTGGCCTTCTCGTTTAGTAGGAATCGACTTTTATTAACACTTCCGATTTTTTAACCTCGTGATTCTAATAACCTAGCTTGTTTGATTTTAATAAAAAAACCTTCATCGTTTAATCCTTGAAATCATTTTTGTGTCACAAAATCTAATCAAGCATAAACACGCGCCGGGGCTATTCATGGGCATGTAAGCCATCAAAACATCCCCGAACGCCAACAATCACATGTTCCACTACTACGGGGCCTTAAACCCGATACTCGCCTTAGCGTCGTTTTAAGGCCCGATGATTACATGTTACAAAAAACGAGCACCTTGAATATATTACACACATCAAAATGTCCATCATCGGATTTGGACCACGGGGTCACATACCTAGGCTCACACGAGATTATTACATACCCACAAAATGAATACTACATAACTAACCAATACGGGTTTGCCTAACACACCATGATAATCGAAATTGACAATCTAAATAAATTACACCCAATAAATTATCATAAACAAACTAGAAATTTCACCAATTGGATATCCTCGGGTTATTAGGAGGAAATTTCGTTCCAATGGAACCCTCACTAATAATCCCTAATCCATTATCCCACCATAAATTTCATGATAACTACATTTAATTCAACCAAATGATATGATATAAATTGCTAGAACAAATAGGAATTTTCACCTTGCAAATGATCTCAAATGGATGTGAACTTGTGTATTTGAATAGGATAAGGAGTGTATTTGATACAATCAAAATCAAAAGAAATAAATCCTCTTTTTTCTCTCTTTTCTTCCTATTTTTGTTGCAAAACTTAGCTATTTCCTCTCAATTTCCGTGCTTTTTGGCTGCTGCTGATTCCTTCTTTCTCCAAATCTGCTCAACTCTCTGGATGAAATGAAGAAACTGAGCTGAAATAGGCTGGCCTAGGGCAGCCGCAGATTGATCTGCGGCTTGGCCGCAGATTGATCTGCGGCTGGCTGGCCCACCAGCCACTCAGCCTGGTTTCAAGTTCCGTGTTTCGAGTTCCGTGTTTCCAAAAGGCGCACTCATTGGCCGCAGATCAATTCGCGGCTGGCTGGCTTGACTTTCTCGATTTTTGTGCTACGCCTCAATTCTCGTGTCGTGACGTCGGTTTTCGCCGACATGTTCGTATTTTGCAGTCCGGGAATTACTGGGAGACGCGCCACATCATTCAGAAATGCTCAAATCGGACAGCCCTGTTGTCACGTTGGTTTCGGTTGTAAATCGTCGCGGTGGCGTCGAGTGTTCATACTTGTCCATCCTTTGCTCTCGCAGGCCGGCTCATTTGACGGATTTGCCCTCCTGTCAGGGTTAGTATACGAAGTGCAAAATTTGGGTGTCTACAGCTGCCCCTCTTTATCATGTTTATGAAATGTTAAATGAAATGAACATGATAAAGAAATAGACACCCGACGCATGAATGACAGTTCACAAGAATGACAATACATACATGATGCAGCAATGCAACTTATGATGCAACACGAGGTGTAAGGCCTGCAAAACATTCGTAAAGGTGTCAATGCATCAATCCCCGCCTGCCTTGTTAGTCGACGGGTTTCATCTTCTAATCGGTCGTCTCGTGATCACCGGGTCTCGTATCCGGTTGATTGTCTTGTGAGTGCCGGGTCTCGTATCCGGTCGCTCGTCTGGTCGGGGCCGGGTCTCGTATCCGGTCACCCATCTCGTAATCACCTTACTCCATCGCATTGTCATCAGAGGAAGTTATTCTTCTGACTAGCTTGAAAGGCATCCTTGGAATTCGTCCTCGTACATCGTTCTTGGCAGCCATCGCTTTTGACTCAGATAGGCTAGGACCTTGACACCTAACCTGCATGGATCACGTACAGAGTTATCATCTATTCAATGCATATGAAACAACATTTAATATGCAACTTTGATGAAAAATGACCCTTGTACAGTCTCTTGATACTGTTCTACAGATGTCATCATTTGTCGGGGTTTGCTTGGATCTCAACCCCTCCCAGGGATCGTTCACTTTTTGGATATTGGCCCTTCCCAGGGGTTGTTTACCACCTTGTTGTGGTTTGCTTGGATGCACTCCCAGGTTCACTCACCACCTTGTTTGGATCTCAGCCCTTCCCAGGGGTCGCTGATTATTTGGATCTCAGCCCTTCCCAAGGGTTGTTGATTATTTGGATCTCAGCCCTTCCCAGGGGTCGTTGATTATTTGGATACCAGCCCTTCCCAGGGTGTTAGTTGTTTGGATCTCAGCCCTTCCCAGGGTGTTAGTTGATTGGTTGGATACCAGCCCTTCCCAGGGTGTTAGTTGTTTGGTTGGATACCAGCCCTTCCCAGGGTGTTAGTTGTTTGGATCTCAGCCCTTCCCAGGGTGTTAGTTGATTTTTTTTTTTTTTGGATACCAGCCCTTCCCAGGGATCGTTGATTTTTGGATACCAGCCCTTCCCAGGGATCGTTGATTTTTGGATACCAGCCCTTCCCAGGGATCGTTGATTTTTGGATACCAGCCCTTCCCAGGGATCGTTGATTTTTGGATACCAGCCCTTCCCAGGGATTGTTGATTTTTTGGATACCAGCCCTTCCCAGGGATCGTTGATTTTTTGGATACCAGCCCTTCCCAGGGATTGTTGATTTTTTTGGATACCAGCCCTTCCCAGGGATTGTTGATTTTTTGGATACCAGCCCTTCCCAGGGATTGTTGATTTTTTTGGATACCAGCCCTTCCCAGGGATTGTTGATTTTTTGGATACCAACCCTTCCCAGGGATTGTTGACTTGATTTAAGTGATTTCTTGAAGTGGGATGTGTGATCGGCTTCTGTCCTGGATCTCCCACCAACATCGTCCACGTACCATGCCGTAAAAGCCATGACGATCTGATCATTTGTGAGGTTGAAAGCGACGTGCTTGTACTTTCCCCTGAAGATTTTCATTTTGATCGTACATGTATGCATGCAAAAGATGTTATGCACGATCCGGCAGATATGTTATGGACAGATGCATGTGCACAACATATGTTTGGATAGAAATGACCCCTGTTCAGTCAAATGATACGATTCGACAGTCGTCGTTGCTTGCCAACATTTGATTGGATCACGCCTCGTTGTGAAGTGTTGTTTCTAGACTTCAACATTGGTGTGGTATTCTGCCTGTTCTTGGTCGTCTTTATTTCATCGAGTTGAGGCAGTCTGTTTCGCTCTTTGTGATGATCGACAGCTATGTTGGGCTCCTCGGCCTTTTGATCATTTCTGCTGGCCGATATGCTGTTGTCCCGCATTATATCATCCTTTTATATGCTCATGCACGTGGATTATTTGGATGTCGAGGCAGTGATAGTCAGGATTGGGGAAAGGCCCAATGACGAGAAGCTCTATGCGGCCTCAACTTCCTTCCATTTCACGATTTTTAACTGCCCCTGCCTTGGCGCGTGTCGGTACCAAGAATTTCTATTGAAAACTCGCGATGTTGACCGTGCTGAGTTATCCACATCTCTGCAAGATCCTGCACATCAGATGACTAACAAATGCCCAAAACATGAAGGCTCGGGCCGTTAGTGTTAGTTCAACACAAAGATATTATAATCTCGACAAAAGAGTAAATGCAGTTAAAGCATACGCAATTGAATATCTGTTGATCGCACAATCTAGCAAGGTGTGAACCGTGAATGTACTAGATTGGAAGTTTTTTTTTTTTTTTTCTCGCGAATTGATGATTTTCTATTTAACGAGTTATGAAATCGTAAGAACACCTTCAAGCATTCATGGTCATTGTATGTGAGTAAGGTCGAGTTCGAAAGAACTACCTTCCCTCCTCAAAGGTATTCTGTCTCCATTCGCGACAACGTTCTTAGCAGGATTGACGTCATATGACAAATGCACTGTGCGATGCAGCATTCAGTAGGGGTTTCTCTTCCATGACTCATTGTTTAAGGTCAAGAGTTTTCCGCATTATTTTTTCTCTTTATTAGTCCACTTCACTTGTCTCGTTTTCTTAGGCTTTTCAAAGTTACCCATTTAACGAGTTTTGGACCAATGACTCCCGAACTAGACGGTTTTGGGGCATTAGGTGTACAGACACCTCTTCGGGTTTATTTACTCGAGTAACAAAGGCCACGGTTCGAGACAAGCTGGTGGTCTGCCCCATTCATTCTTTGCTTGACCTTGCGCAAGATTCGTTTTCTTAGGCTTGAGTTACCCATGTAGCGAGTGTTAGGCCGGTGACTTCCAAGCCAGACGGCTTTAGGGCACCAGATACAGAGACACCCTTTAGGCTTAATTACTCGAGTAGCCCATGCCACGATTCGAATCTGCTCGGGCCTCCTCTACTGTAATGCTCGTTTTCTTAGGCTCTGAGTTACCCATGTAACGAGTGTTGGGCCAGCGACTCCCAAACCAAATGGCTTTAGGGCACCAGGTGTAGAGACACCCCTCGGGCTTAATTACTCGAATAACCCAGGCCACGATTCGAGACATTAGCTTGATAATCATTTATCGTCTGACTTCTTGATATTAGCTCGATAATTATCGACTGTCTGACTACGTGTTTAATTGCCATCAACGTCGTCATAGTTTTATACCCCACAACTGAAAGTTTGTGCAATGCAAAGTGAAGACTGGCACATGAGGTCGATCCTGTCGTAAACGTTGCTTTGAATTAAGGCTTTGTACCCGATCAAAAGGTTGAATAGCCTTCTAATCATACTCACGATCGTGCTCCACGGATGCTTGTCAGAATTAATCCGATTCCTATCAAGTCAAATAAAATCCCCTTTCACGCGGGTCACCGTATCTCGGGAAAACTATGCATGACAAATGCCAGATGATCGTAGCATTTGATGATGATGGTGCATGTTGACGAGATTGTTGCATGGGTGCCAATTTGCACGCCGTCATTTCCTGGGTAGTTGACAAATGCCCCAGCGTTGAGTTGCTTTTGTTGTGATCTCCCTCGTACTGGTTGCATCGGCATCTCACTGGGCTGACAAAAGATCCGGTCCTTTGACCTGTTGAAAGGTTTGGAGGATTTTTGATCCAGTGTTAAGTTGTTTTGTTTTTTGTTTTTTGTTTTTTGTTTTTTTTTTTTTTTGCCCCTACTCCGGGTTCTTCGAGATCGTTCGGGGGTTATGATGTTCGATGGCAATGGTTTGGTTTAAGTCGGGTTTGGGTTTATCTTCGACCCATCCCTCGATCTCGTCAGGCGTATTGTCGATATCTGTCTCGTTTTGCTCAATCGCCATCAGATCGAAATCTAACTTTATACCAAAATTGTGATCCTCCTTCAAATTTGGCCATATTGCTCGTCAGGCTAGAATGCTTCAAATCGGGGTGCGGCCATTAAAATAAAAAATGCTTGTCATATATATAACACATTTCAGCACATGATCTTCCTTTTGGATAACATGACAAAATGACATGAGCGTGCAGGGACTTGAAATAAAACTCAGAATTTTAAAACCCAATGATCTTCCACTGGCCGGGATTGACTGCCATACTTCTGGATTTACCCTTTTCCCCATCATGCTTAGGTAGAGGATTTAACATTTGGTGACCCTGGCTGTTCCACCACGATTTCCCCACTACCAATCAAGTCCTGAATTTTGTGCTTCAGCGTCTAACATTCCTGCGTATCATGACCAGGGGAACCTGAGTGATAGGCGCATCGCTTGCTTGGGTCAAATCTTCTTCCATTCGGGTCACTTGGGGGTGCCAAATCGACTATTTTCCTCTGAGCTATCAATACGGCCAACACCTGCTCAAGAGGATCCCCGATTGGGGTGAATACTCGATTTTTCGAGGTCTCGAATCTTCTTCGCCCATCCGCCCTCTGATCAATGAAGTTAGGTTGTCGGGAGGGCCCCACTCTCTGCACCTGTACTGGAGGATTGTTTTTTGCCTTTCTAGATGATCCCTGCAGGATAAGGGAAACATCTTCCTCCTTTTTATTTTGGACCCTACAGGAAGTGCTACCATAGTTTCCGCTTCGGATTTGCTCCGCAGCCGCTTCCAAAGCCGTGAGATCCCGGATTTTGCCAGATTTTAACCCCATATCCACCATCTCTCCATGTTTAATCATCTCAGCAAAGGGTCTTCTAATCCCTGATATGACCTGTTCATAATACGGTGCCTCCTGAATGTCTACAAAGGTCATCACCATCTCCGATTCGCTCATCGGGGGATTCACCTGTGCGGCCATACCCCTCCATCGTTGTGCATAATCCCTGAAGGATTCCCTGGGTTGCTTCTTAACTTTTGTCATTTGGTATCTATCCGGGGCCATTTGTGCCTGGAAGCTATACTGTGTTAAGAAGGTATGGGCCAACTCTTCCCAATTATGAATCTGGGCATTGTCAAGACGGGCATACCAGATTCTCGCTTCTCCCGTCAAACTCTTTTGGAAAAGTTGCATCCTCAGACCCTCATCCTCGGCGTAAGATCCAAGCTCCCCGATGTAGATTTTCAGATGTGTGTAAGGATCCCCTTTTCCACTGTATTTTTCAAATTCAGGGATTTTAAATTTCTCCGGGTATCTGGCTCCGGGGAAGACACACAAATCTGAATAGTTAACCCTGCCTAGGGACCCTATGCCCTTCATAGATTGGATGGTTTCCTCCATTTGTCTCATTTTCTTTCGCAGGTCATCCGTATCTCCCTCTTCCGGAATAGTAATCACTGTCTTGTTTGGTACGGGCATGGCTTTTGGGACGATTGGTTTGCCCTTAAGTTGAGGTGGATCCTCCTTAGGGGGATCCTGTCTGGGCATCAATTGCCCCTTCAGCATTATGGCCATTTCTAACATCTGCTTCTTAAAGTCGTCAAATTCCTCCCTAGATATGGAACCGGAATTAGTGGATGGAATATCAGCCATTTCAGATGTAGAGTTCTGGGCTCTTTTAGATTGCGAACGTGTTTGAGGAGCAATCCTACAGAGACAATGGTTCGAAGTTTAGTCCGAGGAAATGAAAGGATATGGATGCATGCTAAAGCTGTAACTTGGAGTTTTGGGTTTTTTAATCTTTCCCTGTAAAACAAAAAGTTAGTAGTCCCTTAATGCAATAACAAATGCTAACATGACTTTATTATGCTTCCCTAGCCGTTCCCTGTAAAACATAGAGGTTAGTAATTTCTCCTGACAGAAAGGGAGGCATATATGAATGGAATCATGACATTTACGCGTGAATGTAAAAAGGCATGAAGAGACTTTTCCTGCGTTGGGTTAATCTGAGGCTGACCTATCCTAGGGTTACTCTCACGGGCTTTCGGCATGAAGGTCCCCAATCTTCGCAATCTACTCGTCTGAATCCTTTCGATTGGAGCGGATTTGGGTGGTGCGTTTCCTGAGCCATCTCCGGGGAGCAGCCCCTTCGAGTCCAGTAATAAGCAACCGACAGGTTCGCCTCAGGAGGAGGTACTCTCTCAACCTACATTCACATTCATCGTCCTCACCGTATGCAAATGATTACTTTAAAGTAAAGCAATTCCATTCAATCATTCATTTATTGGACAAAACACACATTCACACAATAAAAGGTAAAAATCAAAATATCGCACGCACATACACATTCATTAATTTTTTAAAAGATAGGATAGCATCCAGATTTAAACGCGGCTTAAGCCCTCTAATATCCCCAGCAGAGTCGCCAGCTGTCGACACCGGGTTTTCGTCTCTGATGCGATTGCTTGTCCTTTTCCGATTTTAGCCTTTGTTATTAGATGATTTTGGAAAAGGTCGGCATTGATGTCGACGGGGTTTTGAAAGATCGTTTTTTATGATGAGCCAATTAACCAGAGTCGCCAGTTGGTATATTTGAAATGGATGTACCAACTCATCCGAGTTTTCGTTTTTTTATAAATCGATGGCTCATACGTGACTCCGAATTAATTGGTCTGCAAACCGAGATTCATAGAGTTCGGGGGCTTGCTTAAGCGAGGGGAAGGTGTTAGGCACCCCCCGACTTCCGTGAAACACGGTTACCGCAATCTTGATACTTTCCTATCCTTTGATTCATGAAATGTGTATACGTGCGGGTGTGTGTGTGTGTGTGTGTGTGCTTATGTGAATATTGTGGTGAGGTGAAACATTTGGCTTTTATCAAAAATCGTGTTTTATTTCGGGAATGTTTTAGAACGTCGTTTCCATTAATACAAGAGAGCTCCTTTGTTCGTGCGAAAGGTTGGATTTTATTTGTCAAAAGCTATGAGATTTTATTAGGCGTTTGTTTTGGCAAAACAAGAATCTTTTAAACCTTTGTCAAAATAGGAATCGAAATCTATACATTGCTTTCATAAAATGATGGGCAATTTCTAGGATATCTTTAACCCTATGCACAAAGGTCTAATAAAATATTTCGTTCATTCATAAAAACCATTTTTGGTGATGGTTGAAAATGATTTCCTTTGGCCTTCTCATTTAGTAGGAATCGACTTTTATTAACACTTCCGATTTTTTAACCTCGTGATTCTAATAACCTAGCTTGTTTGATTTTAATAAAAAAACCTTCATCGTTTAATCCTTGAAATCATTTTTGTGTCACAAAATCTAATCAAGCATAAACACGCGTCGGGGCTATTCATGGGCATGTAAGCCATCAAAACATCCCCGAACGCCAACAATCACATGTTCCACTACTACGGGGCCTTAAACCCGATTCTCGCCTTAGCGTCGTTTTAAGGCTCGATGATTACATGTTACAAAAAACGAGCACCTTGAATCTATTACACACATCAAAAAGTCCATCATCGGATTTGGACCACGGGGTCGCATACCTAGGCTCACACGAGATTATTACATACCCACAAAATGAATACTACATAACTAACCAATACGGGTTTGCCTAACACACCATGATAATCGAAATTGACAATCTAAATAAATTACACCCAATAAATTATCATAAACAAACTAGAAATTTCACCAATTGGATATCCTCGGGTTATTAGGAGGAAATTTCGTTCCAATGGAACCCTCACTAATAATCCCTAATCCATTATCCCACCATAAATTTCATGATAACTACATTTAATTCAACCAAATGATATGATATAAATTGCTAGAACAAATAGGAATTTTCACCTTGCAAATGATCTCAAATGGATGTGAACTTGTGTATTTGAATAGGATAAGGAGTGTATTTGATACAATCAAAATCAAAAGAAATAAATCCTCTCTTTTCTCTCTTTTCTTCCTATTTTTGTTGCAAAACTTAGCTATTTCCTCTCAATTTCCGTGCTTTTTGGCTGCTGCTGATTCCTTCTTTCTCCAAATCTGCTCAACTCTCTGGATGAAATGAAGAAACTGAGCTGAAATAGGCTGGCCTAGGGCAGCCGCAGATTGATCTGCGGCTGGCTGGCCCACCAGCCACTCAGCCTGGTTTCGAGTTCTGTGTTTCGAGTTCCGTGTTTCCAAAAGGCGCACTCATTGGCCGCATATCAATCCGCGGCTGGCTGGCTTGACTTTCTTGATTTTCGTGCTACGCCTCAATTCTCGTGTCGTGACGTCGATTTTCGCTGACATGTTCGTATTTTGCAGTCCGGGAATTACTGGGAGACGCGCCACATCATTCGGAAATGCTCAAATCGGACAGCCCTGTTGTCACGTCGGTTTCGGTTGTAAATCGTCGCGGTGGCGTCGAGTGTTCGTACTTGTCCATCCTTTGCTCTCGCAGGCCGGCTCATTTGACGGATTTTCCCTCCTGTCAGGGTTAGTATACGAAGTGCAAAATTTGGGTGTCTACAAAGGATACAGGTTTGGAGGTAAAGTCAAAGGAACTCAAGCTAGATAGTGTAGTGCCTCCCGTACCATTTCCTCAAAGATTGCAGAAAGCCAAGCTAGACAAGCAATTTTCCAGATTTTTGGATGTTTTCAAGAAACTACACATTAATATACCGTTTGCAGAAGCCCTGGAACAGATGCCCAGTTATGCAAAGTTTATGAAGGATGTTTTGTCAAAGAAAAGGAAATTGGGTGAATTCGAAACGGTGGCACTTACCGAGGAGTGCAGCGCAATTTTGCAAAACAAGTTGCCACCTAAACTAAAGGATCCAGGAAGCTTCACTATCCCTTGTGTAATTGGTAACCAGTTCTCTAGAATGGCATTGTGTGACTTAGGAGCTAGTATCAATTTAATGCCGTTATCAGTTTACACTCAGCTTGGGCTAAAGGCACCAAAACCGACAAACATCAGCTTGCAGTTAGCAGACAAATCAGTGACATATCCGAGGGGTATTGTGGAAGATATTTTGGTTAAAGTCGATAAATTTATCCTCCCGGCTGATTTCATTGTTTTGGATTACGAAGAGGATAAGGAGATTCCCATCATTCTAGGTCGTCCATTCTTAGCAACAGGGAGAACGTTGATAGATGTTCAGAAAGGTGAATTGACAATGAGAGTTCAAGATCAGGAAGTCACCTTTAACGTGTTTAAATCGATGAAATTCCCTAAGGAGGGCGAGGAATGCTTACGGATAGACCTGCTTGATGAAATCGTGAATGAACAAACCATGGCAATTATTGTTGAAGATCCATTAGAAGCTGCTCTGGTTGGGATAGATACTTTTGATGATCCAAATGAGTGGGATTATGTCAAGGTTCTAGACTCATTACCTATTCCTCGGAAATTTAGCAGGCAATTTGATGTACTTGACCTGCCGAACGAAGGAGAAAAGAGGTCCAAACCATCAGTGGAAGAGCCACCTGTGCTTGCACTCAAACCCCTTCTATCTCATTTACGGTATGCTTACTTGGGAGACTCGGACACACTACCAGTAATAGTTTCTGCGCATTTGAATGAATCTCAAGAAGAAAAACTATTAAGGATTTTGCGTGAGTATAAAACAGCAATTGGGTGGACAATAGCAGACATCAAGGGAATCAGTCTGTCGTTTTGCATGCATAAAATTCTGCTTGAAGAAGGAGCAAAACCAGTCATTGAGCAACAAAGAAGATTGAATCCGATTATGAAAGACGTGGTGAAGAAGGAAATTATTAAGTGGTTAGACGCCGGTATTATCTATCCAATTTCAGATAGTGCTTGGGTAAGTCCCATGTAATGTGTGCCTAAAAAAGGAGGAATGACAGTGGTTGAGAACGAAAACAATGAACTCATTCCTACAAGAATAGTTATAGGTTGGAGAGTGTGTATGGATTACCGCAAGTTGAATAAATCTACGCGCAAGGATCACTTTCCTTTGCCATTTATTGATCAGTTATTGGATAGGTTGTCCGGTCATCAGTTCTATTGCCTTCTCGATGGATACTCAGGATATAACCAGATAGTGATATCTCCGGAGGATCAAGAGAAAATAACTTTTACATGTCCTTATGGAACGTTTGCATTCCGGAGAATGTCTTTCGGGTTATGTAATGCACCGGCTACATTCCAGCGATGCATGATGGCTATCTTCTCGGATATGGTTGAACAAAATTTGGAGGTATTCATGGATGACTTCTCTGTATTCGGTGATAGTTTTGACTTGTGTCTTAATAATCTCATCTTAGTACTGAAGCGTTGAGTGGAGACGAATCTGGTGCTTAATTGGGAAAAGTGCCACTTTATAGTGCGCGAAGGGATTATTCTGGGGCACAAAGTATCTGACGCAGGTCTAGAGGTGGATAGGGCAAAGATCGAAACCATTGAAAAGCTACCTCCACCGACATCTGTAAAAGGCATTAGAAGTTTTCTCGGACATGCAGGATTCTACCGTCGATTCATCAAGGATTTCTTAAAAATTTCAAAACCATTGTGTTCACTCCTTGAGAAAGATGTTCCCTTTAAGATGGATCAAGCTTGCATCGAAGCCTTTGAAGTGCTGAAAAAGAAGTTAATCACAGCCCCGATCATAGTTGCTCCCGATTGGACTTTGCCTTTTGAGTTGATGTGTGACGCAAGCGATTATGCAGTGGGAGCTGTGTTGGGTCAACGAAGGGACAAGGTTTTTCACACCATCTACTACTCAAGTAAGACACTCACAGAAGCTCAATTAAATTATACTACTACAGAGAAAGAGTTGCTTGCAGTAGTATTTGCCTTTGACAAGTTTCGAGCATATCTGATTGGAACCAAGGTGATTGTCTACACTGATCATGCAGCTATCAAATACTTGATTGCAAAGAAGGATGCCAAACCTAGGTTGATTCGATGGGTCCTCTTGTTGCAAGAATTTGACTTGGAGATTCGAGATAGGAAAGGTACGGAGAATCAAGTGGCTGATCATCTTTCAAGGTTAGAGAATGCCGACATGCAGAAAAAGAATGATGTGGTAATCAATGAGTCGTTTCCAGATGAACAGTTGTTTGGTATCAACACCGAAGTCCCTTGGTATGCTGATTATGTGAACTTCCTAGTCAGTAATGTTCTTCCGCAAGATTTCACTTCTCAGCAAAGAAAGAAATTTCTCCATGATGTCAAGCAGTACTATTGGGATGAGCCATTCCTCTTCAAAACTTGTGCGGATCAGATGATAAGACGTTGTGTGCCACAGGAAGAAAAGGAGAGCATATTGACTCATTGCCATTCGTCGGATTATGGAGGCCATTATGGAGGAGAAGGAACTGCAGCAAAGGTGTTACAGTCGGGATTTTTCTGGCCTTCGTTGTTCAAGGACGCCTATCTCTTTGTGCTTAAGAGTGATAGATGTCAACGGGTTGGAAATATCTCGAAGCGGCACGAAATGCCTCTCAACACCATCCTTGAGGTTGAACTATTTGATGTTTGGGGTATTGACTTTATGGGGCTGTTTCTGTCATCATTTAATAATCAATACATATTTTTGGCGGAAGATTACGTGTCAAAATGGGTCGAAGCACTTGCATTACCCACCAATGATGCCAAAGTGGTTCTACGGTTCCTGCACAAGAATATCTTTATTAGATTCGGTACACCAAGAGCCATAATCAGTGACGAAGGTACTCATTTTTGTAACAAGCAGTTCACTAAGTTGTTAGCTAAGTACGGAGTCAAACACCGGATTGCTACGGCTTATCATCCCCAAACGAATGGCCAAGCAGAGGTACCGAATCGGGAAACTAAGCAAATTCTGGAGAAAGTGGTAAACCCGACTCGTAAGGACTGGGCAATGAAACTAGACGATGCTTTATGGGCATATCACACTGCTTATAAGAATCCCATCGGAATGTCGCCGTATCGTATGGTTTATGGGAAAGCATGTCATTTACCGGTCGAACTTGAGCATAAGGCCTATTGGGCAATTCAAAAGTTGAACCTTGATCTTCAAGCCGCTGGTGAGAAAAGGTTGCTCCAATTGAACGAGATGGAGGAGTTTCGTCATCATGCCTATGAGAATGCCAATCTGTACAAAGAAAAAGTCAAAAAGTGGCATGACAAACGGATATTGGATTGGAAGTTCGAGCTAGGACAAGCTGTGCTACTATTCAACTCCAGACTGCGTTTATTTCCTAGAAAGCTGAAGTCTAGATGGTCAGGCCCTTTCATTATCACTGTTGTAGGTTCTCACAGGGCAATTGAAGTCAAAGAACCGGATTCAAAGCGCACATTCAAAGTCAACGGTCAGCGACTCAAACATTATTGGGAAGGCGATGTGGATCGACAAATATCAGTGATTCACCTTTTTGCTCTCGATCAAGCTGAAGCCTAATACTACTGAGAAAGTCGGGCTGACGACTATAAACCAAGCGCTTGATGGGAGGCAACCCAATCATGATATTTTATTACTTTCATAGAATTAGTATAGTTAATATTTTTTTTATAGGAGTAGCTTCAGTGTTTCTGTTTGAATTTGGTCTTCAATCTTCCGTGTTTAACTCATTTATGTTGTGTTCATTGAAACAGGGATACAGTCTATGGGAATGCTTTAGAAGGAGGAAACATGTTCATTGGGATGATACAAGAGAGGACAACAGGATCAAAAGGGAAAAGTAGGAAAAAAATTTCAAGTATGAGGATTCTCGCCCCGGTGAGAAAATTGCACTAAGGTTTCTCGCCCCGGCGAGAACCTCTCTGTTGAAGCGTGCCCCGGCCTGGATTTTTCTCACCCAGCCCCAACCTCTCTGCCGATTCTCGCCCCGGCGAGGTACATAAGCTTATTTTCTCGCCCCGGCGAGAATCGCGAAATCAGTTTTTAAAATCCGATTCTAATTTGATTTTTAACATTCCAACTCCCATGCAACTTCTCCAAAACACTATTTCTCCTTCTCTAATACCGACCCAACCCAATTCTATCCAATTTCTCTTCTAATTTCCTACCAATCTCTCTCCATACTTGGATTCCTACACAAACCCTGAATCACTCCACTTTAAAATCAAACCCTAACTTCAGTTTAAACCATCTCACATTCAAGCGGGGGCATACTCTGTTGTTTTCACAATCTTCATCTGCTCCATCAGTGCATACACGAGTTTTAGGGTTTGCATTTAATTCAAGGAGTAATCAATCAGTTCACCAACGCAACATCACCCATTCGGTTCCATTGTACCGTGTCATTATCAGTTAGGAGTTAGTATAGTTGGAGTTTGGGGGGAGAAGTTGAATTACATAGTCGATTATTTGTGTGGGTTTGTTTGCTAAGTGATCAATCATGGCTCCAAAGCGGCAACGTGGTGAGGGATCATTGTCTACTCCATCCAGGCACTTTGATCGAAGAAAGTTTGTCAGTGCAGAGGCGGCTAATAGGTATGAATCGTATACATCGGGTAAAGCTCTAACTCCCGAGCGCGGTCTCACGCCTGATGAAGTGGTTGATGGTGAGATGATGCATCAGATAGTAGAGAGGGGATGGGAGACATTCACTACCCATCCGGAGCCTGCGTGTATAGCCATAGTCAAAGAGTTTTATGCTAATGCAGAGGAAGCGGCACCATATGAGGTTACAATACGGGGCAAGACAGTTTCCTTCAGCGCCCAAACAATCAATGAGTATTACAACTTGAGGCCTGATTTACGTTGCCGATACACTCGATTCCTTGGGGAGGGGCCCAATGTGGAGAAGGTAGTTACTAACTTATGCAGGCCTGGGACGAGATGGATATCTAGAGGGCCACGTGCTGCACCTATGTTCCATAACAAGGACTTGAGTCGTTATGGGAAGGTCTGGTATGCTTTCCTCTCTGCGAAACTTATGCCATCGCAACATGTGAGTGATGTACCCAAGGAGAAAGCTTTATTGTTATATGTTATTGTGACGGGGATTGAGATCAATGTGGGTCAGCTGATTGAGGCGTCGATTCGCCGCACTTTACGGACTTTGCATAGTCAGGGTGGTTTACCACACCCTTCGTTGATATGTGGGTTGTGTCTTCGTGCGGGAGTTCGTTGGGGAGCTAAGGAGGCGTTGCAGCAGCCCTTACTACTTTTGGATCACCGTTTGATTGCACGCTATAAGGAATGGGAAGGCGGTGAGTCACATCCTCGTGGTATGGGTTACATAGTTCATTCTCCTCCTACTGAAGAAGCACATGAGTCTGATGATGATGAGGGAGCGGGTCCTTCAGAGGGTCCTTCCACTTCTACTGGGCCAAGGAAAGCCAAGTTCAGGCTTCAGTTTCGAGAGTTGCAGCGTCTTATTGATTCCCATCATAAGACCATATTGAGGTAGAACCAGCAATTGGCGGATCGGCAGGAGCATATGTATGCGTATCAGCAGAGTTGCACCCAAGCCATGGCGAACATGTACTCTAATATGCAGCCGATGATGGATCTTGTTCAGTTTCCCGCAGCCCAGCCATTGCCAGTTTTTCCACCACCGTCCCCAAATGACGATGATGAGTTCGAGCCTACTGCATGAACTGCTAGGGGAGTCCTCTGTTCTTAACTTTCTTTATTCTTTTCACAATGAGGACATTGTTTCGTTTGAGTTTGGGGGGTGTAATTGCATATTTGCATGTTTAGTTGCATAGCATCTTTAGTTTTAGTTGCATGAGTTTTAGTTTAGTCTAGTTATCATATGATTTTGCATTTAGAGGTATTCAAGCAATGCATTTATGGAAGTCATTTAGGGATGGCCAATGATGAAATTTGATTAGTTCTACTATAGTTTAATGGGATGGATACTTATTGTTAAATCTGGAGTTTAACTGTTTTAGTTGTGGTTATTTGAGACCCTTGGTTTTTACTTGTTCACGAATGTGTATTAAATTAATTAGGAGTTGGTTCTTCTTTGGTGTATTACATGCTCATATGTAGATATAGACTGTTATCACTTGTTGGATCTAAAAAAAAAAGAAAATCAAAGAAAAAAAATGAAAACTGAATTTTTTTTGAATAAATACTGCTTCGATGTCTGTCTAAGTGCAAGAAAACTATGAATTAATGAATATAGACAGATAAGAGCAGGTCTTGACTAAGTTTGTCTTTGTGGCCGGTGTCATTTGAATGAGTATACCCTTAGGAGATGTCTTTACACTCAGCGCCCTAAAATCGTCTGGTTTGGGAGTCGTTGGTTGAAAGTTCGCTACACGGGTGGAACTGAATAGCCTAATAAAGATGAACATTGCACTAGTCGGGATATATAACGAGATGGAGCGTAAAACGCACTCGTTAAAGAAAAAGAGAAAAACTGAGAAGACAAGTGAATAGCAAGTTGAGTTTAAAAGTAAAATCTGTGAATTTGTCTCTTTTTGAGCATTGTGATACTTAAAGTTGGATTCATACTCTGATTGGTTTAATATATGTTGCATACTTATGGAAGGGTTGAGAGTGATTCATAATTACTAATAGTTGGCTCTTGGATAGTGTGAGGTTGAAATTCTGTTGAATTGGTAGTTACTGATTTTTTAGGCCGGATTTTTATGATGTCTGTTAAGTAATTGCTTGAGTATGGTTAGTCATGCATTTGCATTCATGTTGGTAGTTAGTTTAGATGTGATTTTGGTTTGTTTTGTGTTTTGCTTGAGGACAAGCAAAGTTTTGAGTTTGGGGGTATTTGATGAGTAGGTTTTTAACCTACGAGTTTGATATGTCTATGGCTTAGTTCTTTACTTGTTTTTAAGTGTTTTTGGTATCTTTTATTTGCTTTCATGTTGCTTTTGTAGGTCATGGCTGTGACGAATGAGAATTTTTGTAACTTATTTTAAATATTTATTGAATTAAATAAATATTTTTCGATGATTTAATTCTTGAGTTAATTGATTAATCGATGAATTTGTGGTAGATTAATTTAATTATATGTGTTACATTAATTATATTAATGTAGAGAATTTTTATATTTAAAATATGTGTTTAATTGAATTTATTTGATTAAATACATTATTTAAATGAGTATACTGTTATTTCTAATTAATTTAATTATTAATTAGAGATTTAGTAAATTGTCATTATTAATAAATGAGAATTTTATTTATATGACTATGTGATTTAATGTAGAATTATTCTATTTTATTTATTTGATTTTAGTAAGATTATTTAGTTGATTAAGGTGTGACATGAAACTTTATAATAAGCTACTTACTAAAATAAACCAAAAGAAGAGTTTATAAGGACTTACCAAACGAAGCCTTAGAGGGAGTTGGAGTCAGTTAACCCATGATGGGATTAACTGACACCCACTCATCAGACTAAATTCTATTCACGTATTCTTTTATTATTATTCTCTAAGTCTAAGTCAGAGCAATACAAAGAGAAAAGGAGAGAAAATTTGTGAGAATTTTGAGATTGAAGAAGAAAATCATTCATCTAGTTGCATAATCTAGCACTAAACCAAAGGTAATTCTTAATTTTAACCTTTAATTTATGTTTTCTTAATTTTCTCCATGAATGCATGTTTGAGTTTTCTGTAAATTAAGTTATATGGTTAAATTTTTATAAAATGATGATTGGATGTTAGAAGGCATGTATAAGCGTCTTTTATATGATGTATATATGATTTAGAGTAATTAATTCATGAGATTATGTCTTGAATTAGAAGTTCTGAAATTTACAGAGAAACGGAGTTTAAATATGACTTATATGTATGAAAAATTATGCTTGAATTACATGTTAATCGTTAAATTGATAGTTGCTTATGTTTATGCATGTAAAAACGAAAAGAATGATTGTTAAACGGATTGAATTAGTTAAGAAACGAATTCACAGTGATTAATTACGATTAACTGTATCAAAACTTGTTAATAAGGCATGAACAGTGAAAATTTTAGTTTTAATTGGTTGTTTAGATTGTCTGTGATGTTAAAATCACTCTGTATGTGTTGGGTTTTGATTTTATAACACATATGACGAATGGGTATACTTAAATTATCAATTCGATGAAAAACTTTGGCCAAATTTGACATTTTTCTGCGTTCTTCGCGAACTGCAGGAACTGAATTTCGTGTTTCTCGCCCCGGCGAGAATTTTGAACTGTGATTTCTCGCCCCGGCGAGAATTTTGAACTGTGATTTCTCGCCCCGACGAGAATTTTGAACTACGTTTTCTCGCCCCGGCGAGAATTCTGTGAAGAGTTTTCCCGCCCCGGGAGGATTTTGTGAAGAGTTTTCCCGCCCCGGCGGGAATTTAAAAAAAAATAAAAAAAAAAGAGTAAAAAGACGAGAGTAAAAATTTTCTTCTTTCTTTGAGATCATGTTATGATATCGTAGATATACCTAAAGCTTAGGCTAATGTATAAAATGAATGTTAAATTACTGTGAAAGGTGGTAGCATAAGCCCATTGATTGTTCGGTGTCAACTGAGCTATTAAAATAGAAATTTTAGATGAGAATGAGTTCTGAAGTGTTTATAATACTGTAACTAATTATTGTTACTGTTTTATAAACGGAATGTATAGGTTGATTAGAGAAACGTGAGTCTTAAATTTATAGTCTACGCACGAAGCAAGTATCTTATCCTTACTTTTTACGTTTACGCAAGTTTCTAAAGTTAATTCTCTTATCATATAAGTTTCATGATGCTACTATTTACTCGAGCAAATTATTATTTCTATTCCATTCGATTTCATGGATTCAATGAGACGTTTTAAATTCCTCTTTGTAATGCTTCAATTATATAGAACTCATTCAAATGTACCTTTTGTGAGATTTAGTTTTGATTCTCGAATTATACCTTTTGAACCTTGATTGACTAGCGAACCCTTATTGATTCGACTAGTCCATAGTTGATGAGCGTTCTAAATTCTAGAAACGTTATTGAAGTAAATCCAAACCAAACTTCCTTTGGTGCGGACTCCGATGTCAAACTGAGATGAACAACCCTTATATAGGGGATTTTATTTACGCGTTAGCGTTAAGATGTTGTGCACATACATGGTACAAAGGGCTGATCCCCCTGAGTACGAGAAGAAAGGTCCATATAGTCTTACGACTGTTAAAGGTTTAAAGTAGAAATACTTGATAACCTGGGACATAGTTCGTGGTCTTAAGACCCTCAGACGTTCTTTTGAATCTTGTTTTACATTCTTGACTCAAAAGCTAAATCTTCAATTATTCGATATCCGTTGATTATTTCGCATGTTATTATTACTGTTGTTGTTATACTTGTTGGGCAATCATTGCTCACCCTTACATAATAACATTGCAGCTAAGGTTGAAAGAACTGATGAGTCATCCACTAGTAAGGGCAAAGGAAAAGCAAACAAGTGATGAAGACTTGTTGTATTTGCTTTATTGTCGTTTATGTAATAGACTTGATTTATATTTTCCGCACTGATGTTTATTTAAGGTTAGATGACCTGGGATTTGTTTATGAATGATGTTGTAACCCTCTAATGGGAGATTTCTATTTCTATTCAAGTATTTTCATTTATATTTGAATGGGTAGTTAGATGTGATGTGATGTTTTTGGATTGTGAACACCAAATTCTGAGGAAATGAAGTACCCGGATTTGGGGGTGTCACAATGGCTGGCTGCAGATTGAAAAGAAGAAAATTGGCTGGGTGCAGGGCATTCTCGCCGGGGCGAGAACTCGTGCGTTATATTTCTCGCCGGGGCGAAAGCTGGCCGGGGCGAGGATTTTGTGTAGTAACTTCTCGCCGGGGCGAGAAAGCGGCTGATGGAAATTTTTAAGTTGCTGGCATTCAGTTATTTTGGAAAGGTTGAAGTGATCAAGGACTCTTGTTATTAATCTGATTGAGGGACTCAAGGAGACTATAAATAGAAGATCAAGACTTGGACTAAAACATACACAGACTTATTCAGAGATTGAACTTCAGAGCTGAGCAAGGAGATTGGAGGACAAGTCAAGCATCGTGAGAAGTTCATATTGGAGAGCTAGAGATTATACTGAGTTTTCTTTTAATCTTTATCCTCTGATTTGTAATTAATTATGATGACTTATTTTGGTATTCTAGTTTTAATTGCTAGTATGAACTAAATTTTTAGTTAAGGCTACAATGGAACCAGTTATAATTATGAGTTGATTATCTATTTGATTTCAATTGTTCAATTTGATGGGAGTTGTCTATCTTATTTTATGCTTGTTGATTAATTGTTTGGCCGACAATTAGCGGGTTACCTTAGATGAATTCGGGAGATGAAATCTAGGGTTAGAACTAGATAAGATAGCGTGTATTCTTAATTATTTGCATGTGTTGAATAATTAGATTTGTGAAGTGAATAGGGATATCTCTTTGCTGCATGTAACAATTGGAAATTGGAACTTAATGAATTTAATCCTTTAACTTTGCATAGGAATATCGTAGAGTAATTGGAATAGATAGATTTATTTGATCACTTGGAAAAGGGCTTATAAATGCAATTGAATTTCTGTTAACAACTCTATTGAAGTGAATAATTGGAAGATATAGATAGATTGGTTTATGATAAATAATTGGGGATATTGTAGTCTTAATCATCTTACATCTGAATTTCAACCTTTGAATTAATTGTTAGTGTTAGTATTTATTTAATTATTATTAATCAAAAATCCCAATTTGTGATTGTTTAATAGAATAGGCATAACTTAGATTGACAATTGGAGATTAATAACATAGTAATTCCTGTGGGTTCGATACTCTCTCTTATCACTTTATTACTTGCTGATCGTGTATACTTGCACGTAATTGTCGATTATGAAATCGGGCAACAGTTATCATCATTTCATAATCCAACAAATGGAGAGACTGGCTTTGATGAAACCATATCTCAGATAAAGCGCGAAGATAGCACCAAGGGCAACGACTTGGAACTATGGTAAAGAAATGCTCAAAACTCCAAGAATCGACTCACGCTCGGTAATTAGCATAAAGGGTCTGATAAAGAGAGTAGACACTGAACCAGTTACCCCGAGGCTGTGTAAACTCTGGGACCTGTGATACATAAGGGGTAAGTGGACTACCACTCAAAGGGGAAAATCAAGAAAATAATTGAAGTTTTCCCATACCTCATTAGCGCACAAATACGCTAATGGATGACGGCTCAGATCGGAACCAAAAAGATCAGGTATGACCACTCGAGCACTAGGAAGTGTCTGACCTCGAGCCAGCAGAGCGGCAGCGTCTATGTCAGGAAGATCGTCAACCAAGTCAGTAGCATCGCTTGGATCAACACGAATTAGTTGAATGCAGGCCTCCGTGTCTAAACGAAGATCAAACGATTTGAATAAGGTACGTTCCTATCTTTTCCTATGTGTTTTAAAAATCAATTGCATTGTCCTAAAAGGTGCTAAACAATAGGGAATTCCTAGGGCATGAATATATAAGTCATCTCATCATGCATGGTCTGTATGTGCATCAAGACGGGTCTCCATCATTTTTCTACACCTAGATGCGGTATAAAATATACACATGTGTTCAGTTATACGACCCAAGAAAATTTTTGACAGAGTCTCCCCTATAATATGGACTATCCCCATGAACAATGGCATGCCTATTTAGCTGTTTGTGAATACTCAAGTCACAATCAAAGAAAGATACATAGTTCATAACACGGAAAGATCAAAATACTAAACAAATGAAAGTATGAAAAAACATTAAAAATTTCAAAAAAATTGAAAACGTACATACAAAATGAATCTAATCTTTAAAACGGATAATTTTTGTCAAAAATGTACGACGAAAAATGATCTCGGATCATGAAAAATTTTACAACATTCATAATGTTGTAAAATTTTACATCCATGTGTTCAGCGCAGTGAAATACATGTATGCATCCAATCGGAATATTTTTATCAAGTCATTTGAGCATACATTTTGAGTACATTATGTTTAAACTTACTAACATTCATAATGTAATGAGACGACAATGAAAACATGAAAATGTTATATGAATACGTTACCTGCGATGTAATGAACGAATGTATGGAGTCGAAACGAGCAAAATCGAACCTTAAGAAGCAAAATAAACGAGAATAGAAGTGGGAAAATAGCAAAAGGAATGAAAAAAATGGAGGGCCCATGTGAGGTATAAACCACCACGGCCAACCGCAGGTGCATCTGCGGCCAAGCCAAGTAGGTCCTACCCCATCCGTTTTGGTGCACTTAAGTCAAAACATGTCATTCGCGGTCCAAATAAGTGTACTCACGAAGAACAATGCATGTTTGAAGCATAAATCATCATCTACGGTCCATTGCGCTTACGAGAATCTAAAATTTGATAACAAAAGGTCTAGAAGACTGAAAGTAAGAAAAAACAGACGAAAACGGGTCAAAATGGCAAAAAATGGTCAAACAATAAAAAAAGGTACCTCTTTTTTGGTGATATGTCCGCTGGAGACGATACCCAACGATGGTATTAGAGACGATACCCGTGATGTAACCGTTGGAGACAATACCCAGCGATGGCATCAAAGAAGATACCAGGTGATATGTCCGTTAGAGACGATACCCAACGATGGCATCAGAGACGATACCCGGTGATGTAACCGTTGGAGATGATACCCAATGATGGCATCAGAGATGATACCTAGTGATTTAATCATTGGAGACAAAACCTAGCGATGGCATCCAAGACGATACTCGATGATATGTTCATTAGAGATGATACCCATCGATGGCGTCGAAGACGATACCCGTTGATGTGACCATTGGAGACGATACCCAGCGAGGGCATCGGAGAAGATACCTGGTGATATGTCCGTTGGAGACGATACCCAACGATGGCATTGGAGACGATACTCGTAATATGTCCGTTAGAGACGATACCCAACGATGGCAACAAAGACGATACCGGTGATATGACCGTTGGAGACGATACCCAACAATAGCTTCTGAGATGATACCTGGTGATATGACCGCTGAAGACGATACTTAGCGATGACATCAGAGACGATACCCGATGATAAGACTGTTGGAGATGATACCCAGTGATGGCATCGGAGACGATACCCGGTGATGTGTCCGTTGGAGACGATACCCAATGATGGCATCGGAGATGATACCTGGTGATATGGTCGTTGGAGACGATACTCAGCAATAGCATCAGAGACGATACCCGGTGATATGTCCATTAGAGACGATACCCGGCGATGGCATCGAAGATGATACCTAGTGATGTGTCCATTGGAGACGATACCCAATGATGGCATCGGAGACGATACCCAATGATTGCCATAAGATAACAGTTATCCCCCAACGGAGTAATCCGATAATGAGGTTTGATATTTACTTTGATTGCTTCATTTTTATAATTGACTCACATTTCTACATTATGTTATAAGTGTCTTGCATCACTATACATTAATATATCTTGTCATGCATCAGGTGTCTATATCTTTGTCATGTTCATTTCATTGCATTACATAAACATGACAAAGAAGGGCGTCTATAGACACCCAAAACTTTGCATTTGTTATCTAACCGTGGCAAGAGGGCAGAAAAGTCATTTCACCCTGACAACAGGACATTCAAGCAGAGGATTGCAAGACTCAAAATGAATATATAAAGTTATCATGATGATCATCGAGTGACGAACTATGCGAGGCGTGACGGTTGACTAACTGACATCTATAGGAAGATCCATTTCTGTATTTTGCTCTATCTTCTCAGATCCGGAATTAGTCAAACTTTATATCATTGTGTGGCTCTAGAAAAGAGCTTTTTGAAATAGTATGGCACGTCTCCCAATTATTCCCGGATTGAAAGTTACGAACGTTTCAGCATAAGTCGCGAAAACCGAAGTTGTAGCACGAAAATCGAGGCAGGTGGGCCCCACCTAGGCTGACCACAGGTGGACCTATAGCCAGCCGTAGGTAAACCTACAGCCAAGTCCGAGGCCTATATAAGGCCATTTTCAGCAGATTTTTTAGAAGAGAAATAGAATTTTGGGAGAAAAATAAAAGAATTTAGAGAGAAGTTGGAGGAATCTTAGAGAGAGAAACAATAAATTTAATCTAGATATAGTAGATCTCATCAAAATTCTAGCTAGATTAGTGAGATTTCATCCAATTCAAAGTTAAATGAAGCATTATTCTCTCACCCTAAGGTGAAAAATTTAATCTTTTTGTATTACTTGTGTAGATTTGGCTTGAATCTAACATATTGTATCAATCATTGTAATTGGAATTCATTTGTATTATAATTATATTATCATTTGAGATTTTCATAGTCCGTTAGAGTGTAATTCCCAGACTAGGGTGGTTAGAGAGGATTTCTCATGGATGTAATTTCCTCCTAACCACCCAATGATGTCCTTTTTGTTAATTTATTGTTTTATTTTAGAATTAACTCCCTTTTTATCATTTTTTTATCGCAGAGTTGATTATTTGGTTATGGTTTACCCCGTACAATCCTATATTCATATCTAGTGGTGAGGGAGTCCCACCTTCTGGCCGGCAAGGGATTCTAACAAATTGAATCGCCTGATAGCTAATTTGGGTTATATTTTGGTTAAATCCAATCTATGTTATCATTAGATTCGTAGGAATCTAAATCTAAGGCTCTTATTCCCTAGATCTTAGATTCTTCTGGCTAAATCTTGTTGATACGTAGTAGTCCCTCGAAATGTTGCCCTCGGTCGTTGATTAAAAGGATAAGGGTCTCCGGGAACCCTCATAAAAAATCATCATTGTCAATTATATATCTATATTCTCTAGTTGTGAATTTTGAGCCTACGAGCCTAGGAATGGAGTCAATGCCTTAAGCCTCGTGATTAACTTATCTTGACATAATTCCCGCGATGGACGCCCTTTTAATTATAATATTACGATGTGACCATTTGTATATGTACATTTGGGCCTTAAAACGGTATTGAGGGTCTCCTCCCATGAAAATCGGATTTAAGACCTTGTGATAGTGGATTTTATCTTTACGAGGTGTTCGGGGCTGTTTAGATAGCTTACGTGCTCACGGATAACCCCGACCCTTTTTCGATGATTGATTTTACCTTTTGCCAAATCAAACGATTTCCGAACCAAATAGCCAAGTTTTTATAAAACTGAATCAATCTAGGTTATTACAATAATTAAGTTAAAATTGAAAGTTGTGGAGAGTCTTGATCCCTATTCGACGAAGGGTTTGTAAACCATAATTTTCAAAGCGTCACCTCAAAAGGCATTATCAAAATTAACATCTTAATTGAATCTTTTTCTAAAGCAAATCATTTGTGTATAGGTTCAAAGAGGCTCGAAATGGCTTTCAAAATAATGCACTTCTCACGATTTTTAAACTACGCATTATTTTCCAAATGCACACACACACGTGCACATTTACTCATCATAGCGTTAAGGAAAACATTAAGAAAGTGGTAACCGTATTTTCACGGAAGTCGGGGGGTACCTAACATCTTCCCCTTACTTAAGCAAGCCCTCAAACTCTATGAATCTCGGTTGTCGACCAATTCTTCGGAGTCACATATGAGCCATCTCGATTGCGAAAATCTTAAAATTCGAATGAGTTGGTACATCTATTTAAATCTTTTCCTATTTTTAGCTGCCGGAATGACCAAAAGAGCTTAGAGATCGGTGTTATAAGAAATTCGGAAGGTATTTTCATTTTTCTTGTGGAAGGATCCTCCAAGGCCTTCCCAGCAGTGGATTGTAGGGTGCGTCGTTATAAATCACATAACACATGATTTCAGCCTTCAAGTCTGCCAACTGACACTTAAGGCGAATCTTACCAATCGCCCTTTGGGAGTCCGCATTGTATCCCTGGATGGTCATCTTAGTGTGACTTAATTTACAGTCATTTCAGTGACTCATAGGGCTTCCCTCAGCTCGATCTTTTTGGTTTTTAAGAATGGTCGCCACCTCTCCTAGGACCGGAATGATTATCCCTGCCCGATGCAACTGGCGACTCTAGTCAATTGACCCATTCTTAAAATTAACCTTTCGAAACCCCGTCGACATTTATGTCGGTCTTTTTCTAAAACATCACCCTTAATTAATAAATGAACCAAAATATAAAAAAGCGTAGGTAACAACATTAGGAAAAATTTCTTGCCGTCGACAGCTATAGGATAACCACCCTCTCATGTTGCCCTTATTCATTGCAGAGTGATTGGTCAAATTTTCATTAGAGTTCTGCGATAATTCTTAGGATACATCTACAAATTGCGAGTTCGGCTACAACTAAAGCTATTTCATGTCATATGAGTGATTATTGGGGCAAAGAGTATTAGAGAGAAAGGAGAGAGAGGTTGATTTTACCGTGGGGAAAGAGAGAGATTGATTTTGTCGGACAAAGAGAATATTTGGGAAAAGAAGAAAACAAAAGTGGGGCCTACGCAAGAGATTTTGGGGAGAAGACCAAAGGAAAATAGAAAAAATCTAAAAAAATGAAAATAATAAGTAATTTTTAATTTTGTCAAAATGATTTTTAGGGTTGCATATCGGGAAGGAGGGAGGAGTAAAACGGATGTATGTATAAATTTATCCTTTAGTTTTATTTTAAGTTTCCAATATTGGTCCGACACAAAGGCACCGTAGTCCATATATTTTGCACTTTAAGCACATGCAAGTCCACAATTTATTTCTCTCTTTTTTCTTGAATTCCATGTGACCCATTCTTTTGAAAACTTTTGAAAACTTTTGAAAGTGGATTCTGAGTGTGTTACGTGGAACTGCGCGTTAGTAATTATGATTTGTTAAAAAATTTCAAATTGCAATATTATATAGATACACTACTAATAAAGAACATAAGGCCATCCCTTCAAATTTCTAAATCTTTTAAGGTGTACATTCCAATGTACATCTGACTTCAATTACTCCCTCTGTTTCTAAAAGATTGTCGTTTAAGGTTAATTCACGTAGATTAAGAAATGCAATTATTCCTTATGAAAAATACTATATTACCCTTGTTTTAATTATCTCAACTAATTATTAACTTTGTAGATTCCAAAAAGGAGCATACTACCAACCATGAGATTATGAAGAAGAAGTATTGGGAAGGGAAGAGATTTGTAAAGACATTTCAACAACCAAGAAGGGGTTTGTATTTTTTTGAGAAAAATCATTAAGTAGGAGAACTTTAAATAAGGGTAAAGTTGGAAAAAATTACTCCATTTGCATTGATAAACTCAAAACGTCAATCTTTTTGAAACAAAAATTATTTCCTAAAACGATAATCTTTTAGGAACAGAGGAATATATTTTACTCTTGCATCTGTGTAGCCATGTTATATAGATATACTACTAATAAAGAACATAGGGCCAGCCCTTCAAATTTCTAAATATTTTAAGGTGTACATTCCAATGTACATCTAAGTTGGTAAGTCTACATGGTTACATCTATGTAGCCATGTTTTCCTTCTCTTTCTTTCTTAGTTTGTTGTTTTTCCTTTATCTTTCCCCCCCTCTCTACTTTTATTATTTTTGAATTTTGGGCTGAAGTCAAAAGGTTTTATTTATTCTTATTGTACATAAGTATTGATCTATATTTGATAGTACAAATATATATTTAGGAGTACTTTTGTTTCGGGTGTTTTGTTTGGGGGCGAAATGTGGGACGGAAGCTATTTGTAAGTTACTATTTCTTCTATTATTGGAATATTTTTTTTATGTGAAACTTGGTTGTGAATTTATTTATTTTTTCTTTTTGTGAGATATGATTGGTTCTTGATAATATACTTGATTATGAAATTATATTGTATCCCCAAAAGTGGGACTTTAAAAACAAAAAGTTACTATTTTTTCTTGAGTTATTAATAACAAAAATGTCCTTTAAATTTTCACAAAATTTTATTTTTAGTCTCAAAATATTAAGTTTCTCAATTATGTTCGTTTAAGTTTAAATTTTTTTATAAAATTGTTCCCATTAAACACTGATGAATTATTGACCGGAACTCACGTTTTATACAATTGATTGAGTACACATTTAATCTATTCCAAATGTATAAATACAACAATATACATTATATAAAACATAAATAACATAATTATAAATAATCTCGGATATGCATGTGAAGGATTCTTTCCAATAATTTTACAAATATGTGAATAGAGAACAGTTTTATAAAAAAAAAATTAAACTTGAAGAAACACAACTGTAAAAAGTGAAGGAACACAACTTTTTTCTTCCTCTCTAGTGAAAAGTGCAGGGTAACAAAACAAAAGGAAGGAAAACTAGCAACAAAAAAAAAAGTCTTAGCTTCAATTCTCACAGTAGATGAGTTTATTTTTTTCTTTATGAAAGTTTGTTTTCTTTTTATGTGAGGCTTATTTGTGACTTTGTTTCTTCCTCCTCTATGAGATTTGAATGGTTATTGATATTATAATAGTAATAATGTACTTAATTTTAAAATTATATTGTACTCCCATCTTGGGCTTTCAAAAAAAATAGTGTTTCTTTTTCTATAGTTCAAAATTGGATGCTAATAAGCTATCAAGAATTAAGGGAAACACACTTCTGGGTAGAAGTGAGCAAAAATCGGTTATAACCGAAAAACCGAAACGAACCGAATTTTTTTAACCGATTTTTTTCGGTTATTCGGTTATTTTTAGAAATTCGGTTATATCCGATTTAATATACGGTTTTCGGGTTTGGTTTTAAAAATTTTGTTATTCGGTTAACCTAATAACCGAATAAGAAAAAAAAATATTTATTGATAAAATTTTGTGATTGAAAACTCTTGTATTGGAAATTTGAAATGACTTTTCTTTGTTGGAGAAATATAGACCTTAATTTCGGTTATTATCCGAATAACCGAATAGTAAATTCGGTTATTCGGTTTTCGGTAATTCGGTTATTTGTTAATTCGAATAGTATTTCGGATAGCAAAAATAAGTTCGGTTCGGTATTCGGTTATAACCGAATAAGCTATTCGGTTCGGTTATAACCGAATGTACAGTCCTACTTCTGGGCCTAATGGAAGAGCTTCCTCTTACGCTATAATCAGTGACTCCTAATAATATACCAATAAAACCTAAAGGTTAAAAAAGAAACTTTCGCACTGGTGGAGCCAGACATTTCAAAATAGAGGAGCTCCAAAATAATTTAGGCCAAAGGTAGGAAATTTTAAGGCACCTATTTCTAAATTCTTTTGGAAGTATGACACTCATTTTGACTACTTTTTAAATAAATATATATATATATATATATATATATATATATATATATACCTCCCGTTTCGAATTACTAGATCATCGTTAACTTTTAAAAAAATAATTTGAGATACTCTAAAACTCAAAATTAATATAATTTATTAGAATTTACAAAAAAATAAAATTTATAATTAATTAATAATACTTTTATATAGTTTATAATATTCATTATTGTACAGATTATAATTAAATGAATTTATATCAATTTTATGTTTGAAAATGTATTAAATTAACTCTAAAAAGTTAATAACGATCTTTTATAAAAATAAATAAATAATTTATATGTCGATTAATTAATTTCATGACTAATTTAGATTACAATTAACGTGAAACTCTAAATGAGAAGATAGAATAATAACAGAAATGAATTATATGTCGACAAATATATGACAAATTGAATTGTGAATAATGTAGAACTCTAAGCGATAAGATCAAATAAATTAAGGTGAGACCATTCTTAATTCTTACTTATCACATGTATGCACATATGTAGATATTTATTGTCGACTTAAATTTGTCGACATATGTAGCAAGACTCAAATAATAATATATGACTCTTATTTATTCCCTCACATCTCATGTATCCACATACGTTGGTATTTTAGCATGAACACAAATTTGTTGTCATATACTCCCTTTGTATTCCAAAGGATGTTCAAAGTATATTTTGCACAAAAATTAAGAAAAGTAAAATAAAAAAATAGAGTAAAAAAATTTCAAGCTATTCTTAGTGGTCCCACAAAATTACATAAAATGACAAGTCTTTCTTTTTTTATATACTAGTGGACCTCACTAAATAATATATTTGCCACTTACAATTCATATACATAGTATCATTCTTTTGAGAACAAAAAAAATATCATACCTTAGGCCATTCTTTTAAGGATAGAGGGAGTATAACAACTGTAATAACTCAAGTCAAACTCCGAGTCGAATCAAATTATAGCATAATAAGGCCCAATGCACTTTCTCAAAAATATCTTTTTAGGTCATCTTAACCTACCACATGCTCACCTAAAAGGTTATGGCTAAAGGTTAGGGCTGTAAACGAACATATTCGAATCCGAATACAGTGATATCCGTTTCTGTATCCGAAAAAAAATATTTTAACTGTACTCGTATCCGATATTCGGCGAATTTCTTAAGGTACCATTTGAATTCGATATTCAAAAAACTATTCGAATTCAAATATTATACGTTTCTGAATAACTATCCGAATTTATTGGCATAATTAATTAAAATTAGTAAATAAATAATTAAAAAATTAAAAAATTACTATTATGATATTAATATAGCATAACACAATCATCAACCATATGATTTAATTATAAAATTCAAAAGTAAAAAAAATTAATCGCCCCATTTAAGAAAATATCTTTGTAGAATATATTAAAAAATATTATAATAAGATCCGTTCTTTGCTTAGGATTATGATACCGAATGTTTGATATTCATTATTTAATAAATATATTGGTAGACAGATGTTAAACGAATACAGATATATATATATATATATATATATATATATATATATATATATATATATACAGAACGTATCAAGAGCATACCCCCTTATCTGACATACCAAGCATACCCCCTTTAGCGACGGACCCGCGACGCTTTGGTCCGTTGCCATAGGTCCGGTCCGTTGCTATAGCTTTTAGCGACAGACAACATTTAGCGACGAACAAACATAGAGCGACAGACCGAAGCTATAGCAACGGACCGGACCTATGACGACGGACCAAAGCGTCGCCCGGTCCATCGCTAAATGGGGTATGCTTGGTATGTCAGATAAGGGGGTATGCTCTTGATCCATTCTGTATATATATATATATATATATATATATATCCGTATCTCTATCCGTTTATTTGTGAATATCTCTAATCGAATACGAATAATATTCGCTTTAAACGAATATAAACACAGACGACTATCCTATTTTTCGATTACCATTTACAACCCTAGTATTAACAATAGCATTTTGAGTCCTTATATGTGAGACTGAGACGTTACAAACTCCCCCACTTAAATACTTGATATCCCCATCAGGCCGAACACATAATCACACACAACCTAAACAATTTTCTCTCTAGCCATTGTGGAATAATATTAGCGGTCTACTAGACCCGCCTTCGTGTACCCACCTCCGGTAACCCGATCGGATGAGCTGACTAGAGCTTTCGAGAGTTAGATATGATACCATATGTAACAACTAGGGTTAAATCCCGAGTCTGAATCAAATCATAGCATAATAAGGCTCAATGCATTTGTTAACGCTCGAATTTATCCGCACGTTCAACCACCAGCTTGGACATGGACCTGCACAGAAAGAATCACCAAAAAGTACTTGACGTCTTGGGCTGTCGGGGGATACATCTGGTGTGAGAGTAAGGACATGTTTCAAGATAAGTTAACAATGAATGAGCTAGTAGTTAGTAAGCTAGAATGTGTGTATATACCTCTATTGTTCACATGTATTTATAGTTTAGCTATACCATTTCAATGGGGTTACAACTTCTAATTACAATTGTATAGAGAGATCTTATTCGAAAAGGTAAGTACCATACAAGAATTAGTATTGAATATGGTAACTACATGATGTCTTAGTTGGCAAGATAATGACCCAAGCGTATTAGACTTAAGAGTTTGTCATGGGCACTTAGAATATAATGGTTTGAAATCGGGCCCAATTCGGACGACCCATTATATAAAATACGCAACCCAATATTACCCCACATTCCTTCATAGAATGAAATGAAGTGGAAGAGTAAAATAAATAAAGGCTTCGGGAGCCCGAATGGGCTATCTAGACCGAAGGCAAAGCTCAAGTAGAAGGGGAATCCAATTTATTGGATGGGTCACCCTCATTGTGAAAATGATGTTATTATTCATTTAAAAGGAGTGATCTGCTTAATTATGGGCTAGGGAGTGATCTACTTAATTATGGGCTAGGGAGTGCTCATTGAGTCCATATGAACTTCTACGAAATGAATTTGGACTCAAAGACAAACCAAGCCAAATACCGTTAAAGTGGAGGCCCACCGATCTAAAGTACCCAGGCGCGTGAGAATATCAAGAGACTCCAACGACTTAGTGGGGTAACTTTAGGACCACGCGCGCATAAGTATAAGAGATCGTGCTCTTTTACTACCCTTGACGTTGGATTATAATTAATTAGGCCGCCAATATTAGGTATAAATAGGGAGAGAATAAAAGTTATCACATTTTTCTGGCGCTTGTGAGATCAGAGCTTTTGAAGAGAAATAATAGAGCCGTAGTTTCCGTTTGGTAGCAGATTCGACGTCGATTCATCCTCAACCCTCAACTTTCATCTTATTTTCATTAAGATATTTCTCTTCTTCTTAATTTCACTTTCCATTATCTGTAAATGGCTAGTTCTTCCCAAAATTTAGGCCCATCTTCATCCTCCCGTGTTGAGGATGAAGTTACCGTGGCAGTAGAGGGTATTCCCGAAGGGCAGACATACAAGCTCCTTATATATCATGGAGTGTGTTAGGACTCTGACTGACGTAAAAGGCCATAATAGGACTAAGTACGCTAAAGATGTCTATAAGGTCATTAATACCCCCTCCAAGATCTTTAGCAAAATTGTAGAACTGCTTAAGACTGAGTTCTATATCTCCGAATATTATGATGTGAAGAAACTCAAAGAGGAAGAGAAAATGTATTAGCAACTCGAGGATGGTTGGGTTGTTATGTCAAGGCATCTCTTCCTTTTTGGCCTCCGATTCCAACTTTAAAAGTTCCTTCTTGAACTCCTTTATACCTCTGGTTTAAGTCTAAACCAACTAGTACCCAACTGTTACATCCATCTTCATAGCTTCATGGCCTTCTACTATGATTAGGGGGTCAAGTCTTCCTTAGATTTCTTATACCAATTTTTCTCAATTGGGGCTTATAAAGAAAAGGAATTCTACCAATTTAATAAACAAATAGGTAGAAATGTCTTTATGGAAACTCCCTTCAGCAACGAAGAGTGGCATGAAGACTAGTTTTTCATCAAGGGACTAGACATCGCTCTCATTGGTCCTTGGTCAGAGCAAAACAAGTTCCAGTTAAACCTCATTAAATTCAGTAGGGCTAGACTAGGGGAGTTTGAGGCTCTATATTTCAAAAGTCCTTCAACCAGGGAAGATAAATAAGTCTTGAATGATCAGGACTAGTTGTTCAACCATGATTGTGAGTGTCAATTCACATTTGTTTATATGAATGCTTTGATACTTGATAATTTTCACAGTTGATGTTGATTTAATTATGTTGTGATTGCAACAGCTAATCAACCGATGAAGGCTTTGAATGAAGTTATTCTAGAAGCGGCAGGGGTGCCAAGGAAGCCTATGACCTCTGCTGAGAAGCTAATGCTGGCTCAGCAACATAAAGGGAAGGTCGTGGCTTCGGCTTTAGAAACTGCCACTCCCATGTTACTCGGCCCCCTCCTCCTCCTCGCATGGTTGAGGAAAATCTTCCTAGTCCCCCTCATTCTCCTCCGGTTATTATAGTTGACGAGCCCCTCCAAGTGGAGCCGATCAGGGAAGTGGCAATGGATGTTAAAGCTGAAGACCTAAGGAGAGAGAGAAGAAAAAGGCTCCAATGGAGGGAGAATGGGATTCTAGCTTTCAATCAGCCATCAAAAGGTAGAAGGTGATGACCTATAAGCCTCAATAGAAGGTCTAGGCCGATGCATTATGCTTTGGGGAATTTGAGGATTTCCCTATCGACTTGTACCATGGCTTCAAATTGCTAGTTGATGAGCCAATGTATGAGGGGATGGACCTAAAAACCCTCATTGTTTTGCAAGGGTAGTAACTTGGCTAAGTATCTCTTATACTTATTTCCCTTCTTTCTAAAGTAATTTCCTCTTCTATTATAGATAACTAATAAATGGTTATGAGCAGGACAATGCCACTTACTCCTGCATAATTGGTGCACGTCACAAGCTCACTAGGCATTGTGAAGAGATAAAAAATCGCCTTAGCCAGCTAGAGATAGAGGCTTCTAATGCAAAGAGATTGGTTGAGGTTAGAGAAGGGCAGCTGAAGACTGCCTATAATATTTCCCATCAGGCCGAAGCTGAGCGGAGAGAGGCCTTTGCAGCACAAAAGAAGGTCGAGACTAATCTTAAAGTTGTTGAGGTTGTTGCTGAATGAGAGAAGGCAAGAGCAGCTAAGCTGGAGCATAAGTTAAAAACTATCAAAGCTGCTCTTCAGGAGAAGACTATTCTGGTTCAATAGCAGACTTAGCAGATTCAAAGCTTGACAACCAATATCCAAAAGGTTGTTGAAGATTAGTCTGCGAAGGAAGCTGAATGGAAAAGGCAATGGGACAGTTCGGCTCTAGAGTCTTTGAGCCTCAATCTCCCAGACGTGCGGAAGTAGATAATCAAGGAATACAAGGAGTCTACTGAGTACGTCGAAGAGGTCAACCTGAAGGTGGCCAATGAATTTGACGAGGGCTTCGAGTATGCAAAGAAATTGGTCCAAGAGAAGGGTTTAAACCCTAAAGAGGTGGGGATTGTAGACCTTTAATTTTTTTATGTAAATTTATACATTTTTATAATGAAGTACAATATATTCCTTTGATGAAGGAGTACAATCTATTCATGTGATGAAGTAGAGTAAGTGATGCATTAAATCAAAATGAAAAATAAAAGACAATAATTATGAAAGCAAAATCATTACTTTATTAAGTAGTGAAAGAGATAACATGAATATTAGTTGAAATAACCTAAAAAAGACTAAGTATAAAAAACTTAATAATTAATACTCACTACTGATAGTATCGCCGAAGTCGGATAACATGCCACATAATGGGAATAGACTTTCCATCCATGGTCTGAAGCTTATAAGTGCTAGGCTTCAGTACTTCAGTAATCATATAAGGGCCTTCCCAAGTAGGCAGCAGTTTGCCCATGTTCTGAAGGGTATAGAGGCTTCTGCCTACCCAAGGACTAGATCTCATAATTTTAATCTGGCCAGAAAAGCTTCATACTCTGAGATATTATTTATGGCCATAAAATCGAAACATATGGCCTGCTGTACTTTAAACCTTTTTGGTGAGGTAATAATGACATCGGCTCCATTCTTCAGACTAGTAAAGAATCTGTCCACGAAGAGGGTCCAAACGACGTCTTCGGATGATTATTCATCATTTAAAATATGTATTTCCTTTACGCGTTGATCAATCTTCATATTTTCGGGAAAAGAACATTCGATGATGAAGTCAATAAGAACCTATACTTTAATAGCAGTCCGAGGACATAACTCTAAATTGAATTGGCTGAGTTTTATCGCCCAGATTTCTAACTGTTCAGAGAGATCGGGTCGGTAGAGGACCCATCTAGGGGATTTGTTTGTTAGGACTATTATGGTCCTTCCCTCAAAATACTGCCGAAACATCCTACTAGCGATCACCAATGCATATGCCAATTTTTGAAGATTCAAATACCTAGTTTCGACATCTCGAAGAGAATGGTTGACATAGTAGACCAGCTTCTGTCTTTCAGAGTCTTTGTGAACTAAAGTTGTACCGATGGTTAGAGGGCTTGCTAATAAGTAAAGATACAAATCCTCTTCGGACAAAGCTTTAGTCAATATAAGAGGAGGAGAAGACAAATACCATTTTATTAATTTGAATGCTTCTTGGCACTCTTCGGTCCATTGGAAGGTCTTCTAATTTTGAGCTCCCTCCAAAGTATTGACGAAAAAAAGACATTTTTTCACTGACCTTACCATGAAACGCTAAAGAGTTGCCAGCCTTCTTGTGAGCCTCTATAGTTCTTTAAAATTCTTGGGAGGTTGCATTTCATGTATAGTCGATATTTTATCGGGATTTGCTTCAATCCCTCTTCGGCTAACCATGTCCTATAAGAATTTTCCCGATTCGAGATCAAAAGTACATTTTATCGGATTCAATCGCATGTTATGACGTCGTAAGTTTTGAAAGTATTCTTCGAGATCGGCTAGATGATTCTCAATTTCTATACTCTTGACGATTATGTCGTTCACGTAAACCTCCATATTTCTACTGATCTAATCCCTGAATACCTTATTCATTATGCGCTGCTAAGTGGCTCCGACATTAATTAGGCCGAAGGGCATGACTCTATAGGTATAGATGGCTTTATGGGTGATGAAGGCCATTTTGGGGATATCTTTTATCGAGATCCCAATCTGATTATACTTGGAGAAAACATTAAGGAAATTGAGTATGATGTGACCAAATGTAGAATTTTTCAACTAATCGATGCCTGGAAGGGGTTATATAGTCAACGCATATCCTCCACTTTCCATTGTGCTTCTTGACAAGAACCACATTGGTTAGCCATTCAAGATAATTGATCTCAAAGATAAACCCTGCCGATAAAAGATTAGAGATCTCTTCGTCAATCACCTTCTGCCTTTTTGGTGCTCTTGTATACCGTTTTTGCTTTACTGGTTTAGCCTGAGGATTAACGCTGAGTTTATGAACTAATATACATTCATTAATCCCAGGCATATCAATTAGGGTCTAGGCGAAGATGTCTGAATATTCTCTCAAAAGGGTGAGACGAGTCCTGAAACCTGCCTATAATTTGAGCTCTAACTGAACTGTCTTTTCATAATTGTCTGGAAACAGCTCTATCTCTTCGGTTGTCACCTCTTTTATCAGATCCATCAGTTTTAGGTTCTCTTCTCTAATGATAATCATCATTATGTTTTGAAGGGCCCTAAAAACTAGCGATGGTATCTTCCATCTCTATAAAGTTTTCAACCTTATCATAGGCCTAAGTGAGAGATTGAGGGGCTTTAAAGATAATCTCTTCGACTAGACGACTGAATTTGTCGACATTCAAACCTAGTGCGAGGAATTGTATTGCTTGGATTGGGTCTAGGGTAGAGATCTCGGCTACTGCCTCACAAAATCTCTTGAGGAATTGCCGAAAAGATTTGTTTGACTTTTGCCTCACCTGGATCAATGAAGTCATCTTTTTACCACGTTTTTTGTTGCTGTCGAAGCAGGTATGGAACTGTTCCTTAAGTTCCTCCTATGAGTCGATGAAACGGGAAGGAAGGAAGTGTGACAATCCATTCTCTAGCAGTTTTCTTTAGGGTAAAGATAAAAAGATAACCCTTTCCTGCAGCGTTATGATCATAAAAGCACATTAAACGTTCATAAGAATAAGTATGGTCATAAGGATCACATGTTCCATCGTACATCTCCAAGTTCAGGACTTTGAGGGATCTATTGATCCAAGCCTCATTAAGATCCTTAGTAAAACGAGATGAGTAGGGTTTGTTACTTGTGATCCCAACACATCCTTCAAAAGACATTTGGGGAGATGTTTCTCCAGTGGAACTACTACTGCTACGGCTTCGGTATATTCTATGGTTTTGATCTCTTTTTCTGTAATGCGAATGAGATCTGGTCTTCTTCTTCATCGGCGTCTATCTGAATCAAATGATCTCATGTTTGTACTTCTATGTGATGTAAAAGATCTACAAGTTCCCTAAGAACTACGACGTTAAGATCAATAAGGTGTTCCACACTTTCTTAATAGGTCGTCTTCGGCCCTCAAAAAATCAACAAGCTGTTTATTAAGCTCTTCTTGCTGGAGTTGAATAACTTTCTTCTTATCTTAGACTTCTTAGAGTCGATGTTGCTTGTCAGTGTCTCTGTAGACACCCAAAATTTGGCATTCTGTTATCTAACCTCGACAGGAGGGCAAAGCTTCATTTCACCATGTCTATAAAGACTTCAAACAGAGAATTAAAAGGCTTAGAAGGAATGCATAGAGCTATCATAATGACCACCCAATGACAAACAATGTGAAGCATGACGGTTAACCAGTCGGCATCTATGAGAAGATCCATTTCTGCAGTTTGCTCTATCTTTCTGGACCCGAAATTGGCCAAACTTTATGTCATTGCGTAGCTCTCGAAAAGAGCATTTCGGAATGGTATGTCACGTCTCCCAACTCTTCTCGGATTGAAAGATACGGACGTTTCAGCAAATAAGACGAAAAATTGACTTCATGACATGAACACCGAGGCAGTTGGGCCCCACATAGGCCACCTGCGGCCAGCCCCGGAGCCTATATAAGGCAGTTTTCCACATTTTTCAAGAAGAGGAGGAGGTTAGAGATAGAAAAAGAAGAATTTAGGCAAAAATCTAGAGAGAGAGTTACTCAATTCAAGCTAGATCCACTAGATTTAATCAATTTTTATGTTAGATTAGTTAGATTCAATACAAATTCAAGCTTAAGGAGGCTCAATCTATCCATCCAAAGGTGAAAAATTGAATCTTTTGCATAAATTTAGTGTATATCTAGTAGATCTAATCTGTTGTATTACTTGTTGTACTTGGAAATTCCTGGAGTTGTAAATATATTCTCGTTTTAAAGCTCTTCCAATAGATTTATTGCTAGGCTAGGGTGATTAGAGAGGATTTCCTAAGTAATTTTCTCCTAATTACCCGATGATGCCCGATTTACAATTTATTATCATATTCTTGGTATTAACCCCCCTTTTTTTGATTATTTTATGGGGAGTTAATTATTTTTATTATAGTTTACCCTGTAAACTCCTAGATCCATATTTAGTGATGAGGGGGTCCCACCTACTAGCCGTCAAGGGATTCTAACAAATTGAATCGCCTGATAACTAGTTTGGGACACATATTGTCGATTAAATCCAGCCTATGTCATCAACGAATCTATATGAATCTAAATCTTCGGACTTTGTTTCCTCGATTTTAGATCCTTTTTGGATCTCGATGATACATAGTTGTCCCTCGATATGTTGGTTTCGATTATTCAATTGAAAGATTAGGGTCCTCAGGAGCCCTTCTATTGCGTCGTCGACATCGATTATATATATATATATATATGTATTTATTATGTCTTGTTGGGATTGTAAGAATATGAGCCTAGGAATGGAGTCATGACCTTAAACCTTGTGTTTAGCACATATGGACGTAATTCCCATGATGGATGTTTTTTCGATTATAAAAATTGAGACGTGATCTCGTTGTAAATGTAATTTTAGGGCCTTAAAGCGATATCGCCATCCCACAGGAAAATCGAATTTAAGGCCTCATAATAGTGAATATTGTGATTGCGGGTGTTTAGGGTTATTGAGATGGCTTTCATGCCCACGAATGGCCCGACCCCTTTTTGATGTTTAATTTTCCCGTTTACCATCAAAAAGCGATATTTCAAATCAAAACTATAAAGATCTTTTAAAATCAAATCGTCCCGGTAGTAAGACGACTTTAGGTTAAAATTGAATGTAATAAAGAATCTCGATTCCCATTTGGCGAAGGGTTTGAAAACCATATTTCCTAAAACGTCACCTAAAAAGCTTTCCTCAAAATAATAAAGGCTAAAATGAACCTTTTCCTCAAATCAAATCCTTCGTGCATAGGCTTTCCGCAATTACGACTCAAAGCTAGGAAGATTTTCTCCAAATCACAAACACATATTTCACACTTAGGAAAACATCAACTTGCGGTAACCGTGTTTTCACGGAAGTCGAAGGGTGCCTAACACCTTTCCCTCGCTTAAGCAAACCCCCGAACTCTATGAATCTCAATTTCAAGACCAATTTTACGAAGTCACATTTAGGGCCTCTATCTCGATTATGAAAACCTAAAAGACCAGATGAGTTTGTACATCCATTTAAATATTTACCAACTGGCGACTCTGTCTAATTGGCCTTTCCTTAAATTCAACCTTTCAAAACCCCATCGACATTTATGTTGGTCGTTTTTCTAAATATCACCCTTTAAGCAAAATGAATAAATCGAAATCTTAAGAAGGGGTTAAATCAAATTAGGAAAAACCCTCCTGGCGTCGACAGATTGGGGACTCTACTGGGGACATTAGAGGGTTTAAGCCGCGTTTAATCTTGTTATTTTCCTTTATCTGTGTGTTGTGTGAATAATTCGAATGTATGTATGATGAATGCCTTATATTTTTGAATTTTTATTCAAGTGCTTCGCACAATTGTCATCATATACATGCGGTGAGGCATGATGAATGTATGTAAATGTATGTTGTGTGATTCCTCCTCCATGAGGCGAACCCGTCGGATGTTGATTACTGGACTCAAGGGGCCGTTCTCATGCGAGGCTAAAGAAAGACACCACTCAAATCCGCTCCAATTGAAAGATCAGATTCGCTCCTATCAAGTAAGTTACAAAGATCTGGGGACGTTCATGCCGAAAAGCCCGCAAGAGTAACCCTAGGGTAGGTCAACCTCAGATAAACCCAACGTTACGGAAAGTCTCTTTATGCCCTTTTACTCTTTATGTCATCTATTATATAACTCTGCATCTTATCCTGTCATAAAACAAACTACTAACCATTTGTTTTGCAGGAAAAGATTAAAAAAACCCCTCGAAATAAACATTACATCAGCATGCATCCGTCTTTACAAGTCCTCATGTAATATCCGAGACTTTTATGTAATTCGATGAATAATTTTTTAAATGAAATTATGTGAAACTCGATGTGATTAATTAAATGTATGTATATGTGCTATGTGATGAGACGTATTTTTAATGGTTAGTTTAAACTAATTTAATTGTTTGAATTAACTAAGAAAGATAACAATTTTATAAAATGCAAGAAATAGAGTTAAAACTCGAATTTGAGTTCGGAGTGAAATTTGAAGACGCGGACTGTATATTTGAGTCCGGAACGTCGAAATTAATCAGAATAGACTATAATCACATAATGTGTCGGGATTGACTTTTTGGTCAAAGTCAACCGGTTGACTTTTTCGGATAAAAAGTCAACCGCGAATTTCAAGAACTAATTTGGCGAAATGAATAATCCCACGACGTTAGGAATGTCGATTTTAGTAGAAACCGATATTAATATCGAAAATGTTGATTCCAGAGGGCAAAATGGTCAAGTGATTTCTTACATTGATTAATTGATTAGTATAATATATATTTTTTTTAAAAAGGAGTCAGCTAGTGTTGGTGGGACCCTCGTGACATTCAAATTGGGACAAAATTGAGAATGGTTCGGCTATAATGCCAAATTAAAGAGGAGGGAGTATTTCATTTTATTCTTTTAACCAAAACCTTTCAAAATCCATAACCCCTCTCTTTAGTATTTGATATGCAACTGATGCAAAAGGATTCAATGTGGATAACTGATGATTGAAGGCTAGAAATCATGAAGGGACTCAAACTTTATCAAGTCTATAAATTACATACCTTGAAAATACTTCCTCTTTTGCTAAAACTTCTATACCATACGAAATTGAGTGAGGGAGAGATTGAAGAAGTCCTGAAGTGATTCTGTGAGGTTACGCAAGCAAAGAGGGAAGCATTTCTAGATTAATTCAAGGAGGAAATTCACTCAAGAGGTATTCCATAAGAACTTTTATTTTCTTATATATAAAAGAGGAAAATGCATATAGAATTGGTAAATGATTTGTTTGTGGCTTTGTGTTGCTATATAGTTGTTAATTATTGATGTTGGTGCTATTAGAATGGTTAAGAATATATGATATGCTGTTTTGGTTGTGTTTATAATGTCTGGGTGTGTCTAAATTGTTATTGTATGGATTTCTGGAAGTCTAGTTCGCATCAGTCGCAACACCTATGTCTGCATACCAGCGCGGCCGCGCTGGTACCAAGGCTAAACAGGGCGCGACCGCGCCTGCACCAGAACAAAAACTGATTTTTCTTTTTAATTGTTCAGTCTTTAAAACCCAATGTAACCTAGTATAATGAGCATGAAAAAGCTTTAAATACCTATTAAGTTGTATCATGAGTATGTTATCACAAAGTTAAATTGTAAGCTATGATTTGATAAGTTTTAAAGAAAAAGCTACCTTGAATTGAAGAAATGATGTAGATATATTCTAGTAACATTGAGCATGTGTATCAGAACCTATGTAGCAAAAATCTGAGGGTCAAATATGATCTTGGTCAGTCCTTAAGGAAAAGAGCTTTTAAGCTTGTTTTTGAAAAGAAAATTTCAAAATGAGATAATTGAATATCGAATGCGTAGATTTATTTTGGTTTTAAGTTTTCTGAATATTGTGTGCATGTGTTGTATGCAAGTACCCAACATGCTAGTAAGAGAGTTGTGCATGAAAAATCTCAGTTCTGGGCTGGAATAGGAGTAGCGCGGTCGCGCCACTCCCAAGCATATATGCAGCGCGGCCGCGCCGTGCTGCAGAGTTATCAAGAGGTTCTGTTTGTAAACTGAGGCTTGGTACATATATATTAAACCCTTATAAGCTTTGTTATGTGTCAATTGGAATGCTTGTACTGTCTAAACATGTAATGACTATTTAGAACCAAGATTTTAAAAGGTTTAAATGGGACTTATGGATGAAACTTTTGAACAAAAGCAAGAATTTGATTTGAATTTATATTTGACTAAGTGTATGCTTGGAATACATATTTGTAAGCGTGAAGCAATTACTTTAGGTATGTATTGAATGAGTATGATTTGAGAGTCTATTAATGAGTATAGAAGGCTAATGAATATCTATATATGAATATATAGGTTATTTGAAGTATAGTTAAGCGGTAAACGTAAACTACGTGAAAGGCAAGTATTTTATCTTAAATCATTTTGTTCTTACGAAAGTAAGTTTCCTAATTTGTTAAATGTATTTACAAACTCCTCATTTTCTAGTTATATATCATTCGAGTTTATATCTTGTTCAAGTTCAATTGATGATAACTCAGTTTCAATTGTGTTTAAGTTTTTAATTGAATATGAACTGTTTTTAAGAATGCCTTCTGGCCTTTTGTTCCGGCTAGATACTAACAATGCGAAACGATTATCATTTGAATTATTCAAATTCACTGTAGCTACTTAAAGTCTACCAATCCAAATTATTTTGGTGCGGTCCCGTATGAATACTAAGATGAACAACCCGAATAACGGGGTAAAACTGATGTCGGGCATATAGTCCCATTTACGCTTATGCGATTAAGCTTTATACTTGTGCACAATGTAGGGTACGAAAGGCTGATCACCTGGAGTACTTGCGGAGAATGTTTTACAGTCTATTTAATTGTCAAAACTTCTAATGGTTTTCGATGAATTAAAACAATGTTCAGGGTTCTTGTACCCCTTAATATGCCGTTGAAAATTCTAGAACTCTTGTCTTTGAAATTAGACACTATTTCTTGATTATTCTTTCGATTATGGAGAAATGTCAAAACAGATGATTTTACCCTTGGTATTCATTATCATATTATGTTATATACTTTGTGGGCAATTTATGCTCATTCTTGCTTAAACATTTCAGTTAAGGGTGAGAAGGCAGAGGGCTCGGGCAAGGACAAGGGAAAAGCTAAGATGAAGAATTGAAAGTTTATTTTTGTAATAGTTTTAGATTTCTGCATTGATGTATTGTAGCGATAAATGCTAAGTTTAAGTTTAAGGTTATTTAAGGTTATGTAAACCTGGGATTTTATTCGAATACTATTGTAATCATTATTATTTATGAAGCTTGTTTAGTTAGATGATGGTGTTTGATGTATCGTGAGCACCATATCCTGTGTTTGATGTTACACGAATTTGGGGGCATCACACCTCAAATAACTAAACTATGTCTTATTAGTTGTGTAGATTGGTCTAAGAACACGACTCTGAGCTCGTAAGGTCCGAACACCACTAATTAAAATGGCTAAAATACCTGCATCAGATTCCGTCCCCATTTCTTGGGAGGAGTTCGAGAGTTTTAAGAAGCAGGTCGTTGAGATAACTAATATACTGAAAGAGTAGTGCAAGATGACTAAAGATCAACCCGAATCCTCTGCTCAAGGGGGCAAACAAATCTCTAGATAAATTATAGACACGCAGATCTATGTCCCTGTGTTCCAATTCGACAATAAGAATACCAAGGGTACTGCAGATCAAGCGAAAGAAGTGATCAATGTCTAAGATGATAAGGAAGATGGGGAGATCAAAAAGAAAGTGAGACAAATAGAAGACGTCATAAGGTCCATGAAAGGAATAGGGAATTACAGAAGTGTTAAATATTTCGACTTGTGCATATTTTCGGGGGCCAGATATTCGGACAAATTTCAAGTACCAGATTTCGAGAAGTATAATGGATTGGGAGACCTTTATACACACCTTAAAGTATACATAGGGGAACTTGGGTCTTATGCCGAGGACAAAAGCCTTTGAATGTAACTCTTTCAAAAAAGTTTGACCGGGGAAGCAAGAACCTGGTATGCTCGACTTGATAAGTCGAAAATCCACAGCTGGGAAGAGTTAGTTCATGCCTTTCTGAACCAGTACAACTTTCAGTCTCAAATGGCTTCGGATGGATACCAAATGAGCAAAGTCAAGAAATAACCTAATGAGTCGTTCCGGGAGTATGCCAGAGATGGAGGCGGATGGTTGCCAAAGTAAGCCCACCTATGGAGGAGAACGAGATGGTAATGACTTTCATCGACATTCAAGAAGCTCCATACTCTGAGAGAGTACTGGCAGGCATTGGCAAGCCATTCTCTGAAATAATAAAGCACGGAGAAATGGCAGAGATGGACTTGAAAGCCGGAAAAATCAAGGACCTTACTACATTGGAAGCTGTTGCAGAACACATCCAATCCGACAATTATGGGAATGTGCCCAAGAGAAGTCACAGGAAGAAAGAAGAAGATGTCTCCGTAGTGCTGCAGGGGCAGACCCGAAGGAATAACAATGCCTCACCCATTCGAATGTAAGGCAATCACCCACAGCCGCAACAACCAACCTTTCATCAAACTCAAACTCAATAAAAGACCGGTGAAAACAGACGTAATCGTGAATTCACTCCTGTTGGTGACTCCCTTAAAAATATCCTTACACTACTGTTAGCTCAGAAAAAGATTACTGAACTCGCTCCACCAGCTGATCCCAAAGGAAAGAGATATGATCCCAACAAGAGATGCGCTTATCATTCTAGATCCCCCAGTCATGATTCAAAATTTGATAGAAAGCAGAGAAATTGGGTGAAGCCACCAGAGCAGCCCAACGTCCATACCAACCCTCTCCCTCAGCACAATACAGAAGGGGTTAATATGATTGGTTCTGGGAACGTTGAAAACCACAAATATCTGAGGAGGATTAAAGAATACTCTTGGCAATCCAAGGCAAATGCTTTAGGAGGGGAGAATTTAGAAAGTAGCCATACAATAGAGCAGGAGTTAGCAATGGTTAAAATGCAGACAAGTCAGTTAGCCGAATTGATCGTGTATCAACACCAGCTCACGAGACAAATGATCAGTCAAATCTCAGAGGACAAATCCTCCGTAGCTCCTCCCAAAGTTGTCCCCTTTACCAAAGAGGATTAGGCTATGTTACAAGAACAAGAGAGATGGGCAGATAAGATCGCTCGAGAGGCTAGGCAATTAAGCAAGGAAAAGATGAATCGCGAATGGGCTATGAATCAGAAATTCACTCCTTTGGGGCAGCCAAAGAAGAAATACAGCACTTGCTAATAAGTAGAGGAAAAGTCATGGAACTGCTGCCACCCCTGAATCCTCGATCGAAGAGATATGACCCCACAAAGATTTGCCTGTATCACTCAAATTCTCCTGGCCATGCCACAGAAGAATGTTGGGCCCTCTAGCACAAAATACAAAATTTCTTTGAGATTGGGGATTTAAAAATAGCCAACAATATCGAGGTCATTACTATTGGAAAAAACACCATAGAAATGAAGGGTTTGTTGTACCCCTCAAAGGCAGAAAGTACAGATGAAGTTGTCGCCATGATCATATATCTTGAAGGCACACAGGCCAGACCCGTTGAAATTTGGGGAGTAGTAAAAATTCCTGCCGAAGTAACAGCAGTTGAACCCCTGATATTAACCTCAAGACCGCAATATCCAATCACCAGCTTGAAGTCAGTTCGCTGGAATTATGGGGAAAATGGGGAAAACGTCTAAATGCACAGCCGTTCTACCCAAAGACAATCCTTTATATCTGCCAGAACGAGTGGCAAGATTGGTAATGAAACCTGCTAAGGAAGTATCTGAAGAAAAGGTGGTCAACTTCCTCTCCAAAATAGGACATAATGAGGTGAAAATTGTGAAAAGCTTGAAGAAGCACCAACCCAGATTTCCATACTTAACTTAATGCTGGCATCTGAGGATCATCAGAAGATATTGATCAAAGTTTTAGAGGAAGCACATCTCCCTAAAACTATAGATACGGAGAAGTTTAGTCAGTTGATTGGCCATATCCTCAATAGTAATATGATCTCTTTCACCGATGACGATATACCGGCCGAGGGAACTAGGCATCGTAAACCCGTACACATCGCGGTGATTTCCTCAGGATATGTATTAGGCAATGTACTAATTGATGGGGGATCAGCCCTGAATATATGTCCTTATAATACCTTAGAAAGGATGAAGATCAGCCCCAACCGAATTTGGAGCAGCCACATAGTGGTCAAAGCATTCGACGGATCAAGGAGAGATACCGTCGGAGAGATTGAGCTCCCCATGGAACTAGGTCCGTATACATTCAACACCTCTTTCCAAGTGTTGAATATCACTGCGGGGTACAATCTGTTGCTAGGACGGCCTTAGATCTATATGGTCGGGGCAGTTCTGTCTACTCTCCATCAACAAGTGAAATATATCATCAACGGGAATCTAGTGACCGTTTATCATCAACGGGAATCTAGTGACTGTTTCAGCAGAACCCGAGTACCCTTCATATCCCCATGGCGATATCCCTCTGATCGGTATAGATGAAGGTGTAGAACCCGCCAGATTTTAGGCTTTCAAAGTTAGTACTGCCCAGTACTGTCACATAAGCTCTCTGACTTTAAAACCGAGGGTATCCCTGAAGTAATGTCCGTAGCTCTAGAGATGATCGCCAATTAGTTTAGACCAGGCTAGGGATTTGGAAGAAACGACCGAGGGATTAAATATCCAATCCATATAGCCACTCAAATGAGAAGAGCAGGGTTAGGCTATTCTGGCAGTTCCAAACGAAGAAATCCCTACAAGAAGGTTCCACCCCAACTGGCAACCATCCTTATGCCAAAATTTGGTAGCCCTGGGGCTGAGGATCTAGTGAAGAAGATTCTTCTGCACATATCAGACCTGTTGGTATCTAAGATTGGTGGCCCGGTTGGCAACACAAGTGATGATGAAGACGCGTTGATCTCCACTGATGAACAGAAAGCAAAGAATGAGAAGTTCCTGTAGAAGATACAACAACAATTTGAAAGGCAATTCCATCTCTCCTAAGTTCAAGCAGGGGATGAAGGAAAATAAGACAATGACGATGCTAATTTGTCCGTTAATTAGGAAATCATCCCTTTCATTGACTGGACTAAGATAGGTATCCCTAAAGAATGTAGCAACTCGAAGGACAAACGAGTCTTAGCTATCATTGAAAACATCGCCAACCAAGGTGTCGCCTCTATTTCAGCTGTTGATGATTGCATGCTACCAACAATTGGGCAGTTGAGCTGCAGATAGTCCGCAAAGGGTAAAGTCAGGAGATCGGTTATAAAATCCCTAGAGTATAGGGTGTTATTATCTCTGTACGTTTATGTTATAGTGTTCTCATCAAATGAAAACTTATGTATGGAAAAATAGTTTTATGTAATGAGCATTTACGTTTTATTGTTAGGTGTTCCGATTTGAATAATTTTAGCCCTATTGATGATTACCCAAATCTGAAAGATGATTACAATTTTGATATAAAGCTGGATTTCGATTTAATGGGAATCAAACAAGAGGAGGTGGATGACAAAGAGGTGTCTAAAGAAATCAAAGGATGGGTCGAAGATAAACCTAACCTCGAACAAACCACCATCATCAATATTGGAACCCTCGAAAACCCCAAAGAACTCCAGATAGGATCAAACATTACAACAGACCAAAAAGAAAAAATGATTCAGCTCTTAACCCTATACAAAGACGTGTTCGCTTGGTCGCATGAGGATATGGTCGGATTATCCACTGATATAGTTGTTCATCGATTATCGATCAAAGAAGGATTTAAGCCAGTCAAACAGAAATTGAGAAGGCTGAAACCAGAGTGGAGCCTGAAGGTCAAAGAAGAGATTGTCAAACAGTTTAAGGCTAGGGTTAACATGGTATCTATGTACCCCAAATGGTTATCCAATATGGTCCCAGTACTAAAGCCAAGAGGGAAAGTTTGAGTTTGCGTGGATTATTAAGATCTCAACAAGGCCAGCCTTAACGATGACTTCCCTGTGTTGTTCATCCACATCTTGATAGACAATACTGCACAGTTCAAAATGTACTCATTCGTCGATTGTTTGGTCAGATACCATCAAATTATGGTCACCGAGGAAGATAGAGAGTAGACGGTTTTCATTACCCCGTGGGGCACACTCTGCTATAGGCGTCTAGCTTTCGGCCTCACCAATGTCGGCGCCACTTATCAGAGGGCCATGATAGCCTTATTTCATGATATGATACACAAGGAAATTGAGGTCTACGTAGACGATGTCATTGTGAAATCAAAAAGGGAAAAGGATCACACGGTCTACCTACGGAAGTTATTTGATCGACTACGTAAATATAATTTGAAATTGAACCCCGCAAAGTGCGCCTTTGGCGTCAAATCGGGCAAACTTCTGGGATTTCTCGTCAGCAACTGGGGCATCGAGATAGACCCCGCCAAGATAAAAGCCATTACTGAAATGCCAGCGCCGCCAACTGAAAAAGAAATACGAGGATTCTTGGGAAGGATCAACCTCATCAGTCGGTTCATATCTCAGTTAACATCAACCTGCGAGCCAATTTTCAAGTTATTACGAAAAAGTTCCTCCGGAAAGTGGAATGAAGAATGCCAAAAGGCATTCCGCATTATCAAGCGACAATTGATCGAAACACCCATCCCGGTACCCCCAAGGGAGGGAGTCCATCTGTTCATGTATATCTCTATCAATTCCAATGTCATGGGATGCATGTGAGGCCAAAAAGATGATATGGGCAAAGAAAGAGCCATATATTATCTCAACAAAAGATTCAGTAGCTGCAAGCAAAATTACACATTGATTGAGAAAACCTGTTATGCATTAACATGGGCCGCCACGAGACTGCAGCATTATTTACATAGCCACACTACGTACCTGATTTCCCGTATGGATCCCTTGAAATACATTTTCGATCGGCCTATGTTGAACTGCCGGTTATCAAGATGGCAATTAATCCTTCAGCAATTTGACATCATCTATGTGACCCAGAAATTCATCAAAGGTCAAGGGATTGCTGATCAATTGTCTGAAGCACCTTCAGGAAGTTTCGAACCTCTGGAAACATGTTTCTCCTGATGACGGAGTAATGGTCGTCCAACAAGCGAGGCGCGAAGACGAAGGCCAATTTTAGAGATTATACTTTGACGGTACTATAAATATGGAAGGGGCTGGAGCTGGGGCAGTTCTCGTATCCATCACAGGAGAACAATACCCCACGACAGTAAAACTACAATTCAGTAACTCCAGTAATACTGTGGAGTATGAGGGATGTATTTTAGGATTGAAACTAGCATAGAAAATAGGAGTTAAACGATTAGTCGTGTTCAGGGATTCAGAATTAGTCATTCACTGGTCAAGGGGCGCGTATAACACTAAAGAGCTTCATTTATTGCCTTGCCATCAACATGTCATCAAGATGGCTAGGGAATTCGAGGATATCGCCTTCAAACATATTTCATGAAATAGAAATGACTTCGCATATGCATTGGCCACCTTGGCATCACTAATCCATATGTCTAAGAAAAAGGGGGCACTTATCATTGAATTTGTAATACAACATAACCCCGCCTATGGGAACTACGTGGGAAAAGTTTCAAATAAAATGCCTCAATCCGAGCAACCATGGTATCATGACATCAAGGAATTCCTACACGACGGATCCATCCCCGCTGGGGCAAATCAAACGGAAAGACAGCGGATCCAAAAGATGGCGTTGAAATTTTATCTAAGTGGAGACACCTTATACAAGAGGGACGTCGGCATGGGACTCTTGAAAGCATGGGACTCCTGAAATGCTTAGATAAAGATCAAGCCTAAAGACTGATGGACGAAGTGCACGACGGAGTGTGCGGTCCGCATATGAGTGGTCCGCTTCTTGCTAAGAAAATTCTGAGAACGGGACATTATTCGCTATTGTTCAAAGCAGACTGTGATGATCACGTCAAGCGATGTCATCAGTGTTAGATTCAAACCAATATGATCCGCGCACCGCCAAATGATTTACATTACATGACTTCGCCCTGGTCATTCTCTATGTGGGGAATGAATGTGATTGGCCCAAAAGCAAGTAACGGTCATCGATTCATATTCACTATGATCGATTATTTTACCAAATGGATAGAGGCGGCGTCTTTCCCCAAAGTAACGAATGAGGTAATCGTCGATTTTATCCGGAACCACATTATATGCCGATACGGACAACCGAAAATTCTAGTATCAGATAATGCCAAAAATTTAAACAATGCGATGATGAAAGAGCTATGCAATAGGTTCAAAATTAAACATCTCAATCCAGTCATTTACAAACCGAAATGAATGGTGTTGTTGAAGCGGCAAACAAGAACATCAAGAGAATTATGGAGAAAATGGCCGCCAATTATCGAGGAGAGCCGGACTTATTGTCCTTTACCTTGTTAGCTTATCGGACGTCAATACACACATTAACCGGGGCAACTCCCTACTTCTTAATATACGGCATGAAGGCCGTATTTCCAGTCGAGGTCGAAATGGCATCTCTCAGAACATTGTTAGATACCCAAATTGAAGAAAATTAATGGATACAAGACCGGTACGACCAGCTGGCTTTGATAGACGAGAAAAGAATGGCCGCTATTTTCCATAGACATTTATACCAACAACGAATTTCCTGTTCTTATGATAAAAAAGTACAATACAGGGAATTCAAAGAGAACAACTTGGTGCTAAAAAGAATCATCCCCTGCCAAGATGAAGCCAGAGGGAAATTTGCACCAAACTGGGAAGGACCGTTCGTCGTTAAAATAGTGTTATCAAAAGGAGCTTTGATACTCCAAGAGATGGACGATGAGGTATTTCCATAACCCATTAATGCAAACTCTATGAAGCGGTACTATGCATGAGAAATCGTTTCAAAAAAAATGAATAAAGGAAGGTTTTTATACGCATCCTAAACTACGTAAGACCTGATCTTTATGCTCTTATAGGAGTACGTAGGCAGCCATTTACGGTGCGATCTAATCCTTGTAAAAAGAGATAAAATCCTTTCAGCAATTTGTCAATCATGAAACTACGTCAATGGATTGTCTGATCCTCCTTTTGGTCGACCAGGTAGTCGTCCCAAACACAAATTATACCTAAACACATGCTCTGAATCCCTAGATCCCTTCCAAATAAACCGCGATATCCCATCGACCCAAGTCGACGACCATCTAGTGAAATCAGACAGCATCTCGACAATTATCCACCAAACCAGACGCAAGTACCTGAAACGAGAAAAACAGTAATATAACAAAACGATAATCATCTAGAAGAGATGGCAAGTAGATAAAATACGAGCATACATCAAAAAGGGAAGTTAACTAAAATGTAAATCTTTTTATATTTAGCTGTTTTGATATACAAAGATTCTCTATGATGAATGACAAAATGATATAGTACGTGCAGAAAACTATAGGCAGTATGGTCTATAAATTTGAAGTCAGAGATGCCAGAAGCAAAAGGTAAGCCGCGATCTCTGTGGTCTCATGAACGGATCGAAGCTCCTATTCCGCTGCCTTAACCCGCCTCAGCAAAATCAACGTGGTGCGAACAGTCTTATCCTGGTCATCTAAAACCTGTCAGACCTGGCTAATGACCTCCTCAGCATAATCCCGATAAGTATCTCTATCAGCAGACACCGCATCTCTGTTTGCAAGAGCAGCATCTTTCTCAGTGTAGGCAGTATCCCTCCCTGCTAAAGCAGTCATCATCACAGCCCGGGCTTGATCTCGCTCAAATGTGATGCTACGAATATGACTCTCCAATACTGCTATCGGCATAGCTATAGATACAGAAGGAAGAGGAGCATCTCTAGCCAATGTCTCTGTCAAACAACTCGTCCTCCGAAGGCTCTACATGATCACCCTCTAAGCCCTGTTGAGGCCCTTCCCCAGATGAGTTGTCACTAATATCTGCGATACCAGTCGACAAACCAGCCTTTAGCCAAACCGAGTACTCAGACGACTGACCTGGATGGCTATCGCAGAACTCTGCTATCACACGATGAGCCCAAAATTCTATACCCTAGCAAAGTTAATGTCGGTGGATGGCAAAATGGGAAACCGATACTTAGCAGCGCCATCAAAGGAATAAAGATCCTGCCTCTGGTCAAACTATCCCATCACAGCTAGGGGATGATAAGTAATGACGCCCCTCAAACCAGCCAGGGGAATGAAGTCGAAGTCAGCCATGCGGGTAATAACACTGAAAGGCAAACAATGCCCGGAGTACATCAATATCGAAAATGGCTCCTTGATAGATGCAAGAAAGGTCATCCAAGATGCCAGATCTACGTAGGAAGATGGACGGAAAGAATATCCCATGACAATGTTATGTCCGAAACAGAAACTATGTCGACAAAAACTGTCGATCGACCGCAGATGGGTCATAAACCAGATATATAACAGAACCGAACTACCACGAAACTCCCTATCTCTGAAGGTCCGACAATAAGAAGCAGATATATAGGTCTCAGTCAGGATCAAAAGCAGGATAGTTTGATCATCTCGGAGGGCCGTGACTACCATCGCAATGCCTACATCTATATGATCCATGTAAATCGGCATGTATAAGAACGAAATGATACACATCATCAAGACATCCATTCGGGCGGATCTCCATCTCTCCTCTGATATAGCAAAATCATCTCGAAAGGCTGTAAAACTCCCAAAAGTACCAAACTTATCAATTAAGAAGTCCAAAGATACAACGTACCCGACAGTAATCTCAGATAACACTATTACTCGCCTCAAACCAGTGATAGTCATGAACTGGCGCCACATATTACCCACATGTGCACAGGGACCCACTAAGGGTAAATCAGTGATACGAGCATACTCCTCGAGGGTCGGTGTACGCTCCAGAGATCCAAATCAAAAGACATGTCGACCCGAAATCCAATGAGAAATTATAGCCTCAACAAACCCCTCTGGCACTTGGAAAGATAGATATGATAGTGAGTGCCTCAACAGCCTACCGACCGTCGAGCGGTCTGCAACAGGCAGATCATCGAACCAATCCCTCAATCTAAAAGCAGTACTACCAGTAGAATAATGATCCAAACGAGCGACTAAAGACGATGCCATCTGTAAAACACTATCAAAAGACTACACAGATTTAATATAATAAGCATGCATCACGATGAATGATATAAATAAGCATGTGCAATAGTAGTTCTAACTAATCTGTATATAAATATTGGGAATTATACATCATGTTTACATAGAACATCATCTCTATACAATACATGAAAGTATAAAAATAAAATATACAGGGAAAAAGGACGTGGGCGCCCAACAGCTAATACAAGTTTACTATATAAAATCTATGTCATCCACAAAGGCAGTGTCATCATCAAATTGGCCGACTCGAGCTAAATCCACCTGGTTCGGAGCCTCTGCCTCAAAGTTCAGGTCAGGGCAGTAAAAGGTCGAAGTCCCTCCCCCATGAATGTCAGCAGCACTAGGACCGGTAGTCGAACCAAAGCCCAATCCAGCAGGATCACATGTAAAAGCCTCCGCTGGATCCTTACCCAGCTGACGAACGAAAAAAGACAACTAATCTACTTGGCGAGTCAAACTAACAATCTGGTCCTGATGTGCGGCTCTCAAACGCAGGCCATCCAATCAGACATCATCACTAACCTTGGTACGAGATCTCCCAAAAAATGTGTAGCCCGAGTCTGTGCACCAATGGTTCGGGGTCTCCACCAGGTAGTAAAAACCTCTGAAGTGCTGGGACCATCCGATAACAAGAAGTCGTCCACACCCTCTAGGGGAATCTCTAAAATCGGCACGTCAATAAGCCAAGATCTCCAAAGAGGAGGATGAAAAGGGATACGGATCTCCCCTGAAATAAATCTAAAGGATCGCTCCCCAAGATATAGCTCTCAACATCCATACGTCAACAACGGAACTCGGCGGGTGGACAGTGTAAACTCTGGACCACTCGGAAAGCTGTCCTCAAAATCGACAAACAGATGTTTAGCTGAATACGGAACCCAAGTCACATCAGCCGCAATAATCAACTCGAGCTGAAGGCGACAATGAGCAAAACTATCAGAGATAGAGACCTCCTCCAGGGTAGTATGATGCCAGCGACATCCCCAGGGATAAGTATCCAAACCCAAAGTGGTAACAGGACGAAGACATGTAAGCCTCTCATAAGCCCAGAACTGAAACATAAACACCAACTACATCAGAAAATGACGAAAACAAGTAAAGTGAGAGAATAAAATGAATCAGGGAGAGGACCTACCAAGAGGAATGGAAAGAAGCTGAGCCAAACGCCAGTCTGACCCTCTGAATGAAGACGCATCCCGTGAAGAAAATATGCATACATGAATGACCCCCAATCAAAATCCACAATGCGATCAACGTCTCAAAGAGCTCCCACAAGACTGAAATGAACTGTAGCGGAGTTGTTCGCCAGAAAACATCCCCTCCTGATAATCAGAAAGAGACGTCACAAGAGTCAATCGCGAACAACAAGGTCATCAGGAAATGGCTCTGATAAGGCCCCTCTGATGGCCTCAAATGCCAAGGCACTAGAACGAATGCTACGAACCTTGAAGGCTTGATCAGGTGGAGAGAATCTTAGCAATGTAGGAACCGCAATAGGTGAGATGTCAACCTCAAAAGGGGCCTGCTGACTAGTGAACTCAATTCCTGTAATGTAACGCTAGTCCAAATGTGTCATCATCACCTCACAGTCCAACAAATGGAAAGACTGGCTGTGGTGGAACCACCTCTCTGATAAAGCACGAAGATAACCCCAAGGGCAATGATGAGGAGCTATGGTAAAGAAATGCTCGAAACCCCAAGAATCGACTTGTGCCCAGTAATCAGCATGAAGGGCATAATAAAAAGAGTAGATGTTAAACCAGTTGCCCCGAGGCTGGGTAAACTCTAGGACCTATAATACGAATAATTAAGACAACTACAACTTGGGACAAAAAGATCAAAGGGGAAGAAAATGTCTCAAAATTTTCTACCTCGTTAGCGCATAAATACGTTGATGGATGACGACTCAAATCAAAGCCCAAGAGATCGGGGATGGCCATTCGTGCTTTGGGAAATGTGCGACTACGAACAGGCGGTACAATAGTGTCAAGCTCGGGAAGGTCATCATCTACGTCGACAATATCGGCTCGGTCAACACCAATCGGACGGATGCAAGACTCCGCTAGACGACAGGTCTATCTAGTAACTCGGGGAAACGGGGCAGCAGAGGCTGTCCTACACGGACGAACCCCTAAAGATGTGCGATGGGATGAAGAACTACTCGGCATGTTCGGATCCATGACTAAACGAAGATCAAACGACACAAAATTAGGTATGCCTTATGTTATCCTACACGTTTAAAATGTTATATGGAGAACACTAAAACAGGGGATTCCTAAGGCACTAGTATATTGGTCATCACATCATGCATGGGCTGCATGTGCATTAAGGCGAGTCTACATCATCCTATTGTGTATGCCTATGTCAAGTCACACGACCTATAAATTTTGTTTACCAGAGTCTCCCCTACAACATAAGACAATCCACATGCACAATAACATGCATACGTGACTCGTTGTAGGTACCTAAGGCACAACCCAAGAGATATGCATGATATTATACGTTTAAAACACTAATATGAACCAAACAAAGGAATACCATAGCAGTAAAATATTCCAAAAATTGGAAACTTACATATGAGGTCAATTCTAACGTCAAAACAGATAATTTTTTTTTATCAAAAATGTGCCATGAAAAATGGTCTCAGATCATAAAAAACTTTACATCTACGTGTCTAACATATTAAAATATATGCATGCATCGAAGCGAAATATTTTTATCTAGTCATTAAAGCATACATTTTTGATACATTGCCTTTTAACTTACTAGCATCCATAATATAACAAAACAAAGTCAAAAACACGCAAATGATATACAGATACGTTACTTGTGAGGAGATAAACGAATGTACGGAGTCAAAACTGACGAAATCAAAGCCCACGAAGCAGAATGTACGAGAATATGAGTTAGAATATTGAAGAACCCAAGAAGGAGAGCCAAAGGGAGCCAAAGAGAATGAAAGAAGAAGAGGGTGATGAGTGGATTTTATACCTACGAATTGGGTATTTCTTAGACTTAATTCTTTACTATCTTTAAGTTTCTTTAGTGTTATTTTACTTGTTTATGCATTGGTTTTGCAGGAAACGGCTTCGGAGGGTTAAAACAGGAAAATTAGAGCTTAATTGTATTTCTGTAAATTCTGAACCAGTGAATCCGCCGGGGCCAATTCGCTAAGAACATTGAACTCGGCCCAGCCAAGTCCTTCAGTGAATCCGCCAGGGTGGATTCCCCCAATACAATGAATTCGTCGGGGCGAATTCGTCGGGAACTTGGGAAGATATTTTGCTTTAGTTTCAGAAGTTAAGTTCAACAAGAAGGCTTTCGGCTGATTGGTTTCAAAGACTTAAAGGAGGGTTAAAAGACATGGAAAAGAAAGATAAAAAAGGAGAAATTACTCTGAGAATTAGAAGAGGCTAGTTTTGAGGATTGAAGCAATTGGGCAAGCAAGAAAGATTCATCACAGGAACTGAAGGAGGAAATCAAAGATTATAATTACAAATTCTATTCTCTTCCCTAATTTTCTAGTTGTATTCTGAATGCTTTATTAATTATGGATGATGGATTTTAATTCAATGATCATGAACTAAATTCTATTTTAAGATTACAATGGATCTTACTGTGTAGCTTTTATTGATATGCTTCCTTGTTAATTATTGTTGATTATTATCGAATTGTCTATTATAATTTGTGATTAATTATTTAATTGTCTGGCCAGTAATTACCGTGATAATCTATATAAGCTTGGGAGATAGATTATAGGTTTAAATCTGATCGTAATATCATGTGATTGTGTTTTCTGCGTGGTGATGAAATTTATGATTTGTGTCTAGGATAGAGATATACCTATACACTGCATGTAATCTGATAGGGAACCTGTGCTTTAAATCCTTTTAAATTATAATTCACATAGAGATATAGTGAATTAGTTAACTAGGTTGTTCACCTTAATTCTATCATCTGTGGATTTAAGTTGATTCATTTTTGATACATCGAGAGATGGTCATAAATATTAATGAGTTCTCGATTAACAATCCGGAATAGTTAGCATAACTTAACAGGAAATGTATTAATCTAAGTGAAGCAATAAGTGAAATTGTAATTTGAAGTCTTCTTAATCTGTTTTCAAATTCGTGGTACTTAGAATTAGTTTAATTAATTTCTTAGTTTTATAATTCACAAATCTTTAATCGATTGTTTAATAAAATTAAGTTAATATAAAATTAGTAGTTGTTATTATAAATTACAGTTTTTCTCCGTGGAAACGATACTCTCTTATCATTATAGTACTTGTGGACTGTGTATACTTACTTACTTTTGCTAGTATAAATTTAGGCAAACAAGTTTTTGGTGCCGTTACCGGGGAACTATTTGTGTTTATAATTTTCAAATATCAGTTTAATTAATTCAGTTTTAGTTAAACATTTTTTTTTGTTTTTACTCTCTATTTCAGGTAATTTTTACTCGTGTATGCAAACGCGATCAAAATAATAGGAACTTGTGCAGTGCAAGGACGACATTGAGAAAAAGTTACGACAATTGATAAAGTTCTGCCAAGAGACACTAACAAAAGAGAGAATCGCAAACGAAGAACAGAAATCATTGAGGGACTATGCCATGCCTAAAATTGATGAAATCAAGTCAAGCATCACAAGGCCAGCCATTAACTGCTAATTCCTTCGAGATTAAGCCGGGTACAATTCAGATGATTCAGAATTCGATACAATTTGGGGAATTAGCTAATGATGACCCAAATGAACACTTGGTAAGTTTCCTTGAGATATGCGACACATTCAAGTACCATAGGGTCACGAATGATGCTGTGAGACTACGGTTGTTTCCGTTCACATTACGGGATAAAGCAAAAAGTTGGCTGCATTCGCTTCCACCAGGATCCATCACTACCTGGGATGACTTAGCCCAGAAATTTCTAGCAAAGTTCTTTCCGCCAGCGAAGACTGCAAAGATGAGAAACGATATTACTACTTTTGAGCAACAACATGGAGAATCTGTGTATGAAGTTTGGGAGAGGTTTAAGGAATTATTGAGAAGATGTCCACATCATGGATTACCCAAGTGGCTATAGGTTCGGACGTTTTACAATGGGTTAAGTAGTAATACTCGGATGAGGATAGATACAGCTGCGGGAGGAGCACTTATGGCCAAGAATTTTGATGAGGCATTTGATTTGTTAGAAACTATGGCCGCCAACAATTACCAGTGGCCTACTGCAAGGACGACACAACATAAGGTGGCCGGAGTGTTAGAAGTTGATGTAGTTACATCCCTCTCAACTCAAATTGCAACACTTGCGAAGAAGATGGATGCACTTAATGGAGTTAATAGGCAACAAGGGGATGTAGTGTGTGAGTTGTGTGCAGGATCACACTCGACGGAGCAATGTGCAATAAATCCCGAGGTAGTTTAGTTTATAGGGAGTTACAACCGACAACAAAATCAGAACAGTTATAACCCAGGGTGGAGGAATCATCCTAACTTCTCATGGAGCAATAATCAAGTTCAAAATCCAGCTCCAAGGCAAGCTTATCCACTGGGTTTTCAAAATCAAGTCACTCCTTAAGCAGAAAAGCAGTCGAGCTTAGAGGAAACATTAGCAAAATTCATTACATCTAGGAGAATAAGTGAGCAAGAGCGGCTATTTAATCAAATGGATTTAAATGTAGAGTCAAGCAGCAGCAATCTGGAACCTTGAAAAGATGGGACATATAGCCAATATGTTGAATAGCAGACTGTAGGGGGGCTTTGCCGAGTAATACAGAGGTTAATCCAAAGAACGATGGGAAAGAGCAGTGTCATGCTATCACACTTCGAAGTGGAAAAGAACTAGATGAACCGAATGCCAAAAATCAAGAAGAGGTGTGAAGTGAATCGGGTAAGGAGGATGAAGGTGGAAACAAGAAAACAGATAAAAATCAAAAGATGAGCCTGAAAGAGGAAATACAAATTTCAGTTATGCCTCATGTACCTTTTCCTTAACGATTACAAAGCCAAAAGCTTAAGAACCAGTTTGCAAAATTCATGGAAATTTTTAAAAAGTTGCACATTAATATCCCGTTTGTCGAAGCATTAGAGCAAATGCCAAGCTACGTGAAATTTATGAAAGATATACTATCCAAGAAACGAAGGCTAGGCAAGTTTAAAATCGTGGCATTAACGGAAGAGTACAGTGTAATTCTCCAGAAAAAGCTTCCACCAAAGTTGAAGGATCCGGGGAGTTTTAACGTCCCTTGTTCAATCGGAAATAAATTTATTGGGAAAGTTTTGTGCGATTTGGGAGTCAATATCAACCTTATGCCCTTGTCCATATACAAGAAGCTGGGTTTAAAGGAAGCAAAGCCGAAAAATGTGACCTTATAACTTGCTGATAGATCGATTACGTATCCGATGGGTATAGTGGAGGATGTTCTAGTGAAGGTCGACAAATTGATTCTCCTGGCAGATTTTTTGGTTTTGAATTATGAGAAGGATAAGGATATTCTAATTACCTTGGGAAAACCATTTTTGGCAACCGAAAGAACACTGATTGATGTGCAAAATGGTGAATTAACTATGAGAGTGAACGATCAAGAGGTGAAGTTTTAGGTGTTCAAAGCGATCAAATTTCCCAAGCGACGTTGAGGATTGTTGTTTGATCAAGAAAGGCGATAAGCTGGTTCATGAAGATTCTCGGGATAGTGATGGTTTAAAATCTTTGATGGATGATGAAATTCAAAGTAAAAAACAAACAGTCTGTAGAAAGGGCAAATGGTGAAACATTACTAGAGCTGTATATCAAAGTTCAGGAGCAGCCACAAGATCCCAGCAGAGCCCGATTAGCAGTATTAAATAGGGAATAATCAAGCTGAAAGACTCTAAATCAAACGTTTGATGGGAGGCAACCCAATCATTGTTTTTCATTTGTCATAGTTTCAATTTTTCAATTAAATTAAGTATTTAGTTAGTTAAGTTTTAGGATTTTATTTGCTTTATAGGTCTCCTCGTGATCTTAAGTTGGTCTTTCTAATCCATGATATGTTGCATTATTACAGGTGAGAGGAATTGAAACTGCGTGCAGCATGGAAACAAAGAAAAAACAAGTTTTTAGAAGTTTTTGAAAAAAGTGAATTCGCCCCGGCGAATTCGTATAGAAGAAGGAACTCGCCCCGGCGAGAACCTCTCTATCGACCTCATTCCAGCGGATTCTGAACTTGCCCCGGCCCAATCTTTTTTCCCAATTCGTCCCGACGAATTCCCAGGCATAACCAATCTGCCCCGGGGAATTCAGCGAAAATCAGTTGTTAAAAATTCTTCTCAAACCCGATCAAAACCCACATTCTTTACACCCTCAATTCGACATGCTCTTACCCTCACCACTAAAATCCCCAAGTAGACTCCCTCTTCTACCAAAATACCTCACTCCTATCCTAAACCCAATCAGATTCGACAAACACCCACACGGATTCAACCTCAAATTTGATTTCGAATCTCAAATTGGGTATTCAAGCAACAACAAGGGTTCATCAAATTGAAATACTTCACCATCACCCACTCAGTTCCACCACCAAATTATGGAAACCCAATACAAATTGAACCCATTGAGTCTTCAACCAACTGGCATTCACAAGGTATTCCAACACTGGGTAAAGTATTCAACTTAGATTTTGTCAATTGCTCATAGATAGTTATTCTACTTGGATTTGCATGTGAGTATTCATTAATTGCTGAATTGGAATAGTAATTAAATTGGTTGCCCAATTGAGTTTGTGTTGGCTCAATTGGAGGAGTTGGGTTTGGTTATTACTGTATATTGGTTGTGATTCCCTAAGAACTAAAAATTTCTGTTAAACCAAGTTTGGGAGAATTGTTGAAGGAAGAATTTCAGTCAGCGCACAGCCAATGTTTGACGAATTGTCTCAAAGAAAAATTTGAATTATTGAACAATGTTTGGAAAGGAACTACTTGGTTAGTTGAACATGGCACCTAAATGGCAACGGGGTGATAGTTCTTCGTCGACACCAACACAAGCATATGACCATAGAAAATTTGTTAGTGCTGAGGCGACCGAGAAATTTGATACATACTTAGCAGGTAAAGCTCTAACTCCCGAGCGCGATCTCCGACCTGACGAGTTGTGATGAGTTGGTTTTATACCTATGAATTGAGTACATTTGACTTGATAATTTGTGAGTTTTCGAGTATTTTCTATTCCTTTTTATTTGTTTTTATGTTTTTATGTAGGAAATGAAGTTAGAAGTCATTTGGTTGTATTTTAGCTAAATTGGAGCTATTTGGTTGTAGTTTAGTCAAATTGGAGAAACATTACAATTTTTAGCTTTTAGGAAGATTGACCTTCAGAGTTTCAATGGAGGATTAGATGGTGTTAAAATTTCAGAATGAGAAAATGGTATTCATAAATTGTAGAGGACATCTTAAGCTTTTCAGAAATGTATGGTTTGCAAAAATCCAAGTGCGTTTGGATCTCCAAACAGTATGTCAAAGTAAAGTTAGTTGGAGTTGGAGTCTTGTACGGACATCCGTTGGTTAAATGGTCATAACTTTTTATCCGGGAGGAGTTACGGTACGAGCCACCTGTCAAAACGAAGCTAATGAAATTTTCTACATGGACAAAGATTATGCGCTATGACTTTCAATAAGGTGCACCGCAACGCTTGAGTGAAAGCCGCGGTGCTAGTTTGGAGAGTAGCGGCTCTTGTCGCGTTGGAGCTGATTTTTGCTTAGTTTTTCACTTCCAATTGACTTGGAACTTGCTATATTGATTCCTAATTGGTTTATATGTTTACCAAGCTACATAGAAGCTATAAATACACATAAAATTAGGTTTATAGAGGGGGGAACACATCTAGGGTTAGGAAGAGAAAAGGAGGCAGAGCATTATATTCAACATATTTTCTTGAGAAGACGGAAAATCAAGATCTAGAGTATTTCAGCAGAAGTCTTACACAGATTCTTTTTCTTATCCTTCTTTTAGACTCTTATACTTTAAAATGATGATGTATAATGTGATGTTTTCCTTTTCCTTATTCATGAACTAAATTTGTATTCAAGGTTGCAATGGAACCCGATGATTGAATTTAATTAATTTATTCTCTATTTGATTATGATCAATTATATGCAAGATTGTTTATCATATTTGGTATTTCATTCAATAATTGTGTGGCGAACAATTAATCTAGTGATCTAGATGATATAGGAATATTGATTCTAGATTGAGTGTGAAATATGATACATGTGTTGGATTTATTCTTCTAAGGAGTGAATATCCAATTTGCAAGAGGGATAGGAATATACCTAATTGCCGCATGAACTTGTACAAGAATTGGTGTCATTTGCTTCATTATTGATTATTCACATAGGAATATAGTGAATTAATTAGGAATGAAGACCTTTATTTAATTTAGGAATAAGGTAGATAAATACTTATGCATTCTTGGTTAGCAAATTGCAATAATTGACTAATTAAATAGGGATTGGACATTGGGAACGTCATCGGGGGAAGTTGTAAACTTGATATTTTATTTTAATAGTTATATTTGTAGTTACTTCGTTAATTGATTTTGATAATCTTGGTGAATTCATTTGTTTAAATAGAATTGGGTTAATCAATGGTTGGTAATTGGAATGATTAATTAATTTATTAGATTATTCCTCGTGGGATCGACAACTTTACTTTCATTTTATTACTTGTGGACCGTGTATACTTGCACATAAAATTGCTAGTATAGATTTAGCTCAACAAGTTGCTAGATGGGGAGATGGCTCATCAAATTATTGAAAGAGGCTGGGATACCTTCACAGACCATCTAGACCCGACAGTTGTAGCAATTGTCAAGGAATTTTACGCTAACGCCGAGGATATGGCACCATATGGAGCTGTGGTTCGGGGAAAAACATTATCTTTAAGTGGTCCTACAATTAATGAGTTTTATAATTTGAGACCACCAGAACAATGCCAGTATGCACAATTTATTAGAGAAAATCCAGACTATGAGCAGGTTGTATCAGATTTATGCAAGCCTGGTTCTACCTAGACGACAAAGGGTCCAATGGGTGCTACGTTCTTCCATAGTAAGGATTTGAGCCGTTATGGCAAAATTTGGTATGCATTCCTTTGTGCTAAACTCATGCCATCTCAGCACGTCAGCGATGTACTAAAAGAAAAGACTGCATTGTTATACGCAATTGTGAAAGATTTCACGAACAATGTGGGAAGTATCATTGAACAGTTTATTTGAAGGTGCTTGAGGGGAAGCATTCAGGGAGGATTGCCACATCCATCCCTTATATGTGGCTTGTGTCATCGCGTTGGCGTTAGATGGGGGAGTCGATGAGGTGGTACAGTAGCCCTTGCTCATTATGGATCATGGTTTGATCACGCGTTACAAGGTATAGGAAAGAGGTGAGTCGCATCCGCGTGGAGTAGGCTTTATCATTCACCCTCCTTCCGATGACGAAGAGGAACATGATTCACCACGACTTCTAGCTCGCAATCTAAGGCACGATTTAGTACTCAGTTCTGAAATTTATAGTTGCGCATTGATGAACGGACTGAACAACTAGAGAGACAGAATAGAAGGTTGGCAGAACGTCAAGATCACATGTTCGCCTATCAAACGAGTTTCAATTCAACATTGGCAAAACATTTTGCAAGAATGAATCCGAATGCCGCTCCAGTGCAGTTTCACGAGCCTCGGCTATTGCCAGCTTATCCACCATCAGACTTAGATGTTGCAGAGGTCGAGGTCGAGCACGATGTTTGACCGATCAAGGAAGTCCTCAGTTTTCATTTGTTTATCTTATAAACAATGAGGACATTGTTCACTTTGAGTTTGGGGGTGTATTATATAGCATTGACATGATAGTTACATTGCATGAGTAGTTATGTTTGCAGATTTATGTTTGTATATTATTTTAAGATTAAAAAAATAAAAAAATAAAAATTAGGATCATATATACTTGCATTTAGGAGCACTAGAGCAATGAATTAATGTAGTGCATTTAAGGAAGGCCGATGATGAGACTTTTGATCAGTTATCTAATCAGTTTAGTAAGACGGATAAGGATTGCTAAGTTAGGAATGTTAACTGCTACTGGTTTTGTTAAATTTGAGACCCTTCGATTTCAAATTGCACACGTCAATGTATTGGACTGGTTAGATGTTAGTTCAATTTTATGATCAGTTGCTCATTAAGGATATAAAGACCTCTATCACTTGTTGGAACATAAAAATATGAATAGTTACTACTTCGATGTCTGTTAAGATAAAAAAAAGAAAAAAAAGAGAAAGAAAATAGACAGATATGAGCAGATCTTGACTAGTTTGTTTTTGTGATATTTGTCATTCGAACAAGTAAGCCCTTAGGAGTGTCTCTACACTTAGTGCCCTAAAGTTAGATGGGTGGAAAGTAGGGGTGCTCATCGATAAAAAACCGAACCGACACCGAAAATACCGAACCGGTACCGATCCGAAAGTACCGAAAAAGCAAGAACCGGTACCGGTACTGAATTACCGGTTCGGTACAAAATTGGTACCGATTTTTTCGGCTCGATTTTCTATTATACCGCATGGTAATATATATAATTATTAATAATAATTAAATAATTTTTTTATATATTAACAATTTTTTTTAAAATAGTATATCCAATTTTAAAATGGTATGTTAAGTTCCTCCAATTATTAAAATACCCAATTGTTCCAAAATACTATAAGATCACATTTTTATTTTGTTTGCAAATAAATGATCAAAATAACTTTTAAAAGTAATATACTAAAAAAATATATTTCATCTCGCAAGAGGAAAAAAAAAGTTGATCATAAAATTTGGAACATATAGCCTATAGGAAGGAGTATATGCCTTTCAAAAGTAAATCCCTCTATCCAATTAAATCCATAAAATCTGTTTAATATATTTTCTTTTCCTATATAATTTAAATAATTCAATTCTAGTCGATCATACGGTTAACTAAATAGCATTATTGAGCCCACTCAACTGGGACAAAGCCTTCTGTACATTATTGTGTGGGGAAATTATAATATAGGATGCATGGACAAGAAATAAATGAGAAACAGCTGCATGTATAATATGTGTGGCTAATTGGAAGGAGAATCACTTTAGAAGAGATGATGTAATGAATTTGATTATATTCAATATCGGTATTTTCGATATTTCGGTTTTTACCGAATTCAAAAAATTCCTTACCGTTACCGGTACCGAAAAGTGTTAAAATACTGAATAACCGGTACCAAAAAAATCCGGTACCGCCGGTACCGGTATCAACCAGTTCGGTAAAAAATTAAAAAAATTGAATTTTTTTAGCACCCCTAGTGGAAAGTTCGTTACATGAGTGACATTAAAAAGCCTAATAAAAATAGACATTGCACAAGTCAAGAATACAGGAATTGAATGAAAAATCAACGAGATGGAGCGTAAAACGCACTCGTTGTACAATGAAAAAATAAAAAATAAATATGAAAACAAGTGTATTAGAGGGGTACTAAAAAGTCATGTATGTAATTAAATATCTTTTATTGAGCACTGTGGTATATGGATTGGATTAAAATCTTGATTAGTTTGATATGTTGACCACACACACACAAAAGGGTCGAAAATAAGATGAGATTAGTGATATGTTACATTTCTAATGGTGCATGAATTTAAAGTTTGGCTGAAATGCTAGTTTCTGATCTTTAAGGCCTGATATCTACGAACTATGTTGATTTATTGTTGGAAGTTAATAGATCATGCATATGCATTCATTTAGTTAGATTAGTTTGTTTATTTTTATTTCTCTTATTTTTGCTTGAGGATAAGCAAAGTCTTGAGTTTGGGAGTATTTGAATGGGTTTTATAACTACGAATTGGGTATTTCTTAGACTTAATTCTTTACTATCTTTAAGTTTTTTTAGTGTTATTTTACTTGTTTTGCATTAGTTTTGTAGGAAACGGCTTCGGAGAGTTAAAACAGGAAAATTGGAGCTTAATGGCATTTCTGTAAATTCTGGACCAGTGAATCTGTCGGGGCCAATTCGCCAAGCACAATGAACTCACCCCAGCCAAGTCCCACAGTGAATTCGCCGGGACAGATTCCCCCAGTATAATGAATTCACTGGGGCGAACTCATCGGGAACGTGGAAAGATGTTTTGCTTTGGTTTCAAAAGTTGAGTTCAACAAGGAGGCTTTCGGCTGATTGGTTTCAAAGACTTAAAGGAGGGTTAAAAGACATGGAAAAGAAAGATATAAAAGGGGAACTTACTCTGAGAATTAGAGGAGGCTAGTTTTGAGATAGTTTTGAGGATTGAAGCAATTGGGCAAGCAAGAAAGATTCATCGCAGGAACTGAAGGAGGAAATCAAAGATTACAATTACAGATTCTATTCTCTTCCCTAATTTTCTAGTTGTATTTTGAATGATTTATCAATTGTGGATGATGGATTTTAATTCAATGATCATGAACTAAATTCTATTTTAAGATTACAATGGATCTTACTATGTAGCTTTTATTGATATGCTTCCTTGTTAATTATTGTTGATTATTATCGGATTGTCTATTATGATTTATAGTTAATTGTTTAATTGTCTGGCCAGTAATTACCGTGATAATCTATATGAACTCGAAAGATGGATTATATGTTTAGATCTGATCGTAATAGCATGTGATTGTGTTTTCTGCATGGTGATGGAATTCATGATTTTTGTCTAGGATAGAGATATACCTATACACCGCATGTAATCTGATAGGGAACCTATACTTTAAATCCTTTTTAATTGTAATTCACATAAAGATATAGTGAATTAGTTAACTAGGGTGTTCACCTTAATTCTATCATCTGTGGATTTAAGTTGATTCGTTTATGATACATCGAGAGATGGTCATAAATATTAATGAGTTTTCGATTAACAATCCAGAATAGTTAGCATAACTTAATAGGAATTGTATTGATCTAAGTGAAGCAATAAGTGAAATTGTAATCTTAAGTCTTCTTAATTTGTTTTCAAATTCGTGGTAATTAGAATTAGTTTAATTAATTTCTTAGTTTTATAATTCACAAATCTTTAATCGATTGTGTAACAAAATTGAATTAATATAAAATTGGTAGTTGTTATTATAAATTGCAGTTTTTCTCTGTGGGAACGATACTCTCTTATCATTATATTACTTGTGGACTGCGTATACTTGCGTATTTTTGCTAGTATAGATTTAGGCATACAGAGGGCCCGAGTGGGGTATAACCACTACGGGCAGTCACAGCCGGCCAGTCACAGGTGCACCTGCGGCCAAGACCAATGGGCCCCACCCCTCCTACTTTGGTGTACTTGAGGTCAAAACGCATCCCTCTCGGTCCAAATAAGTGTAATCACAAAGAAAAAAGCATTTTTAAATGCCTAAAACGTCATTTACAAGCAACAACAATTACGAGAATCTAAAATATGATAGTAATTGGTCTTAAGATCTGAAAATGAGAGAAACGGTAAAAAATGGATCAAAAATGAGAAAAATAGTCAAATATTAAAGAAAGTATGTCTTCTTTTGATTAATCGGTGATGAATTCGTTAGAGACGATACTTAGCGAAGGCATCGGAGACGATACCCAGTGATGTGGCCATTAGAGATGATACCCAACGAATGCATCAGAGACGATACCTAGTGATGTGTCTGTTGAAGATAATATCCAGCGAAGGCATCGGAGACATACCCGGTGATGAATTCGTTGGAGACGATACCCAGCGAAGGCATCAAAGACGATACGAGACGATACCTAGCGAAGGCATCAGAGACGATACTCGGTGATGTGGCCGCTAGAGACGATACCCAGCGAAGGTATCAGAGACGATACCCGGTGATGTGTCTGCTAGAGACGATATCCAGCGAAGGTATCAAAGACGATACCCGGTAATGTGTCTGTTAGAGACGATATCCAGCAAAGGCATCAGAGACGATACCCGGTGATGAATCCGTTAGAGACGATACCCAGCGAAGGCATCGAGGACGATATTCGGTGATGTGGTTGTTGGAGACGATACCCAGCGAAGGCATTAGCGACGATACCTGGTGATGTGTCCGTTAGAAATGATACCCTGCAAAGGCATCGGAGATGATACTCGATGATGTGTTCGTTGGAGACGATATCCAGCGAAGGCATCAGAGACGATACCCGGTGATGTGGTCGTTGGAGACGATACCCAGCGAAGCCATCGGAGACGATACCCGGTGATGTGTTCGATAGAAACGATACCGAGCGAAGGCATCGGAGACGATACCCGATGATGAGTCAGTTGGAGACGATACCTAGTGGAGGCATTAGAGACGATACCCAGTGTCGGCCATAAAAGGAACATTTATCCCCAGCAAATTACTTCATTTTTATGTTTTAAAAGATTATGCATCATTTTTATATCTTGTCATGCATTGGGTTTCTATATCTTTGTCATATTCATTCCATTGCATTGCATAAACATGACAAAGAGGGGCATCTATAAACACCTGAAATTTGGTATTTTATTATCTAACCTTGACATAAGGGCAAAAACGTCATTTCAACTTATTTACGAAGACTTCAAACTGAGAATTATATGGCTCAGAAGGAATGTATAGAGCTATCATAACGACCACCAAGTGACAAACTACGCGAAGCATGATGGTTAACTAGTCGGCATCTATAGGAAGATCCATTTCTGCAGTTTGCTCTATCTTCCCTGACCCAGAATTGGCCAAACTTTATGTCATTATATAGCTCTCGGAAAGAGCTTTCCAAAATATTATGGCACGTCTCCCAACTCTTTCCGGATTGAAAGATACGGACGTTTTAGTGAACAAGACGAAAAGCCGACTACACGACACAAAAACCAAGGCAGCTGGCCAGCCGCAGGAGCACTTGCGGCCAGTCGTAGGTAAACCTGCGGCCAGCCGCAAGTACACCTGCGGCCAACTCCGGAGCCTATATAAGGTAGTTTTTAGTATTTTTCAAGAAGAAGAGGAGGTTAGAGAGAGAAATAGAAGAATTTAGGCAAAAATTTTAGAGAGAGTTACTCAATTCAAGCTAGATCCACTAGATTTAATCAATTTTTGTGTTAGATTAGTTATATTCAATACAAATCCAAGCTTAAGGAGGCTCAATCTATCCATCCGAAGGTGAAAAATCGAATCTTTTGCATAAATTTATTATGGATCTAGTAGATCTAATCTATTGTATTACTTGTTATACTTGAAAATTCCTGGAGTTGTAAATATATTGTCGTTTTGAAGCTCTTCCAATAGATTTATTGCTAGGCTAGGGTGATTATAGAGGATTTTCTAAGTAATTTCCTTCTAATCACCCGATGTTGTCCGATTTACGATTTATTATCATATTCTTGGTATTAACCCCCCCTTTTTTCAATTATTTTATGAGGAGTTGATTATTTTTATTATAGTTTATCCCGTATAATCCTAGATCCATATTAGTGATGAGGGGATCCCACTTACTCGCCGTCAAGGAATTCTAACAAATTGAATCACCTGATAGCTAGTTTGGGACACATATTATCGATTAAATCTCGCCTACGAATCTAAATCTTTGGACTTTGTTTCCTAGATTTTAGATCCTTTTGGGATAGATCTCGATAATACATAGTTGTCCCTCGATATGTCGATTTAAATTATTCAATTGCAAGATTAGCGTCCTCGGGAGCCCTTTTCTTGCGTCGTCAGCATCGATTATATATATATATATATATATATATATATATATATATATATATATATATATATATATATTGACCTGTTGAGATTGTAAGAATGTGAGCCTAGGAATAGAGTCACGGCCATAAACCTTGTATTTAACGCATATTGACACAATTCCCACGATGGACATTTTTTCGATTGTACTAATTGAGATGTGATCTCTTTGTAAATGTAATTTTTGGGCCTTAAAGCGATGTCGAGGGTTCCATCCCACGAAAAAAATCGAATTTATGGCTTCGTAATAGTGAAAATTATGATTGCGGGTGTTTGGGGTTATTGAGATAATTTTCATGCCCACGAATGCCCCGACCCCTTTTTGATGTTTAATTTTTTCGTTTACCATCAAAAAGCAATTTTTTAAATCAAAACTGTAAAGATCTTTTAAAATAATCAAATCGTCCGGGTAGTAAGACGACTTTAGGTTAAAATTGAACGTAACAAAGAATCTCGATTCTCATTTGGCTAAGGGTTTGAAAACCGTATTTCCCAAAACGTCACCGCAAAAGGTTTTCCTCAAAATAATAAAAGCTAAAATGAACCTTTTCCTCGAATCAAATCCTTCGTGCATAGGCTCAAAGAGGCTTTAAGTTGCTTTCAAATAATGCACTTTTCGCAATTTCGACTCAAAGCTAGGAAGATTTTCTCCAAATCACAAACACACACATTTCACACTTAGGAAAATATCAAGATGCGGTAACCGTGTTTTCACGGAAGTCGGGGGGTGCCTAACACCTTCCCCTCGCTTAAACAAACCCCCGAACTCTATGAATCTCGATTTCTAGATCAATTTTATGGAGTCACATTTAGGGCCTCTATCTCGATTGACAAAACCTAAAAGAACGGATGAATTGGTATATCTATTTAAATATTTACCAACTGGCGACTCTGTCTAATTGGTCCTTCCTTAAAATCAACCTTTCAAAATCCCGTCAACATTTATGTCGGTCGTTTTCCTAAATATCACCCTTTAAGCGAAATGAATAAATCGAAATCTTAAAAAGGGGTAAAATCAAATTAGAAAAAACTCTCCCGACGTCGACAAGTTGAGGCGACTGCTAGCATGCTTTGCCATGGGAATTACTTTGGTGATTGGGTGGCAGTGGTGGTGGTGCCATGGAAGTTTTCTATTAAAGAGTGGTTGAAAAGGACTCTACCAAATACTAGAAGGTCCTCCTTCTAGCGCTAATGTTAACGCTTAAATTTGTCCGCACGTTCAACCACTGGCTTGGACGTGGACCTACACAAAAAGAATCACCAGAAAAATACTTGACGACTTGGGCCGTCGAGGGATACCGGTGTGAGAGTAAGAACATGTTTCAAGATAGGTTAATAATGAATGAGCTAATAGTTAGTAAGCTAGAATGTATGTATGCACCTCTATTGTTCTATTGTTCACCTGTATTTATAGTTTAGCTACACCATCTCAATAGGGTTACAACTCCTAATTAGAATTGTATAGAGAGATTTTACTGAAAAAGGTAAGTACCAATAATTAGTATTGGATATGGTGCCTTAGTTAGCAAGATAATGATCCAAGTCTATTGGACTTAGGAGTCTGTTATGGGCACTTAGGATATAATGGTCTGGAATCGGACCAAATTCGGACATCCCATTATATAAAATACGCAGTCCCAACGACGTTCATTAATATTTTTTTGGGTTATTTTAGTTCACCATAAACTGATTCAAAAAATTATGACTAAAAATGTTAATAATAACCGCTTGAATCTTTATACGTGGGATCGGAGTGTTACAACAACACTACTGCCACTATGGAACGGAGGAACCGAGGAAGAGTACATTTCTAGACTATATTGATTTGTGGATTAATGGTATCATTTTTTTAAACATGGGATACCATATTAAAGGTATACAACGAAAGATAGGTTTTTGTAAAAAGAAATTGGAGGGAGATCGGTACCCCCATTACTACAAATACTATAAACAAGCGGCAATGTAGATATTAAAGAGGATGTAAACCATTCCGTTAACATTTGTTACAAACAATTCACGCGGCCATGAGACAGGATTGTCAAAACACGAGAAACACTTTGAACAGGCTAGTGAAGCTTCCTTGAAATTATAATTTTCAGATAATTAGCAGAGTGAGTCACGGCTAGAAGACTCGACCGACAACTGTGGGGTCCTAACGTCTACAAAATTTTTGTATAGAAAATGACTATACATTTTAGAATTCTGCTATTGTATTCTAAAATTTTTATGTCAAATTATAATTATAAAAGATATTAATATGAGATTGAATAATATTACAAAATAATTTATTATAATATACATATTTTTATTAAAAGAATTATAACTCATATTTATCCACGTAATTGATAGCAGAAAAATTAATATATAAAATCGAAAGATATATCATTTTCCTACTCTTATATTTTATTTTTGTTAAAACATATTAATGTCTATTACATTTTTATACACGCACCGAGACCTAATCTATATTGATGATTTCATTTTAACACTCCCTCTAAAATAAAATTTTGTGTAAAATTACAAATATTAAGAATATATTCGTGTTACATATATATATATATATATATATATATATATATTTGAAAATAATAAGTTATTATTTTAATGATATGGTATGATATAATTATAATGACAAGTTTAAGGGTATTCTATCATTCTACTATTCTACATTAATATATTATCACTAAAAATTTGATTTTTTTTATAAAACAATTTTAATTTGCAAATGGAACTATTTTTTTTTGTATGTGACACAAAGTAGTAATGATCTTATGTTGATATTTTAACAAAATTTAACCGTACGAATGGAAATACTATGAAAAATATAAGATATTATAAATTTTTATTTAATTTGAAGTTGTGTAGCACCATTTTTCTAACTTTGTAAAATAATATACTTTTTGACTACTTATATTTACTAAACATTCTTTAATATAAATTGTTCATAAATATCACCAAATTAGATGAAAATTCATTGATTCAAATATTTTTATTTTTGTATATTTTTTATATCCGTATAGTTGAATTAATCTAAAAAAATTTACGGACTAAACATATTAACCCTATGTAATATACTGATTTTTCATCCTCTAGTATCTTCATTTTTCACATAATCTATATATAAAATAGATAAGTATATTTTTGAAAAAAATTATGCATAGAGAAAAGTCAAAAAGTTAATAGGCAGGAAAAGTGGAGGGGAGAGACAAACATAGAACCTGACACATGTTACGGCTAATTTGATGGCACTTTAACATGGCCACTTCAATTCCAATTATATCTTATTTTCAACTTTTGTGTATTTATACCCTTAGCCTACCCCTCGTGTATCTGCATCTTGAGACTCTCTCTCTCTCTCTCTGACCTTTTTTGTTTCATTAAGTGCAAATCAATGGCTCTATTTCTCCCTCTTTGCTTCCTATTCATATTCTCTCCCTCCAACAGCTTTGCCTTTGCAGCTAGACCTCCATATCTTGATGGTAAGCATTAATTTTTATTTTTATAATTTTGGTACTATTGATTTCTGTTACAATGGGGAGGACAGTTGAACTTGTGTCTTTTATGATGCAAAAGGACACTGATACTCTCCGAGCCAATGCACGGTAGTGATGGTAAGCATTAATTGAGGATTATAATTCAGTCATTATACTTATTCTTTAATTTCTCCTAATATGACAAATAACATATTTAGTTATAGTATCAGTGACGCAATTATTTGCAATGAGTTTTATTGTATCGTTAATTATTTACGACAAATTTTTATGTGTCGCTAAATATAGTATTTGTGTCGTTAAATGTATATTAGAAAAAATTAAAAGATAAATGAGGGGGATTCTAATCCATTAATTAACTTCATCATTTTCTTACATTTTCTTTTTCAAGAGTTGGTTATTAAAGGAAAACTAGAATGATATTGTTAAGGTAATGTTACTTGATAAATAAAACCACAAGATAGTGTAACATTGTCTACGGTAATTTTGTGAGTGACTAGGGTACAATAAATTAATAACCTCTATTGATACATTATCTTGCCATCTACTTGTAGGTGTAAATTATTTGGTATAAAAGGTGTTGTTAAGTTGACCGAAACTTTCTCTTCTATACAGGGTTTCTCGCAAATGGAAACTTTGAGCTAGGGCCGACGCCATCAAACCTAAAGAAAACAGTGATCATAGGAAAATACTCCTTACCCAAATGGGAAATCACTGGATTGGTTGAGTACGTCTCAGGTGGACCCCAACCAGGAGGGTTCTACTTCGCGATCCCTCGCGGGTCTCACGCTGCGAGGCTAGGAAATGAAGCTTCCATATCCCAAGTTGTTACTAATCTCAAGCCAGGGTCAATCTACTCTCTCACATTTTCAGCCACAAGGACTTGTGCACAAGATGAGGTGCTTAGAGTCTCAGTCCCTGCTCAATCAAGTGATCTTCCAATTCAGACATTGTATAGCAGTGATGGAGCTGACACTTATGCTTGGGCATTCAAGGCTACTTCAACTAGTGTTAAGGTCACCTTTCATAATCCTGGCATTCAAGAAGATCCCACTTGTGGTCCTCTCTTAGATGCTATTGCAATCAAGGAGATGCTCCCTCTGCGATACACCAAAGGTAAGTCTAACATTTCCGTTTTTGAGTGTCCCAAAATGAGAGCACTATAATATTCAAAAATTTATAACACGACATGGTAACACAACACGAATACGACATTAAATAAGAGAGTTAATGTTGAATATAAACAGTTTCTGTATTATAAACAGGTTGACATGTTTAACACAAAATTTAAATGAATGACACGGGTTATTAACAGGTTGACACGTTTAACATGATTAGACAAATTTATTTGAAATAATTAAAAAATAAATATGTTATGGCATTATAATTTTTTACCATAAATATTAACTTTTAGCTTTCTTAATTTTACTCATATGCTATCTTGTAATTGCGTTAAAAATATATTGTTATGTTGAATAAATATCGTTAATATTCAATAAGCAAGGGAATGACATTGTATTTTTTAATTCAAAAATTTTAGTTTTTGTACTATACAGGTTAAACGGGTTAATATGGTTAACACAATTAATAAATAAGATAGTGTTACTGTTAGTGTTGAGCATCTTAACACGATTAATTAAATTAGTCGGATTAATATTGACCTATTAGTGTAATACCTATGACATGTCACAAATTTGCATAACACGACACGGTTGTGACCATAATTCTGAATGCTAATAATATTACCATGGTTAATATTTTAATTTGAAAAATGATATATATTGTAAAAATTTACATCGACTATTTGATTGTCAGTTACGCAAATAAATATTAGTGGTAACTTTTTTGGAGAGATATGTAATAAGTGAGACCTTCTTATAATTTCTACTAATTCTATGTATTAATAAGTTCCACAATTATAATTCGGCATAAATTTATCGCAATACATAGCAAGACTTTTTTAATTTTACAAAAATTTACATACTTTAGTAGTACAAAATACAACCCGCAAAGAAGAACGTTTAAATCCTACATAGTATTTAATATGACCATTTGACTCTATGTAGGTAATTTGGTGAAAAATGGAGGATTCGAAATCGGTCCTCATGTGTTCAAGAACTTCTCAACAGGGGTCCTTCTCCTTCCAAAACAACAAGACCTAATTTCGCCACTTCCCGGATGGATAGTCGAATCTCTAAAACCTGTAAAATACATAGATTCAAGGCACTTCTCCGTTCCATCCGGGCGTGCGGCGATTGAAATAGTTGGAGGAAGGGAAAGTGCTATTGCACAAATCATAAGGACAGTGCCTAACAAGTTGTACAACTTAACCTTCACAATTGGAGATGCAAAAAATGGTTGCCATGGTACAATGACTGTTGAAGCTTTTGCAGCTAAGGAAAGTGTGAAAGTTCCCTTTATATCTCAAGGAAAGGGAGGATTTAAATCTGCTAGTGTGAAATTCCAAGCAATTTCAGCTAGAACAAGAATCACATTTTTTAGTGCATATTATCACACAAAAATTAATGATTGGGGGAATATTTGTGGACCTGTTTTGGATAATGTTGTAGTTTTGCCTGCTCGAGTATAAAGGTGATCAATAAGTGAAATTTGGTCAATTCGACTAACTAGTTAGAAACATGAACCCATATAGCAAGTCTTGATTGGCTTTTGCTTTTTCTTTTTTTTCTTTTTTTTGTTTCTTTTTCTTTTTATTATAAATTTACATATGAGACGATGTATTTGGAAACTCTCAAAGTGAGTGTTTACAGACCTTTATCTTAATCAATCATGATATATTATGAAGATTTTACTTGGGGCATTCTTCTTTATTTATTTATTTATTTGTATAAAACAGTCCATACGACATTAAAATTTAGAGTAATGCTACGGTGATAAAATATAACTATAAAAAAGTGGATAAAAAATGATATGTTAGATTTAAATTAGTTGATGTTCTACCATATATGAGTGTAGGGCTATCAATGAGCTAAATCTTGATCCTGATTTGTGTTGGTTTGCAGAAACTAAAACATATATACAATCACATGTATATAAAAGCTGAAGCATGACATAAATCATATTTAAAAATTTTCTGCAATTCCAAGATCATCTTGATGTTAGCATTTTCATATAAGTGAACAGAAAAACACAGTTCTTGTGTATGCACAACAAAACATGTATTGTTCAATTCCTTATAAACATCCAATGTAATAAAGCAACATCTCAAATACTTAATATAAGCATTGTACGTGGACAATAAACTCATATTAAATACTTGATACTCTATTGTTTCATCATGCTAAAAGGCTACATTCGACATTCTTAATATCCTTGAACGTAATCAACTTAATATTTTCTTCTTGATGGTTCTTGTTATTAATGGTCTCATCTTATTTATATATAAATACGTGTCATATTAAATATACATCTCATGTATAATAATATATTAATATATATAACTAGCATGCACATATAGAATACTATATTCTACTTTGGATGATTATAGACTTTATTCTAGTTTGGTTCGCTCGAGCCACCAAGTGAACCAAAAGGTCAAACTTAGGGTGCAAGAATAAAATATAAACATAACTATTACATTCATCATAGGCTTCATTACAAATGGGTCTTCAATACTCCTACTCTTCAGCTTCAATTTTCAAAGTAATTCTACTAAATCCTATTACAGTCTATTTTCAATAAAACAGAAACCTTAATCAACAATCAAAGAGAAGTACATAGGAGCGAGATAGAATTTACATCAGAAAATTAGATAAGCGAGGTACGATACTCCTACTCTTCAGCTTCAATTTTCAAAGTAATTCTACTAAATCCTATTACAATCTATTTTCAATAAAACAGAAACCTTAATCAACAATCAAAGAGAAGTACATAGGAGCGAGATAGAATTTACACCAGAAAATTAGATAAGCGAGGTACGTAGATCCCATTTATAAAACTCATTCATTCAAACATCCATAAAATTAAATCCAATCTCATTGGTCAATAGTCCATAATCATCTCATTTATTATCATACATGTCATCACATATATCAATAAACCATTCATCTCATGAATTAAAACATTTCATATATATATATATATATATATATATATTGATATCATTTAATGGTTAATAAAAGTTTGCACGAAATCCTATTTCAAATACAAAATAAACCTTTTATTTTAATCTTTAAAATTGTTGAACACCGCACGCCAGCACACCGCGCGCTAGCGCACACCTCAACGTTGCGTCGCTGTTCGCCCCTCAGCGCTACTGCGTTGTGTGCCCAGCACTGCGATGATGGCATGATAGAAGCCTAGCACTGCTGCACTGTGGGCTGCGCTGTTGCGCTACGACGACTTCCATATTTCGTTTTTGGTTTTTAAATCGCGATTTTTGGCTTTATTTCAATAAAACATGATTTTATACTAACAATTATGCTCAATTAAATTGTTCTAAACACATATCAATGTATATACATAATAAAAATAATTAATAATTCACATAAGGATAGCTCTGATACCACTGTTGGTTTGCAGAAACTCGAACATACATACAATCACATATATATATAAAAGCGAAAACATGTCATAAATCATATTTAAATTTTTTTTCTACAATCTCAGGATCACCTTGATGTGATATTATTAATCGAGGAAAGATAAAAGATATACCTTATGAAGATGAATCAACTACTTGATTTGATCTTCAAATCTGAATCCTTTGATCCTTCGCACTTCTTCAAATCCACGGATCAAATGTCAGCTACTCAGTGTGTGCAGCACTCTAAAGGTGATCCACCAAGAGATTATTGATTGAAGAAGTAAATTTAGGTTTCTTCAAACTTTGGGTGGCTAGCCCTAATTCTCTCTCTCCTAACTCCTTAGGCTGCATAGAATTTTTATGTAGTATCTCTATACACACAGTAACATTAGTCCTTAATCTATCATAAGGTCTCTCCTTATATAAATCAATCATCTTCCTAAACTCTTTAGGACCTAGGGTTTTAATTCAATTCCTAAACTACTTAGGAACTAAATTATTTATAATAATAATAATAATAATAATAATAATAATAATAATACTTCTTATTAATTTATAATTAGTATTTCTCCAAAAATTTAATTATAAATATTAAGTTATTTAATTTATTCCACCCTGGTATAAATTAAATACACTTAATTTATTATTATTAAGCCAATTACTTCTAAAATAATATTTTTCTTTTATGGTGTGACCCTTTAGGTTTAATATCATACCGGTAGTAGAATAAATAAATTAAAACCATTCTAATATTATTTATAATGAATTAAATTCCTTTAATTTAAATATAAATAAATATATTTATTCTACATCATGAGTGACACCTCTCAACATATCATGACTATCCGGATAATATGAAATCAACGTTTAATCACAAAGAACCTATTCAGTAAATAGTTACCGTACAATTCAATCCTTCTACCATACAATGTATCGATCAAATATAAAACATGGAATTTCTGTCAAGTTTTATTTATTTGATCATATGCATTTCGATTCCAAAAATGCACAACTCTAGTTAATGTTTCATCCTGGTCAGGAATTTCTGAGTTGTCACTTATCGAATCGCATAGAACATTCTCTTCCTTTACTGGAAGTGATAGATCCTTTATTGATCATTCACCTATCTCCATGTACAGTTTATTATACCCGAACATACCCATTTATATACCCAAAGAGTCTTAAGAAATATGACAAAGTATAACTCATAATACACAAGGTATTAATTATGATGATCTCAAGTCCAAGGATCAGTTATAATACAATCACTATAGAAACTCCTATTGACAGACAAGTAAAACTCCATTAGGTATTCCTTTAAGCGAGTCGCATTCAGTAAACTTATTCTCCAATAAGCACTTACATACTTGCTTTAGTGTCTCTGCACAAATGATTATGAGATCAATCATCCTCTTTATAAGAGCAAACATAATATGTACTAATCTATCTGGATTCACTAACCCCGCATTAGTGATCCTATGATTAGGAACATTCTAATTTTAAGCTATCTAGATTTTAGATCTCATTAGCATGAACTCATCATGATATCTAAAAGTATTGCTCCAAAACTATGGGTTTGTCCTAATTAATTCCACCAATTAAACATGGATAAATAATTATCTTTAGATAAATGAATATTTTATTAATAAATGAATAAGATTACAAAGTAAATGCTTATCACATCCAATGTGATTGACTTGAGGGCATACTACTTTCAATTTGATCTGATTCGAAATAATTTATTAGATCAAAACTCCAGCTCATTTATTTATTAATATGTGATAATTTGATCAATATTTCAAATAGACCACTACAAAAAAATGGGGCTTCAGCAACAACCGATTTTTGTTGCTAAAGGTTTCTAATTTTGTTGCAAAAGGGTTTTGGCAACGACTTTACTGTCGTTGCGTCCATCGTTGCGCAATGAGCGTTGCTAATTGTTACGCAACGAACGTATTTTCTTCGTTGCCAAAAGTAATACATTTTGCAACGAAAGTTGGCTTTTGTACAGAGGTCTCGATCCTTTGGCAACGAAATGTATTGTTGCCGAATAATTAAATTTTCGTTGTTAAAAAATACTTTTCGTTGCAAAAGCCTGCTAATTGGCAACGAAATGAACTTTTTATTTTTGCAACGACCATGCATTTTCGTTGCACTTGACACCATTTTGCAACGACATGTTTCGTTGAGGTAAATTATGAAAATTGTTGCCTAAGCTTGCTTTCGTTGCGGAATGTAAATTTTTTAGCAACGATTTTCGTTGCTGATTATACTATTTGGCAACGACATTATGCTGAATCAGTAACGAAAATATTTGTTGCTTGTTATTTTTCAATAGCAACAAAAGGCGTTGATTAGCAACGACATTATATGTTGTCGTTTCTTTATATGTGCAACGAAAGTTGATATGATTTGCAACGATAAAAAATGTTGCCTTTTATTTTAGTATTAGCAACAATATCATCTCCGTTGTTATTAGGTTAATTTTTCGTTGCCACATATTATAGTTTTAATGCCATTAGCAACGAAAATTTGTTGCTAAATGTATAAAAAATTGTTGCTATATTAATACTTGTTCAATGCTTTGGTAACGAATTATATTGTTGCCAAATCAAAATTTGACAATCTTTTTGTGTACCTGGCTGGCTCAATGTCCCCATTGTAAATAATGGCAAAAATACAAAAAACTAAAATATTATTAACTTAATAAAATCATCCACTACATAATCATTCATTATCTTTACAATTAACCATCTAAAGCTACCACAGTTCTTCAATCAAAGTATATATCTACATATATAGAGAGAGTACACTTCATAATTTCGTCCCTTGTCTTCCGTAAACGTAGCACGAAAATTTGATACCCGGTATTGTAAGGCAGGTCGTAGAAGCAGTCTTCCTGCACATATTTAAAAATAATAGCAAGTCAGAAAAATGAAGCAAATAGGTCACCAGAGGCACTTAATGCCAAAATCAAAGACAATAGAGTTGTTACGTGGTACAAATGTACACCGTATTGCTCATAAGCAGAAAAGGACAAATAGGCAATCACAATATCTTTTGCTACAAATCCAAATAGAAAAAAAACCTTCAGTGCGACTATATGATTGCTCTGTTACAAGAAAAAATTGGAATCTTAATCGGCCATTTCATGAATTAATTTCAGCAAGCATAGTGGTAAACATATTTTCTGTTACAAGACTTGTAGATTATTATTATATGTTGACCTCAAGTCAGAATTCAGTCACATTCAACAACCACAAGCATCACACAATCTTAAATACCATCACACAATCTTAAATAACAATGTTTAGTTTTCTATACAGAAAGGACAACAATCTTAATACTACTCCTATGATTGTTCAATTACTTCAGATTATTGAATGTGAATAATTAGAGGCACACAAACCTTGGGAACTTCAGTTTGAGCTTCCAGTTTTAAGGTATCTTTTCTCACAGGTTTACCTTCCTGGAATAGACTCAATCCACAGGATAAACTGTTTCATGTTCAACACAAGAAGTTAGAAAACTTTAAACGGTGAGGTAACCATCAGATAATATATTGAATTGACCTTGCAGATGAAATAACAAGTTTTCCATTTCTATACTCAGGATCCTTTGAATTCATCAAGTGATAGGAGATTGCAGACACCACAATTTCTTCAATATATCTACTAAGAATCATCGTGTCTGCTGAGCATATTGAGTCCAGATCATCACAATCAAGGTCATTAGCTGCAAGTACTTCAATGATGTGGTTTCATCCTCGGGTGGTCTGATTTCAATATTGTATAGGAATACAGAATTAAGCCTTTCATCTACTTCTCTGTAGTCATCGCCCGGGTCCACAATTTTTGAACCGAGGATCAGCACTGGTCCAGTTAATTTTTTCAACTTTTTCTGGAACAAGATGTATATTCTTTATGATCTACATAGGAGCTTGTCAGCATCCCTAAGATAAAGCTCAATAGGACTGGTTTTCGATATTGAAACAAGAACCTGTAAGAGGTCACAGTTGTTATATTGCATAAAAGCCTATACAAAATCGTACACTGGAATGATAAGCTGACATCTACGATGGAGGGAGATAAGTGACCTTGTATAGCGTCTCTATAAAAAGCTTTTCATCAAAGGACAAGCTACTAGTACGCTTAAGAGGAGCTGAAATATAGATATTAGGAGTTCAGTTCTCCGGATCGTTTTGTTGTCTAGTTCCCAGTCTGGGCAGTCCTACCTGCCGGTTCGATTTAGTTCCTAAAACATTGGTGTCAATAACCAATACTTGCACTCCTCAGAAATGAAAAATAACTGTGCTGCTTAAAAATACTATAATTAGTAAAAAAAATCAGTGAGACTGACTATAGTAAAGTCCATAACCAACTTGTCTGTCATCATGGCATAATCACATGTGATGGATTCTTATTACCTAAACTCCCCTCAACACTTCTCTGTACCAATCTCCTCTCAAAATTTATAGGTCCCAAGATCAACATGTATACTTTTAGAAAATGACATGAAATCTCACGTGTTGAATAATATAGATTATATCAACGGATATGCATATGTTTGCTATAACTGGATAGTACATCTGTTGAAATGGTGAATTTACCTTCCCAAAATTTGAACAAAATAAAAATATAAAGAACCACCACTGCAGATATCAAGACGCAAGAAAAACGATTGTATAAGAAGTCAATGACATCATGTAGATTTAACATTGATGATGACAAACATTTCTAATTAATAAATCATGTTAAATAATTACATATACAGACTGTAAAATAGATTAAAAGTTTAAGATAAATATAAATATATATTAAGCAAATATGAGATGAAGTATAAGTCAAAAACTAATTTAAAAAATTAAGATTTGCATAGTTCTAACACCAACCCTCTCTACATCAATCACTACAGTACAAATCACAAACAAACACGAGTAAACCCATTTCAGTATTAACAATACAAGATAAACATCAATGGAAAAATAACATCTTTTTCCCAAGTAGAAGTGACATATATCCCATATACACCAATGAGTCTGAGATACAAAAGAGCACTTAAAAAAATCATATCAATATCAAAATTACTAAACCGGCATTTAAATAAAAATGACATCTTTCTCAGGCAAACAGTAGTGAGACATGGTTGGCCAAGTCCATCCAGATTCCATTTGAAAGGATGCGAAAGTATCAAATTTGATTCAAGTGGAAGTTACCTTTTTCCTAATTGCTTAGATTTTTCCACACAAAAGCATACTAATTTTCCACAAGCTGTAAGTTCATATCAACTTTCCATTGATATACAAACAATTTTATAAACATAAAGGTATCAGCTCAAGTCTTTGCTCAAAACATAAAGAAATCATTCACTCCTTTTTCAGTGTACCTGAAAGAAGACATCAAATGCAATAGCAATATATATTAATTACTCCCTCCCTTCAAATTTTCAAAATAATATTCTTGTACTCTGTAATACTTAAATAGTTTCTAATACTTGACTTTTGCTTTAACCCAAATCAAATAAAGTAAAACTGATTTTGAATGTTAGGATTTCAAAAATTGATTAGGAAAAAATAAATAAATCAAATGATTCTATTTTTGTGAAACGGAAGGAAGGAGTAGTGTCTTTGCATATAGAATAATTAACATATATAAGTAGTAGAAAGATATAAGTGCGACTGTTTACCCTATAAAACTACAGCATCACTACCTCAATAGAAGAGCAAAAGAGGTCTGAAGGAAGAACTAGATTAGCATATCAAGTTTGCCAACATATTTATCACATAAATATGAAGTGAATGTGTTTGTCGTGATTTAGAAATTGACGGCAAAGATAGAAAGAGACCTAGAAATGATGTTTGGTCATCAATAGGAATATGCAAGCACCATATATCAAAGATCCTTCATTTGACGGAAAAGAAAAACATATAACATCAGCAATAACATCAACTTCAGCAGTAGTGTTTTTTTGTAGTATATATACTGTCCACCAGCTTTACATACATACATGTTACCATGGAATTTATCATTACTTACATTTGTCATGCTTTCGATCTCAAGTTAGTATGCATATACAACCTGCATTTAGCTGAAGCTTTTGAAGGTTAAAATAAAATATAAATGGCCTAATTCAGGCGCGCCTAAAGCACAATACAGGATGAGATCAAACATATTGTTACTTAATCACTTGCACACAAGAAAAGAGACCATTTTTAATATAAAAAAAAATATTTCACCAAAGAATTCCATTTAGAAATTAAAAATAAATATTCCACAAAAGAGACCATTTTTTAGTGATAGTAGTATAAAATAACACACTATTCTCCAGTTTGTCATCATTTTATTTATCATACCGCACTATTAAAACTCGGATAAAATTAAAACTATTTTTGTGCTAATGGAATGAATACTATATTATTACCACTTCTAGGCAGGCATCCAGATATGATATGAACCAAGTGAAAGACTATCGGTTAAAAAAAAGCAGGCATCACTCATAATACATCACACAAGCTAGAAAACAACTGTCATATGCCAAACAATACCTAATCCATCTCCTTTTATATCTCAAAGACAGCTAGAAAAATAGAATCCAAAGTCAAAATATTATATTCTGTATATAAAAAATCAAGGAAGTTGTAGTAATAATTCATAACCAACGCACATAATTCTTGTAAACAAAATATCTGAACAAATCTCAACTTGTGAAGTCCAAAAGCAACTTAAAAACAAAATCAATCAGAGTCCCAAAGAACATTATAATTATTCAAAATCTTTATTATAATCTATGGATATATTTTGGGTTAGAACAACTCAATTGAAGTCTAAAAACATTAAACTTGATATTACTTTGATTAATAACATTATAATTTGTTGTATGGTGGTAATTCAAATTAAAGCTTTCCATTCACTTGTTCATTTGATTCAAGACCACCTCAAGATTGCTACATCCAATTATAGTTTAGTGCACCAACATAACTTACTATCAATCCATTACAAATCTCAAAACTTAAACGCAACTAAATATTTTAATCGAAAAAACAGATGGAGTTCACAACATTCGTATAAAAATTTTATTATAGAAAAGATTCTGCTCACCTACAATAAATTCTGGTAAAATTATTCAGCCCAAAATGGAACCACCTTACAATTAGCAACTAAAGTCTTTAACCCAGTTGCAGGAAATATCTTTATCATAACCACCGGATTGATAATCCATCACAAATATAAATTATTGTTAGTCAAGGTGATTCAGTTCTGATATTATCAACTTTCATTATGAGGTGCAAAAGTAGATACTACAATTACATTATAAATGCACACATCAAAAGGCGTGAATTTTTTACACTCAATTGTAAATCAATACTATGAAAAACAGAGGAACCTACAATTAAAAACAATTAAGTATATTTGCAAACAGAGGAACCTACAATTAAGTATATCATTTAAGGCGTGATTTTGTTTTGTTGCGACTTACAATCCGACCAGAAGTGCAGAGATGAGAACGGATCCCATGATGCCTAGGGTTTCACGATCCGAAAAAGTGTGGCCAATCCGAGTAGAAGATGACGAGTGGCTGATCGAGTAACGAGCGGCAGACGAGCAAGAGCAACAACAGAAATGATTTGGGTTAGAGAGGAGAGAGAGGAGAGAGCGGTAGAGGAAGAGCAACGAGAGACTAGGAGAGAGAAAGGGTTAGAGAGGAGAGAACTGGAGAGGACGATTTGGGGGGAAAATGGGAGCGAAGATGATTTGGGGGAAAAAATGGGAGCGAAGATACTGAAATGATTTGGGGGAAAAATGGGAGGGTTTAGATGGAAGGGTTTGTTTGGTGCAGATCTAGATGGAATAAGTATATCTGTTTTTTTTTTTTTTGGTGTTTGGCAGATGAGTATGGAGAGTTGGGACACGTCATATCTCCTTGCACATAAAACTAACAACTGTCCCTATAATTTATCATACAAACCCATTTTTTCTCAGTATCCTAATAACATTTAAATTGTATTTTATTATTAATTATATTAAATTATATATATATATTCTAATTATATATATATAAATAAGTTTTCATCATTGTTCAAAAGTAGATAAGGATAATCAATGTAATAAAGTCATTTAAAGTGAAGGGTCAAAATCATTTATTATTCATCATTCGTAGAAGGTATGTATATATCTATATTATAAAGTCGACCACTTTTTAGACGGTTACTTTTAGTGTTAATAATTAATTTGTGTAACTCTGTCACAAAAAAAATGCTCAATAACTCCATCAATAATATTGATATTACTTATCCAAATACTTAAATTATATCATTCAGTTATTCGTAAACGTATGATTTGTACCTCTATATAATTCTAAAAATATTTATGTATATATGTATACCAAATATAGTTTATAATTTTAAACTTTAGTTAATGTAATTAAAATGATTAACTTGTACCTTTAATAGAATATATACTTAAAATTTTAAAAATTATTTTATATTAATTTAATATCTAGCTTTAAAATTAGAAATATTTTTGTGAAAATATATCATTGATGCTCTAAGATTTACTTCAAGCAAAGTAATGAAGAATTTTTCCCTAACAAAATAATTGTCACTAATTACATATTGTGAATAAAATTTTCTTCATTAGTCCCTCACAAAAAAGGCTTATTTGGGAAGGAAACAATTCACTCACAAAATTTCTTTCGCAAGAGCCCCAATTTCTTGTAGTGAGCACACATATGCATATACTTAAATAAATAATAAAACAAACAAGTAGAATTCAATTATGACTCAAACAAACATATAAACTTTTGAACAATTTTTAATGAAGTATGTTATTAGTAATATAATTTTACGAAAAAAACTAAAAAATATTAATAACATTTTATCGGTCCATAAAATTAAAACAAAAGATTATAACAACTTTCATTAAATTGGTTACGAATTTATTAAAGAAAAATTAAACACAATCAGTACATAACAAAATTTGGCTGAGAAAATGCAAATAGTCTGTAATGACTTATTATTTTGGCAGTGTACTTGCAAAAATAAAAATAAAAATTAGTGTCTATTATAATTTGTTTCTTCATTATTTGTTGTTGGGATAATACACTTTTTGGTCACTGTACTAGGGTCCGATTTTCATTGTGGTTACCGAAACTTTTTTTGTTACAATCGAATAATTGTACTCTTAAAAATTATAAAATGTTCATTATTTTTAATTTCCGTCCGAAAAAACGGACGGAATGCTGACTGTGCATATTTTTGCTGACGTGGAGCTGGGCTTGCCATGCTTAAAAATTATTTTAAAAAAATGTTGGTCATGAGTGTTGAACTCTAGACCTCTACACACTAGAAATCTTATATTCCAACAAAAGCCACTGAACCAACAACCTATCATGCTAAAATTTATGTAACACTAATATTTAAACCACCTAGTATCGTTTCTATGCATGTGAAAATGAGATAATACACTTTTTGGCCACTGTACTAGGAATTGTAATAATAATAATAATTGTAATAATTATTATTGTATTAATAATAATAAATTTTAAATACTTAAAATGATAATAATAATAATTAAAATACCCTAAAATAATATAAAGCAGTTACAAAAACATTTTATCCAAAATATAATAAGAAAACAATGTCAATTTTAAACTTGTATTATCAAAAAAAAAATCTAAAAAATTATGTCATATTGTACTGTAGAATGATATTCTCATTTTGGGACAAATCATCTCTCTCTTTTTTCCCCTATTTTTTTTGGTAAAAGAAATAACATATCTCTCTATCACATACACATACATAAACTTAATCTAACTTTCTAACTTATTATAATGGTTATTGCAATTTAATAATTGGAGATGTTTTGATGCTTACTCCATCCCATCCAAACTAACAGGATCATATATCCATAACTAATGGTGGGCCCGTAGAATTATTAGATTTGTAGCTAGCTATTACGGGCCTGCTTCAATGGCCCGGTCATGTTAAAATAGAGCCCGACAACCTGCTTTTGGTTTGTGGGTCTTCAGCATTAATGGTGTTAAGGGTATATTACAAATACACCCTTAAAATGTACAGTATTATATCAACAATAATGTTTAAGAGTTTGATATTTAATGGTTCATTTTCGAAGTTTTTTATAAGTAAATATTTTAATTTCAAAGTATTAATTATAAGGAGAGGAATAAACAAAGAAACAAATAAAAGAATATGACCTCATCTTTGTTTTTATTTTTGGTGTTTATATATTTTGTTCATTACGATTGAAATCATAGGATTGTACACTAACAATATACATTTAAATGTGCAATTATCATCGTAGAGTATGTATATATTATTGTCTCGTATATTTTTATTATAAATAATAAATTTACGAAGACCTCTTTTTAATAAGACAGTGAGAAGTGAGAATAAAATTATATTAAAATACAAAATAATAAAAATCAAGGGTAAAGTTGACCAAACAAGTTAAATTGTCTTGTGCCTAACAATTATGTCTTGTTAATATCAATTCCCTAAAAATAATATATATACCGTAATATTTATTCTGTAATTTCGCACGGGATAGATAATGAATCAATCTCCTCTTTATTTTTAGGAATAATAAGAAAGAAAAATGGCAGTGCCTACCTACCTACCTACCTACCTACCTACCTACCAAATACGAGTAAGGCCTTGACCCTCCCTTATGTTAATTGCCAGCTTTCCATTCCTCCCTTCCCTTCCCTTACTAGTTTCCAGGAAACATCCGCTAAACTAGTCCACCATACCTCAAAGACAATCACAAGTACCGCCTTCTATTTTCTTATAACAAGTATCTCTCTACTGTGCTTGGAAACATACTTTAATCAATCAGACATAAGGAGTTTGCATTATTAAACTTTTTACTCATCTACTTACAAGCTCTAAAATACTCCCTCCCTCCCGTCTTATACAAAAATTTATATTCAATTCTGATCTTAATTTTATTTACAAAATTTTAGTTGTGATGTAATTTTTTTTTTATACAAAAAATAATAACTTCGCACTTAGAAATAATTTTTTAAGTTGCTCAGGATTTCATAATTGACTATGAAGGAGACTCTTTTTTGAGCTAGATATTGATAAAGGCCAACTAAATTTTCAACCAAATTTAATTATTATGAATGTAATTGAACATCTTATCTTCAATTATACTAATTTTTTATTTTTTTTTGGAAAGCCCCACTTTTTGGGACATCATTTACTTACACAATATCAAAAATCAATCAGACTTTACTAGAAGAGGAATAAATAAACTCACAAACAAACATCACATAAAATCAAACCACACAAGAAGAGTAAGAAATAAACTACTAAATAAGCCTCACATAAAATCAAATCTCACTATAAGAGTAAGAAACAAAATCACAAACAAGCCTCAAGTCTCACATAAAAAAGAGGAAATAAAGTTTCACATTAAAACAAAAACAAAAATTTTATTATTATTAATACAATAATAAAATTTATTATTATTACTTACAATAATAATTATTACAATTATTATTATTATTACAATTCCTAGTACAGTGACCAAAAAGTGTATTATCTCATCTTCGCATGCATAGAAATGATGTTAGGTGGTTTAAATATTAGTGTTACATAAATTTTAGCATAATAGTTAGTTGATCTAGTGGCTTTTGTTGGAATATAAGGTTTCTAGTTTGGAGAGGTTTGAAGTTTGATACTTGTGAGCAATATTTTCTTTAAGGATATTTTTAAGTCAGGCATTTCTGTCCTCCACGTCAGCAATAACGGGCCACGTCAGTAAAAATAACGGGCCAATATGCACAGTCAGCATTCCGTCCGTTTATTGTTTTGTTGGTCGGATGCTCTGCAATGTTCTTGAAATCCAATGCAGTGCTCATTTGATCTGTTTTGGCCTTATGCTCTTGTATTGTCTTAGAATCTGAGTTTCACTGTTTGTCAGGTTGAGTTCCCTTTCTTGACATTTTGTATCGATCTGGGGAATGCCCCTAAGTATATGTATCTCTTTTCTCTAATATACATTTAAATTTAGCAAAAAATAAATTAAATAATATGGAACAACTTATAAGTACAATTTATACAGCTTATATGTACAATTTATATTAGTAAATTTTAATTGATTTTTATGATCAATTATGAATGATGATGTATTTGATATGTCTCCCATTTATGATATGTATTTTTACAACTTTAAATGGTTGTGATTTGTTAGTAATTGGTCAATATTTTTTTATTTTTACTTTTTATAAATAAATTGAATAAATTGTTTATTAGGTGATTGACATTCGAATTCGGATATTTGAATAATTTGTTTATTCGAATAAAATTCGGATATTTGAATAATTTGTTTATTCGAATAAAAAATAGAAACGAATATTTTCCGCATTTGGACATAATTTTTAAATACTAAATACGAATATTTTTTGACAATTCTCCGAATACCGAATATGGTCTTACAAAAATATGCTTATTGGGATTATCTTAATCTAAGACAACATTTTAATAGTCGTTGCAAAAAGTTGTATAAAATATGCAACGAAAATAAAAATTGTTGCCAATGAATGTGGTCCATATTAGGCAACGAAATATAGCAACAAAAAAACTTTCGTTGCCCATGATGAGGAGAAATCAAGTGGTTAGAAATTTTGCAGCGAATTTCTAACGAATTTGGTTTCCAAATTTTGCAACGACCAATGAATTTCGTTGCAAAAAGGGAAAGCCTGACACAATCTACAACGAAGGACAAGTTTCGTTGCTAAACATACACTTTTAGCAACGACTTATACAGTCGTTGCCTGAAAAATCGTTGCTAAAGCCCCATTTTTAGCAACAACAAAACTTTCGTTGCCCACGATGACGTGAAATCAAGTGGCCGAAAATTTTGCAACGAATTTCTAACGGAATTTTTTCCCGCCAATGAATTAGCAACGAAATTGTGCAACGACTTATGAATTTCATTGCAAAAAGTGAAAACATTACACAATCTGCAACGAAGGACAAATTTCGTTGCTAAACATATACTTTTAGCAACGACTTATAAAGTCGTTGCCCGAAAAATCGTTGCTAAAGGCCCATTTTTTTGTAGTGGACTAAATCATAGATCTGATTTGATTTGACCCACTGATCCACCAAAATAAAAAAAATTCCTACATATCCTTAACTCGGTCAAACATTGAATTTGCTATTCTAGTTACCGATTTCTTCGATAAACTAACAAAAAAATGCTTCTTTTTATTTTTATTTGTAGTATTATTGAGACTTCACTCGTATGCTTCTTTTGTGTGTCCCAAAATACTCTTAGTGAAAAGTAATTAAACCAATCTTTCATATAAATTTTAAAATATCAATTTTGGTGTTTAATTTGAGAGGTAAAGTTATTTTATTTTTGAAATAACAATTTTGTAACTAGTAGTAATATTTTTAAGTAGTTTACAATATTAAATTTTGTATCAATCATAATCAAATAAATTCACATCAATTATAAATTTTAGTATTTGCAAATTATAGAAAAAAAAATTGAGTATTTTTTTTTTGAATCAGAATGAGTATTATGCAATTTAGAAAGAACATATTATTGGTACAAATAATTTTTTAATGGAAAAAAAGCAATAAAAGCATATTATTTTCTGTAGGGACACATACTCCGACTCAGAGATACAGAGAGTTGGTTCTAAAGATTAGGCAATAAGGAGGCACGTATTAGTACTCCTCTTCAATGGTACAGTAACACAATATGCTACTGCTGTTACAAATGATTGATTACATGAGGAGTCATTGGCTTTTCATTTTCATCTTCATTTTCAGTGTGCATTCATATATATATATATAGGGTATAAATTAGGAGGTTAATTACCTTAACTAAATCATAATTAGTGATAATTAGTTCTTGGATTGTCCGCATCAATAAATATTGTCTCCGTCAGGAAATGGCTCCTGGTAGGCCCAACCCGGGAGGCCACCAAGGCACCCATATGGCCACGTTTGTGACGCTACCAAATTCGGGTCAACACCACCTAATTTGAGTCGTCAAAAATACAAACACCAAACATATACTCTCCTACTTAAAATTATTACACTGCCGTGAAAAATACGGCAACACACGCACTAAGTCCTCAATACAATAATTGACACGCTATTTTATAACTTGGTGATGACTACTACAGCTACTAACTCGGACCATCACTCCATTCTCTTGTTCTCCTACTAACCCCAACTACACTCTCATTTCCTAAAAGGAATTATGAAACAAAATGATGAGCTCAAATAGCCCAGTAAGAATATCATGACTAAGATAACGAAGAATAAGTTATCCTTAGCCTTCAACAGTGATAAATCAGAGATTTAAAGATAATATAAGTTTTCAACAAATAACTGCAGCGGAGTGATCAATCCATTAGAAAAGTCAAATAGATTATAATGTCTCCTATCTTCTCCAATTTAAAAATTCACCATCAAGATTTCATCAATTATAACACCAATGGTCATAATCATGCCAATCAATAGTTCCTCTTTGTACCCAGGTCAAAGAGAATTTTTACCACGTGTCTTTGCCATACAGGCTAAAGACACTCCACAATTATATTATCTTTGCACCCAAGCTAAATACATTCACAACAACTTAGTCTTAATGATTAGTACAAATAACAATGATGTGAAGGATGTACATAAATAATCAGAATAATAAGATAAAGAATAAACATTAGATATTTGTAATTTAATCTGTCTAGAGTCAAATAATGTCCAAATTGTCAACACGATATCCAGAATATCGATTCGAGTTCAAGAATAATATATAAGGTTCACAGTTCAAATATAATGGTTAAAATTCAATAGGAAGATTTAGGATAAAAGATATTAGATGAAGCACTAACTATTAAGGAAACTCTAATCATTTTAGAAATTTTCACTGTTTAATGATAAGGCTGTGGAAACGAATAATACTTTCTTATAGTTTGCATATATCACCCTTAACTTTAACCTTTTATCAATTTAACACCTTACTATTTAGAATAATAATTATAAGAAAAATTAAGTTTTATTTATTAAAATTTGGGGTCTTACAACATTAAGTTCGGGAAACTTAGCATCCTCATGGACATCCCTCACCATCCATCATGAGTGCCTAATAAGGAGCCAAGGCAAAGCCTTGGCTATTTCCATCCAAATGGGCTAAAAATGGCTAATTATGGGAAATCGATAAGAAAATAGCTAAGTATGGAGATTATGGGAAACCGATAAAAAATAGCTAAATATGGAGAACCTCACTAGGTGAACCACTATGAGGAGATAACCAATGCCACCACGTGGTGTATACCTCACTATCCCATAAGCAACCAAGAAAGAATGGACAAGAAGAAGATCAAATAAGCAAAGCATGAAGTTAGATAACTAAGCAACCAAAGAAGCAAAACCGAGCAACCACCATGAGTTGGGGACACACCCTAGGGTCAACCCCAAATCCTTGGGTCGTCCCTAAGGTAGCCCTTCCCTCATGGTGGGTTGCCCAAGTACTCCTTCGTCATATTATGCTTCTAACACTTAGTCAAATTCAAGAATGAATATAAGAAAGGGCCAAAGTAGGGACGAATTGCAGAAGGGACCCACCATGAGGAGGGAGTATCCCATAAGGTCGGCCCCAACATGGTTCTCCTCATGGTGGAGCTGCTCTAAGGGTCTCTCATCATATCTCACCTCCAATATTTAGTCAAATTCAATAAAACATGCAAGAAAATATCAAGATTGGGAAGAGCTAAGGAAAGAACCACCATGAGGTGGGGGCATGCCCTAGGGTCGGCCCCAAGGTATGCTCCCCCTCATGGTGGAGGTTATCCTAATGTCGTCATGCTTAATACTTAGTTAAAATCTAAGAAAATTACACAAAGAAACACCAAAGGAAGAAGGAACAAAAGAGACACCACCATGAGGTGAGGAACAACATGGTCCTCCCTCATGGTGAGAGTCCTCACATGCTCGATCATCACATATCATCTCCAATACTTAGTCAAATGCAAGAAGGTGTGCAAAGAAGAATAAAAATGAAGGAAAGCTAATGAGGGAGTCATCATGGCTTGGAGGGGATACCCTAGGGTCGGCCCCAACCTCTCCAAGGTCTGTCCCAAGTGGTGTTTCCCCATAGTGGGGGTTGCCCTCATGTTCTCTCCTCACACATCGCTCTTAACACTTAACTAAAATATGAAAGAGCAAGAGGAAGGCCACCATGAGGTGGAGGCCACCCTAGGGTCGGCCCCAACCTTTAGGGTCACCCGAAGGGAGGTTTTCCCCTCATGGAGGTCCTTGCACTCACCTTATGGTGTCAATACTTAGCCAAAATATCGAGATGGTTCCAACCAAGAAAATTTCAAGGGAGAGCAAGGCAAGACTTTATATGGACATAAAGAGGAAGCAAAGAAAGAAGATGTACCTCCAAGAAGTAGGCCCCAAGTACACATAAGTAGGCTCGAAGTATGCAAGTAGGCCCATAATGAGGAAGTCAAGTAACAATTCAAGCTTTCAAGTCACAAATTGGCACCATGAGCACAAGGAGCATGTCAAAATTTTAATAGTGATATTATTTGTTAGAATGACAATGTCATGAACAACCATGATGATGTCATGCCAAGAAGACTGTTCTTTCCCGACTGTTCCCAATTGAGCTGAAATGAAGAATTACTATCAGAAATGGCTACTCCGAGCAGACAGATTACCTCTCTAGCCTCCGATAGAAGGTTAAAGAAGTCATCTAGAAGTGGGATTCGATGAGGGTTTTGGATAGGCGGATGGAGACATATGGCGAAACGGACTCCGAAAAGATAGTATTTGCACTTAGATTGATATTATAGTCATAGTTTATAAGTGACAAATTAGGAAATGTGCACGGCACATGGGTGAAAGTAGTATGCCCTCAAGTCAATCACATTGGATGTGATAAGCATTTACTTTGTAATCTTGTTCATTTATTAATAAAAAAAACCATTTAATTAAATCCATTTTTTATCCATGTTTAATTGGTTGAATTAAATAAATGTGATAAACTCATAGCTTTGGAACAATGCTTTTAGAATCATAAAGAGTTCATGCTAATGAGATCTAAATTCTAGATAGCTCAAAAACTAAAATGTTCCTAATCTTTGGATCACTAATGTGGGGTTACTGATTCCGGATAGATTAGTACATACTATGCTTGTTTTGTTAAAAATAATGATTGATCTCATAATCATTTATGTGGAGACACTAAAGCAAGTACATAGGTGCTTATTGGAGAATAAGTTCACTGAATGTGACTCGCTTAAGGAACACCTAATGGAGTTTTACTTACCTGACAATAGGAGTTCTTATAGTAATAGTTATACAAGTGATCCTTGGACTTAAGATCATCATAGTACCATGTGTATTCTGAGTTATACTTTGTCATATTCCTTAAGACTCTTAGGGTATATCAAAAGGTATGTTCGGTTATAATAAAGTGTACATGGAGGTAGGTGAATGATCAACAAAAGATCTACCACTTCTAGTAAAGGGAGAGAATGTCATATGCGATTCGATAAATTACAACTTAGAAATCCTTGGCTAAGGTGAATGCAAATTAGAAAGGAGTTTCTAATTTACATTAACTACAGTTGTGCATTTGAGAATCAAGATGTATATGAGCAAATAAATATGACTTGTCAGAAATTCCATATATATTTTATGTTTGATCGGGACATTGTATGGTAGAAGGATTAAATTATACGGTAACTATTTACGAAATAGGTTCTTTATGATTAAACGTTGTTTCATATTATCCGGATAATTATGATATGTTGAGAGGTGTCACTCATATTATAGAATAAATATCATTTATTTATATTTGAATTAAAGGAGTTTAATTCATTATAAATAATATTAGAGTGGTTCTAATTTATTTATTCTACTACTGATATAATATTGAACCTAAAGGATCACACCATAAAAGAGAAATATTATTTTGAAAGTAATTGGCTTAATAATAATAATTTAGTATTTGGAAAAATACTAATATTTATAATTATGTAGTTAGAGAAATACTAATTATAAATTAATAAGAGGAGTCTTATTATTATTATTATTATTATTATTATTATTATAAATAATTTAGTTCATAAATAGTTTGGAAATTACATTAAAACCTTAAGTCTTAAAGAGTTTAGGAAGGGAAGAAGTCTATATAAGGAGAAGTCTCATGATAGATTAAGGTTTGACACAACTATGAGTATAGAGAGAGCATGTTATAATTCTCTGCAACCTAAAAAGTTAGGAGTGGAAGCGAGAATTAGGGCTAGCCATCCAAGGTTTGATGAAACCTAAATTTATTTTTTCAATCAATATACTCTTGGTGGATCATCTTTAGAGCGTTGTACACACTGAGTAGCTAACGTTTGATCTGCAGATTCGAATAAGCAAGGAGAATCAAAGGATTAGGACTTGAAGATCAAATCAAGAAATTGATTCATCTTCTTAAGCTATATCTTTTATCCTTCCTCGATTAATAGTATCGCATCATGGTGATCCTGGAATTGCAGTAAAAATTTTAAATACGATTTATGTCGTGCTTCCGCTTTATATACATGTGATTGTATGTATGTTCTAAAATCTGCAAACCAATAGTAGCATCAGAGCCATCCTTATTGGAATTATGAATTGTTTTGAACAATTTAATTAGGCATAATTATTTGTATAAAGTTATGTTTTGTGAAACAAGGAAGCAAAATCGCGATCTGAAAAAGCCAAAATTGGATCAAGACGTTGTCGCAGCGTTGCAGCGTGCGTGCTAGAGCCACAGTGCACGCGCCCACGCCATCGCCGCAGCACTCTTATGCAGTGCCGCAGTGCTCGTGTCGCCTAGCCCTATTTTTTATAATTTTAAAAAATTAAAATAAAGGAGGTTATTTTAATTTGGAATTGAATTAAAATAAAGGAGTTTATTTTAATTCGAAATTGGATTTCAAGCAAACTTTTATTGCCCATTAAATGATATCAATATATATATATGGAATATTTAAATTCATGAGATGAATATTTTATTAATACATGTGGCGACATGTATGATAATAAAGGGGATGATTATGGACCATTGACCAATGAGATTCGATTTAATTTTGGATGGATGCTTGAATGAATGAGATTTTCATAAATGAGGTTTGCGTACCTTGCCTATCTAATTTTCTAATGTAAATTTTTTCTCCCTCCTATGTACTTCTCCTTGATTGCTGATCAAGGTTTCTGTTTTATTAAAATAGAATGTAATAGGATTGAATACTTAGCAAATTAGAGCTGAGGATCAAGAGCACTGAAGACCCATTTGTAATGGAGTCTGGGATAAATGTAATAGTTATGTTAATATTTATTCTTTCACCTTAAGTTTGACATTTTGGTTCACTTGGTGGCTCGAGCGAACCAAACTAGAATTAAGTTCATAATCATCTCAAGTAGAATATAGTATTCTATATGTGCATGTTTGCCCAATTTAGTAATTGAGAATTTACACGCAAGTATACGTGATCAACAAGTAATATAGAGTAAGTAGAGTATCGATCCCACGAGGAATATGCTAATAATATTATCCAAGTACTAACTTTGTATCAATTCAATCTTATTTAAATAAATGAATTTAAATTATGAAACTAATTATTTAAAATAAAACTAAATTACCAAGTAAGGATAAATATCAGATTTAAAAGTTAAGATCATAATTTCCCCCAGTACTTTGTCTAAATCTCTTCACTCTCCTTTTAATTAATTAATTATATCAAATCGTTAATCGAGAATTCACAATTATTTATAAAACTATTTTCCAAGTAGTTATATAAAAATATCTATTCCCAATTAATTCACTATATTCCTATGTGAAATAACTTAGAACAAGATTCATTAAGATCAAATTCACATAAAGGTTACATACGGCATATAGGTATATGTTTATCCTACACACTAGCAAGTTATTTAGTCTCATGAACAATTAACTAGACATGTGTTGTTAGAGTATGCATGTTTGATTTGATGATGAATGTAATGTGATTAATATATATTTGTACTAGTAAGTTTTGTAAAGTCCTTCTTGATAATCTGATGTACAAGGACTTAGAATAGAAAGATCAAATGTGTTAGGTTGATCATATTGGGTTGATCTGATGAATAGCTAATGTGATTAATGTATATTTATACCAGTAAGTTTTGTAAAGTCCTTCTTGATAATCTGATGTACAAGGACTTAGAATAGAAAGATCAAATGTGTTAGGTTGATCATATTAAGTTGATCTGATGAATAACTAATGTGATTAATATATATTTGTACCAGTAACTTTTATAAAGTCTTTCTTGATAATATGATGTACAAGGACTTAGAATAGAAAGATTAAATGTGTTAGGTTGATCTTATTGAGATAATATGATGTATAGCTAATAGGTCCAAAACAATCGTAGAGTTACTCTGCCCAGTTCGAAGGTTCTTCTGAGTCGCAAAGTTAACTCATTTTCGTAGTGCATTAGATGTTCGATCGCAAAACTCTCTTATTAATCTTAAAGTTCACTCCAAGTCGAAAAGTAAAAGATCAGTTCATAGAGTGAACAGAGAATCGAAAAGCTAAACAAAGATCGTATTATAAAGACTAGATCAAAGAATCAGCTCCATCATCGTAAAGTAAATCTTCGTAGAGCTGCCAAAATGATCATAGAGTTACTCTGTATGTTCGTAGTGTAAATGCTATAAGCAGAGTGCTCTAACTATTCTTAGAGCATCAGAAGGATGATCACAGAGCTGCAAAGTTATCTCAGAGCTAAAGTCTAAATCGCAGAGTCTACAATCAGAAACGTAGAACTGCCTTCGGAGTCGTAATACCTAAGTTGAGATCGCAGTGTAAAAGAGAAGTTCGCAGAGTCTGCTCCAGCATCGTAGAGAGCCATTCGTAGAGTAAATCATAGAGCACTACTCCATTTCGTAAAACGACTTCGTAGAATTCAAAATGTTGAGTATCCTAAGTCAAGACTCTACATTCTTCATCAAACCATACGATCAGTCAAGCTTAAAGAGAATGTCAGAACTATCATAAGATTGTCAAATGCAAAGCAGAGTAGAACAAAGATTTCGAGACCGTTTCTCACCATCTTCAAATTCAGTCAAGAAGATTAAATAAGATGTATGTCTAAACTGCTATGTTAGAGATCTGTCACATCTCACATGTGGTAGGTGATACTGCAGATTGATTGATGGGACATGCTAGAGCCAAAAGCAAGCTGCCTATCTACCCACATGTCATCATCAAAGAATATCTTGGATTAGAGCATTAAATCCACCAACGGGAACTTTCCAACATGAAGATTTTCAGAGGTCTATAAACGAGTACAAGGATTCAAATCCAAATATGAATCATGGAGTAAAAAGCTGAACCTCTGTCAAAATATTCTAAGCTCCATGATTCAGAACTGCTTGTTCAAGCTGCTAAGTACCAGAAAGAAATCAAGCTTATTGCAAAGCTTAGCAGCACACCAAGAACAAAGTTGAACCTCTGCAAAAACATATCAAGCTTTACTCTACGAAATCATCAAGAGCTCAAAGCTGCTAAGTATCAAACAAAGTGAAGCCTCATTCCAACGCTTAGCAGGACCTCAACCAATCAACATTCATTTGTGATTCACTTAGTCTTGGTGACCATTATACCAAGTCTAAGTGACTTGAAGAGTTCTAAGTGAACTGGACTAAGTGTCCTAGTCTGAGTGACCATTGCCGAGACTAAATGATGCGAAGGAATCTAAGTGATTTAGTTGTAATAAATCTTAGTGATCTGGTCTGTGTGACTCATCCTTAGTAGATATCCTACTTATTGAAGTAGAATAGTGGACTAAGAGTTGTTTGTGCTCCGAACCACTTAAACATCTTGTGTCATTACTTTATGTATTTACATTTTATCAATTATCTGTTAATCGTAGAGTGATTGATCTTCACATGTACTAAAGTTAGAACTGAGATTTGATTATATATTTAAGGGAATTTTAAACTAATATTCTGTTGTGCTAAATTAATTGAACAAATTAATTATCTGGTAATACATCCTTAACTAATCAAAAAGTTTTAAAGGATCTATTCAACCCCCTTTCTAGATCTCCGTTGTGCCTCTAGGAAACAACAAGTGCTATCAAAGTAGGTTCTCACGAATATAATAGCTTACACTTTGAGTTGACCATTTGGCACACAATAAAACCAGTTCTGAGCTTGGTGGTAGAAATAAGCCACCCCTGCTAAATAAAAAAAATCGCTAACTGGAAAGTTTGTTTACAGGCTTACATGGATGTTATAGATGAAGATCTGTACGATGCTGTGATTGGTGGTCCATACGTTACAACAAAGCTGGCTCCAATCTCTAATGATCCAAACAAGATGGTGGTCAAGCACAGAGCTGAATGGACTGACAATGAAAAGAAGCTGGTGCAACTGGATAAAAGGGCTAAGAACATTCTGTTCATAGCTCTTGAAGATGAATTGTTCGAGAATGTAGTCAACTGCACAACAGATAAAGAAGTTTGGGAAGATTTGCTGATCATATATGAATGAACAAAAAAAGTAAGAGAAAACAAGCAGTCTCTCTTGACACAACAATATAAGATGTTCTCTCATGTCCTTGGAGAGAACAACACTACAATATATGAAAGGTCCAATGTGCTCCTCAACTCTCTAAGATTCTATGGCAAGGTTTACCCCAACAAGGATCTGAATATAAAGTTCATGAGGGCTCTACCTAATAAGTGGGGTGCCAAGACCACTACCATCCGTGAGTCAAAGAATCTGCATGAGATGACTGTGCAGAAGCTCTATAGCAATCTCCTTAACTATGAGCTTGAACTGAATCAAAGAGCAGAGACTCTTTCTGAGATCAAGAGAAAAGACAAAGGAGTTACTCTCAAAGCTTATAAAGCTGTCTCAAAAGTTCAAGTTGAAGGTGCAGAAGATTCTGATGATGATGAAGCTGATGACGATAAAGATATAGCCTTTCTTGCAAGAAGGCTGAAGAATTTTATGTGAAAAAAGCAGCAACTAGAGGCCAAGAAAGAACTACAACAAAGGCAATAATAGTAGAGAACAAGAAAAAGATATATGCTATAATTGCAAGAAGCCAGGCCATTATATCACAGAGTGCACCAAACCTTTGCAAGAAGATCTCAAGAAAGATAAGAAGAATTCCTACCCAAAGAAGGATTTCAAAGGCTACAAGAAGCATCACACAGAAGAAAGAGGCTTCGTAGATGAAGGATCGTGGAGTGATTCTGAAAATAACTCCAGTTCAAACTCCAGTGATGATGAAGAACCTCAAATAGCCGATCTTTGTCTTATGGCAATAGATGAAGAATCTAGCAGAACCACTGATCGTCGAGTAATCGACATCAGTGAGGTATTTGACTTTAACTCTCCTGATATAAATATTTATGATCTAAGAATTGCATCGTATGATATAACATCTGATTTGCATCAATATGTGAAGTGTTCAAGGTTATATCAAATGACTATTCTCCTCTTTAAGAGGAGAAGGAGAAAGTGCAAGTAGAGTTGGTAGCCACTCTACAAAACACTGCCTCTCTATCTAAGTTTGAGGCTGAGAATTAGAATTTGAAAAAGATAATTGAGGCCAATGCACTAAGAGAGTCAGCTCTTATCTCTAAGATAAAGGAATTAGAAAAGACAATCTTAATGTGGAATCATTCTTTCTCATCTATGGATTTACTGCTCACAAGTCAGAGAGTTGTCTCTTTAATAGATCAGGTCTGGGGTTTGAAGATCTATCTTCTACTCCAAGTGTGGAAAACTCAGTGGAGACAAGCAATAACAGCGCTTCTTCTTCTAATAGAGGAATTATATTTGTGAAATCTAAATAGGTTGCGAATGCCAATATTCCAAGAAGTCCAATCTTTGTAGACCAGATCGTTGTTCTCAAAAACAATAGGTCACATACTAGACTTGGTTTTGTGAAATAGAAGAGTAAGCCAAAGTCTACGATTGAGCCTCGAAAGATCGCAAAGTCAAGTAAGATTAACTGTATGAATCAACTAGGCATAAATCATAGAATTGGGTTATACTCTACTAATTCATAAAATCGTAGAACGATATGGAAGTAGAGGGAGGCTAAATCTAGAAGAAAGTCATATCCTCCACATAAGTTCCAAGTGAAAAGATATCCACACATACAGTCAACCATGCAGCATATTAAATGTTATAATTATCATGAGTATAGGCATGGAGTTGCATATTGTTATTTTAAATATATCGCACAATGTTAACCTAAAGTCTGGCAGATTTGGGTTGCCAAAAGAACTAACAAAATAGGACCCAAGCAAGTATGGGTACCAAAACAGGCATGATTGTACTTGCAGGTACCGAGATCCACAGAGTTCGTATGGTATCTCGATAGTGGATGCTCAGGGCACAAGAGTGACCAAGGCAATCCAATCAAAGTTGTTCAACTTAATGAGATTGTAGAATTGGACCCTACAATAGCAGAGCAGATGCACCTTACGATCGCAGAAGCTGAAGTCGTAGAGCCAGACCCGACGATCGTAATGCCAGACCAAGAGATCATATAGCAGTTAGTTTTAGAAACAAACACTCTACGAGTCAATGAAGCTGCTGATCCAAAACCAAATCTTGAAGAATTCAGGCAAGAAGGCATCAGGACAGATGTTTAAGTTGGAAGAAGATGGACAAGAGATCACACTCAAAACCTGATCAATGGTAATCCAAATACCAGGATCAAGACAAGGTTAGCTTCTTAGAAAAAGTGCTTCTATCTAAGCTTTCTTTCTCATATGGAGCCTAAAAAGATCAAAGAAGCTATGGAAAATTCAAGCTAGATTGAAGCTATGCAAGAGGAGCTGATTCAGTTTAAGAGTAGTAGAGTATGAAGGCTAGTTCCAAGACCTAAAGATCATCCAGTTGTTGGCACCAAGTGGGTCTTCAAAAACAAGATAGATAAAGATGGTGTGATCACTAGAAACAAAGTAAGGCTGGTGGCTAAAGGTTATTCTCAGGAAGAAGAGATCGATTATGATGAGACCTTTGCTCTTGTTGCCAGATTGGAAGTCATCAGAATGTTTCTAGCTTATGTAACCTTCATGAAATTCAAAGTCTTCCAAATGAATGTCAATAGTGTTTTTCTGAATGGAGATCTTCAAGAAGAAGTCTATGTTGAACAACCCCTAGATTTTATCAATCAATCTCATTTAAATTATGTCTATATATTAGATAAAACACTCTACGGTTTAAAATAAGCACCTAGGGCATGGTATAAAACACTCATTACTTTTCTAATTGAAAATGGATTCACTAGAGGTAGAGTAGACACAACACTATTTCTAAGAAAGCACAAAGATAAGATTCTATTAGTACAAATCTATGTAGATGATATTATTTTTGGTTCTACTGATAAGAAGTTATGTGAGAGATTTGTCAAGCTAATGCAGAGCAAATTTGAGATGAGCATGATGGGTGAGTTGAACTTCTTTCTTGGACTGCAAGTGAAGCAGGCTAAAGAAGGAATCTTCATAAACCAAGCCAAGTACATCAAAGATCTACTTAAGAAGTATGGCATGGAATCAGCCACTCATATGAAGACACCTATGGCCTCTACAACCAAGCTAGATAAAGTTAAAATCGGTAAAGTATTGATATAACTAACTCAATACAGAGGTATGATAGGATCTTTCTTGTATTTATCTGCTAATAGGCCAAATATCATGTTTTCTACTTGTATTTGTGCTAGATTTCAAGCTAATTCTAAAGAATCTCACTTAGTTACTGTTAAAAGGATTTTCAGGCATCTCAAGGGTACTCCATATTTAGGATTGTGATATCCCAAGGAGTCTCCCTTTGATCTAATAGGATATTCAGATGTAGATTTTGCAGGATGCAAGATTGACAAAAAGAACACTAGTGGTACATGTCAACTGCTAGGGAATATTTTTGTCTCATGGTTCAGCAAGAAGCAAAATTCAATATCAACTTCAACTGTAAAAACTGAGTACATTATTACTGGAAGTTGCTGTGCTCAAATTTTGTGGATGAAGAATCAGCTGGCTGACTATGAGTTTGATTTAAATTCTATCCCTATATTTTGTGATAATACTAGTGTTATATCTATAACTCATAATCTTGTCATGCATTATAGGACAAAGCATATAGAAATCAGATACTATTTTATTAGAGATCATGTGCAAAATGGAAATATTGCATTACATTTTGTTTTAACTGAAAATCAACTTGTTTATATGTTTAGTAAGCCATTAGATGAATCTAGGTTTAATAAGTCAATCAGTGAGTTAGGAATGTTGAATTTACATCCTTGGTACTATGTGTTTGGAAGTTTCTAACTATGCAGGTCAAGGTCGTAGAGTGACTGATCATAAAAATCGTTGAGTGATGAACCATCATAGAGTGGTTCGTAAAACTAAAGAGAATCGTAGAATGAAAATTCTTTCAATCTTACTCTACGAAAAGCTAAGGCGATTATTTTATGGCAAGTGTTGTTTACGCTTAAGCACAACAAGTGAAAGCCAGAAGTTACTATCCTACAGCTGTAAAAGTGCAGAAATGAAGCGACGTGCAATCAACCGTCTCTTTCCACCTATCCCACTCAGCCGAATTAAGAGGGAAGTGTTAAATAAATCAATTCAAACTTACTTATGTCTTTTACACTTCTTATTTGCAATTTAAGCTCACAAGTTTTCAAGCATTCAAGCCCTAGTTGTCAAAAGCTTTCAAATCCTCAGATACTTTTGTTTTCGTTTAAGCAAAATCCAACCAAAACTGAGATAGCAAGCTATCAAGTTATTCCCGAAAACTAGCTCTGCTTCGACAAGTTTAATGTTGCTAAGAGAAAGTTCCGAGACATTCTGAAGTTGGTTCAAGATGCCGAATTTTCTGAGTGTTTGGAGACTAGCACCAGAATCTATTTTGATCTGGTGAAGGAGTTTTATCTAAATGCTGCTTATAGTGATGGTGTTCTTGTCGCCAAAGTCAAAGGCTCTACTCTGCGAATGGGAGCCTCAGAAATCAATTGTTACTTGGGATTTCTTAATCAAGGCATTACTTCTTTTGAAGAGATCGACATAAAAGAATGAATACAGATGATGGGTTATCAAAAGAAGTCACAACTCAAGGGGATCAGAAAGAAGGATTTCCCTCAAAAGTACGAATTCCTTGCTGACATTGTTGGCAAATGTATCTGAAAGTAGTATGCACATAAGCTAATCATATTTGATATGATATAGCATATACTTTGTAATCTTATTCGGTTATTAATAAACGAATTTATTTATTAAAGGCATTTTATATTATCTACATGGTGTTGTTATATTAAATGTGATAAACCCATAGTTTTGAGCAATGCTTTTAGAATCATGCTGATGATCATGCTAATGAGATCTAAATTCTAGATAGCTCACAAACTAAAATCATTCATAATCATTGAATTACTAAGAAAGGGATTAGTGAATCCGGATAGATTAGTACATACTTTGCTTGCTCTTAAGAAGTAGATGATTGATCTCATAATCATTTGTGTGGAGACACTAAAGCAAGTATGTAGGTTCTTATTAGAGAATAAGTTCACTTAACGTGGCTCGCTAAAGGAATGCCTAATGGAGTTCTACAGTTATAAGTCAGTTGGGTGTTATGTGAACTTAGTTGGGTATTTATGTTGATCATAGGAGAGATACTTATGTGGATACAATTTAATTTAAAGATGTTTAGTGGTGAATGACAAGGTTGTTGTTGTGAATTGGTTAATGAAATGCTGTCAGATTTCTGTGGATTAGTGTTAATATTCATGGTTGGGAACTGAATTGAAACCTTTGAAAATTTAGTTGAATAGAATTAAGATGATCTTTAATATGATCTTTGTTTTTGTTTACATGAGAACGTGTAAAAGCTAAGTGTGGGGGAATTTGATAAGTGCATGATATCCTATGATTTGAATTCCTTGATGTTTAGTATTATTACATGTTTTATGTGTATTTGAGCTTATTAAGGTGCTTATTGATTTCAGGAGGAATTGGAGTTGAAAAGAAAAAAAGAGGAAAAAATATTTCTGGCTGGAGTAACGGCGCGACAGCGCCGTTGGCTTAAATGAATCTAGCGCGGCAGCGCCATTCGTTAGAAGTGAAAACATGCATTCTGGACCTCTGGCATGACAGCGCCAGAGAAAGCTTGGAATTGGCGCGGCAGCGCCATGCTGCAGAAGGAAAAGACAACTCTCTGGACCTTGGGCGCGGCAGCGTCGGTCCTAGTACAAATGATGGCGCGACAGCGCTGGTTCTAGTTCATTTCCTAGCGCGGCAGCGTCAGGTCGACAGTAGGAGATTTTCAGCTTTGCACTCTTTGAGGAATTCTAATGCAATTTGGATTGTAATTATTAGAGTTTTAGGACTTTGATCTAGGAGTATAAATACGCTGTATTAGTCAAGTTTTAGGGACTTCTGCTACACAATCTAGACTGATAATTCTATGTTGTATAATAGTTAGGGTCTAGTGGGGCGATTGTTTCATTAGATTTAAAACCTAAGGGGAATTTCGAGTAATTAACGATTAAATTCATCTAGGGTTATTAGTTTCATTGAAGGAAGGAAAGTTGTTATACTTGGTTAACCTATTATTGTGAAAAGATGATACTGAAGTGAAGCTTTTAATTCATTGGTTATTCATAATAATTTATTCATGTTTATTTTAGTTAGTTAAATCAACATTCAAAACTCCATACTTTTATTTATTGTTTAATTAGATTTGGGAAACAATAGAATACATTAGGATAATATCACTCTCTGTGGGTTCGACGCTTACTTGTCACTATACTAAATTTTGTGTTCGTAGAGTAAAAGTAATGTTTTAATTTTGAAGTGTTAGCGACAACTTCTACTATTTTATTTTATTTTTAGTATTAGGATTAGTTGGACATATATTTTGTAAAGTTTAAATATACATATATCTTTTTTTTATGGCCATTAAACACTTACATAGTTATATCTCAAGTATTATTTTTAATTAGTTTTCAAATTGCTTCACAGAATTCTTCTTTAAATTGCTACAACAAAATACATGAAAAATAACTAAAATCATAAATCCCCCTAAGAATTTAGCGTATTCAAATTATGAAGAACTTGAGTATTTACAAGAAATTAATTTATTATTAATATTTAATATTAAAAGATAGTTTGTTGATGTATTAATTAATGTTAATATTTAACATTAAAAATAACAAGGAATATTAATAAAATTTTAATGTTAAATATTAGTAATTTAGTATTTATAATAGACTAACTTATTATTAATATTTAATCAACTAAGTAACTAACTTATTATTAATATTAAATATACTAACTAGTTATATTCATTAAAAATGTATATTAATTAAATGTATTTACAAGAAATCAAGAATGAATAATTAAAACTTTAAACTTTATTAAAATATTAATTAAAACTAATGTATTATAATTTATAAATTATAATAATGAATAAATAAAAATATATATTCATTGATGAATAATTATAACTTTAAAGTTCAAAAATTACAAATAATTCGATAAAGAATCAGGTCAGACCTCAGGCCGGACCAGGTCAGATCAGGCCAGACCAGATTTTTTTGCAGACCAGGTTTTTTTGTAGACCAGGTCAGACCAAATTTCTGTCTTAAAAGAGTGGCCTTTTCAAGCCTTCCAGACCGGGTCTGACCGATCCAGGTCTTGACCAGACCGGACTTTGACTAGGCGGGGCCTAAGCCGAACCAAAATCAGGCCGCAAGTAATTTGTGCATCCCTACTGATAGCTCTGGGTGCCTTTTTGGTGATATCCAATATCAAATTGCTTTATTAATTTTGTGTGTGTGTATATATATATATATATATATATATATATATATATATATATATGTATATATATATATATATACATATATATATATATATATATATATATATATCTCATTGGGGTTCAAGGTCCAAGTCCAATATCATATTTGTTTGTAAATTTAGGCAAAGTCCGTGTATGTTATGCAACTTATGCTTAGTGTATGATAGGTTTACTTTAATTTATATATTTTTTGATAAAAATATGTTGATTTTATTTGCCAAGCTGATAAAGTCTTCTTATCTGACGAATTTCTCTCTTAATATTTTTCATTGAGCCTACCCCCATTATCTTTCTTAATTAACGAACTCACAATTTTCAATATCTCATGTCAATAGTCAATCAAGAACCTTTGCGAGAAGATTCTTTGATACTAGTTATTGGAAATATAGCATGCTCATAATGCTCATCTAGAACCACATTTTTATCTAAAAGGTTAACTTATTAGGTGCATGGTCCATTAACACATATACGTCCACAATTTTACTGTTTGTGTTCTGACATGAAATTTTTTTATGACGCGGTACCTTAACAATTTTTTTTTTTTACAAGTAGATATATCAATTAATTAATCATGTATTTATATTAACTTACAGACTATGATATTGTGTCTATTTGTAATAAGAACTTGACATGTTTTTATCGCACTACTATTTAGCTTTCAAAATCTAGTTTGAAAGAGCACCACCACACGTGGCGTCTAGGGTAAATTGATCATTTCACATTTAAGGGTATAATAATCATTTACAATAAGGGTAATAGGTCTAGAGTTGAGACTTTTGATGTCATATTGCCATCTATAGTCTCTTCCTTTGTATTGTAAGCTATAATTTGGGCATGTGAACAGTTAATTTGTAACCAAAAGCCCTGACTGCCTCTTTGGAAGTTACCCAAAGGCCAATATCAAATTGCTTTCATGGGCTTCTAGTTGAAAGCTAACTAATGTAAGGGCTTAGTTGGTGTATATGTGTGTATGGATGCTGATGCAGTTATGCTTGGGTGTGTTATATGTTTGTTTCAATTTGTAAGTGTGTTGGGTTTTTGGTTGGGGGATTGGGGGATGATGGGGTTGGTGGGGTGGGTGGGTTAAAATTTTGAAATTTCTTTTGTATCTCTTTCAAAACTATAACAAAAATTGTTTTAAAATTGTATATAAATTTTTTTCGTCTGTTTAAAATTAACGGTATATTAAAATATGATATAAAATTTTTAACATGTTATTACTTATACATTTGATAAACTGAGTGTTATCAGGCAATTATTATTATTATATTTCTAACAAATATTATGGATGAATTTCAAAAAACAAAATTATTTTTAAAAAATTATATCTAAAATAGAATATGATATAAAGTTTACCTTTCTTTGTTTGATTGCATTAGTATTTTGAACTGCAACTATTTTAGGCATTTGAAAATTGAAACGTCAGTCGTGCTACCCACCCTGGCGGCATTCCTACCCCTACTATCATTGTTGAATATTTTATATTAGAGTAATATTACTCTTTTCATAAAAAATATTTTATTTATTAATTACTTTTGTCTCATAAAATGACACAAGGTATTTAATTTTGTCTTATAATTTATTTTCAGGTTATAAATATTAAATTAAAATTTTATAAATATTTAGTTTTTAAATTTTCAGATTGGATTGTAGTTGAAATTGGATTGATTTATGCGAATATACATTTGTTGGCTCAACATTCAACAATTACTACTCCCTCAGTTCCAAATTAATTGCTCAGTTTTGACTTTTTTTAAGTCAAGTTGACTATTTTTAAAATTAATAATTAAGCATATATAAATATATTTCTAAAATTATAAAATTTGGGGTTAGTAATAAATTGTATATACTTTCTTTTGGTTATAATCTCTTCACCTATATTTTAGCAAAAATAGTAAAAAGATTAGTTTTAAAAATGGTCAATTTGACTTTAAAAAGTCAAAACTGAGCAATTAATTTGGGACGGGGAGAGTATTTCTTTTTTTCTTGTTCTTCTTTGATATTTTTATGAAAAATCTGGATAGTACCAACTCAGCTCACGGTTGATAGTAACAATTATTACTTCATCGTTATGTTTGAGAGGGAGAGATTTATTATTCGCGGAGCTCTCAAAAATATTTTCTTGCAAAGTTATCCTCTCTTTCTCTAAACGACAGTTCTAAATTTTTTTTATTTTGATTTTTTAATAAATAAATTTCAAATTTTAAAGTTTTATATTGAAAAATTACATAAATAATTATGTCATTTTACTTTTTACATTTTAATAAAATTTAACTGTATGAATGAAGAGAGCATGCAAAAATTTAATATATTATAAATTTTTATTTAGTTTAAGATTGTGTAATACCAATTTTATAACATTATAAAATAAGTATTTTTGACAACTTAAATTTATTGAAATTTTATTAATGTAAAATCTTTGATAAATAATAAATATCATCAAATCATAAGAAAATTCAAGTACTCAAATATTTTTATATCTTTACCGTTGGATATCTTAAAAAAAAGTCTATAAATAGATTAAATAACCCTATAAGTTATATTAATTAGATACCTTTTAGGATATCTCCCTTTTTTACTTTATAATGCTTTTGTGACAAACAAATTGTTATAAAAATAATACATAAAATAATGTGTATGATTTTAATTGTTTATAATCACTGAACTCACTCAATGTACAACATTAATTAGTTATAAATTGGACATATCATTTTGTATGTACCTTTTTTTATAATAATTTTTTATCACCATAACATTGCTCATTTTTACTTTATACAAAGTAATTGATTTTTGTTTCAAATCATTTTATAATCAATGTTCGTCTTTGAATTTTATAGTATTACAAGTTTGACAACTTGTGCGAGGCACGGACTAGTTCGAGATAATAGTTTTAATTTTTTTATTCTGTTATTTTTATTATTTAGAAATTTATAAAGTTATTTTTTTAATATGTAATAGTTTTATGTTTTGGCAATTTTTATATGACATATGGATACCATTTTTAAGGTCATCTACTATAATGTTCATGACTTAAATAATTAGTCGACTTTTTCATCTTATATTTAAACTGAATTGCAAACTCATGAATCCATCTTTGCATTTAATTTAGTATCAATGATTTTATGCTGATTAATTTGGGCGAAAAAGAGTCATATAAGGAAGAAAGAGAGTCACGTTAAGATTTTACTGAAGATTTTACTGAAGGAAGAAACAAAGAGGTGAATGTGATTTTAGGAAATGAAGAGTTGTGATACAAAAATTGAATAGGTGCAACGTTCCACAAAATAAACTTTCACAACTCGTCACTAACTCATTTCGAATGTCGTGATCAACCATCAAGTCATTTGAGTCAACTCGACTAACCAAATTAATTTACTCAATTGAGTGTTAACTCGCTCAGTTTAATGTCAATTAAGTGTCGTACTTTTAGATATAGGAATTGATTAAGCATTTTTATGTGATTAGACTTTAGAATGGACAAAGATTAACATTATAGGTCATTTATTTATCCTTAAAACAACTACTTTAAGATAGTGATATTTTAAATACCAATTCAACACAATTATATGTATTGCACAATTGTACATTATATATAATAACTAGCTTTTTTAACTCGTGCAAGATACAAATTTGTCTTAATTAATATTTATAAATACTTGATGTGTTAATAAAAGTTGTGAGAAATATTATAAAAATTCATTGAGTATAATACTAGTATTTTTTTTGTTAAATTCAAAATGGCATCAAACCTTTTTAAAGTAATGTAAGTTTTTCTTATAAATCATTTTAACAAAGACTAAAGTAACAACCATGATATAATAAAAAATACTAAAAATATTCTACCTTATATGTCTTGTTTCTTTTTATAGCATTAAGTCAAGTAATGCATTTATAACATAAGAAATTATATTAACATTGTTGAAAATTACAACTAAATGAAAACAGACATATTAAATATTGCGTAAAATATTAAATTTTTTCAAAGTCAATGTGAGAGTAAATACTTAACTTGTTCTATTAAGAAAATAAAACAAATATTATATATATATATATATATATATATATATATATATACACACACACACGCACACACGCTCGCGCGCACATATATAAAAGTTAAGAGTAACGATTAAACTCTTCAACTTTCTTTCGGATCATAAGACAGTATCACTAAAATAAATACTAAATTAGAATGGTTAATAACAATAAATGATAAATTGAGATAACATAAATTAGGATAAAAATTAATTTAATAATATTAAATTCTCATTTGGGATGAGAATGATACCTAAATGGTATTAAAACATAAGGTACCAAAAATTAGTGAGATTTTATATTCTTTTAGTAGATAGATATGTTTTAAAATTGCACTAAATTGATGTTTCAACATTAGAAATATCAAATCCCTTATTTTATACTTAAAATCTTCTGTGTTATTCTCAATTATCGTTATGATGTTTTACATTGTTCAATAATAAAAAAATAAAATGATTCTTACTTTTGTTACTAAAATCACCCTCTAAAGTAGCTTGATCCGAAAAGACTACAAAACCCCTATTAAAGTAGTTTAGACTTGAGAGAATCACCCTAGAGGGTAAAATCGTATTTTGGATGTATGAGTGGCGCAGCACCTACTTTCTCTCTCCTCCCTCTCCGTTCCAATTAGACATAATAGCTGCATTGAGTGAGGTGGAAAGAACAAGAACTGAAGAACCAAACGGCCCCTACACTTTTGGCTAACTGCAAATCGGATACAAAGGGGCGATTACTTTCACCAAAATAGTGAGTATACCAACCGAAAAACCAAATCAAAACAAATTTGCTGATGTCCCTTTTGCAGATCTCAAATTGGGGCTAATGGGTTCTATCAGATCTTATTTTTTATTAATGTTACCAAATAATTCTTTAATTTAGTAATTTTTCTTTGATTTTCAGGGAAAAAACCCATCTTTATAGATTCTGGGTTTTGCGTTTGGCGATTAAAGCCTGCGTTTTGACGATCTGTTTGGCTGATTTTTTTATGCAATTCTGTAGATCAGTCCCTTCTTGGGTCTGTCACATCTTTGCTTGCATGGGGTCAGTCACTCTCTCTCTCTCTGTATAATTATTTGTATAATATATATCTTCATATTTGTATTTGGAAGCTCTATTTGGCAGGTGGCAAAAGTTTTAGAAATGGAATAATGTGAAATAATTAATCTGTGTTAGTTGTAACTTTTTTTTTTTTAAAAAGAAAACAATTTGAGGAATAAGATGTCAGAATTTGATATTCTTTACTTTGGGGTTGTTTTTTCTTGGTTAACAAACAGTTAGACTTTATTTGGATTAGCTTTGTTTTGTGGGTTTGGAATCTTGTGTGTGCTTGTAGTGTAAGCAAGAATGTTAGTGAGTGAACAGAAATGTGTGTGTATGTGTTTTTTCCTTTGGGGTTGGTAAAAGGTTTGTTATGCCAAGTTTTATTCTTTAGCATCAAAGGCTATTATAGTAGAAGGTATGAATAATAGGTGTTGTTTATTGATTTAAATTGCAAGATGCTTTGGAAAGAGTCCTCTTCTTCATTAAGTGGGTATTGTGGAGCTTATATTCGTGGTCTTAGTCATCTGATGATGGAAAAATTGAAAGATAAATACAAGGCTGTTTTCCATGTAAGAGATGAGTATTTTCTCTCTTTCTTAGTTTCTATCTACACTTTTTATATTTAAATAAAGGTTCTTTATAGGTTTACAAAAGAACTCTATATTTTTGTTTCTGCAATGGGTTTTTCCCATGAAACTTTGAAGGGGAATAATTAGGGGCCAGTAATTATTGTTTCGAAAATGGTTTTTGTGTATACGAAGGTGAGAAGAATGAGACTGTTCACTGGTGTGAAAAACACATATGGAGTCTGGAAGGCTTTTCATATTTTCTTCCAATTAACTCTAGTTAAATCAAGAGTCTTTGGAACCTAATTCCTTAAAGAATCAAAGTTTTGTTACTTGTAGGTTAGTATTGATGAGACTAGCCTTGAGCTGGAGACTTTGTATCTTGTTCAGTGTTCTGATCTTGTTGTAATTCTTTCTGAGACTTAGTTTGATACTAATCCCTGAAAACTATCTTACTTTTAGTATGCCATACGTTTAGTGTATCGTTAGAATAGCTTCTTTTTGCAATAGAAATTGTTTTTCCAGCATAACAATCAACTATTGGAGCTTCAGAGTTTTAAACGAGGGGCTAATGCATTTAACGAACATTTTTGTTTTAAGTAAGGAATCAGCTTAAGCAGTTAAGAACCATTTCAAAAAAAAATTATAGATTAAATCTGATGTTTCGTTGTGATGCTAGGATGAATATTTCTAGTGTAAACTATACTGAAATTAAAGGCCTTGGTTCGGAAAATTAGTTAAGGAGCTGGATCTTTGCATAGAAAATTAACGAAAATGAAATAATTTTAAGAACTGATATGATGAAGTTCAGAGCAATGGCATTTTCTAGATACTTGGAGTGAATGTACATTATACTCTGTAATGTATGGTTTCTGTTTTGCATATCATCAATGTTCGAAGAAATGTTTCTTGGTTACTGTAATGTTTACTGTTATGCTTGAATACTTGTTCTCTGATACATTGGCTTACTTACACCTTACAAGTTACAAGCCATAGAAGTATTGGGTCCTAAGCCCTAATTACAAATCGCTAGAAAAAAAATGGGTATATTTTTGGTTCTATTTTATTTATGTTCTTTCTACTTCCACCTGATAATTGCTTTTACTTGATTCCCATTTCTGATGATGTGTTTTTATATTTGGCTGTGAAACTAATATTCTATGTGGAAACGGGGCATACACCGCGTTGTACCTGGTAAAGCATGCAACGCTCTCTTACGACGTCGGTTTGGTTGAACTAAAAAAAAGACGCACACACAAGATCCAACACACTCAAACTCTTCATCTCTCCCCTATCGCGACCCCTATCCCTCTCTTCCTCTTTCTCTCCCTGCAACGACGTACAAATCCGGGCAAATCCACCGCATCTACGATGGATCGGTGATGGCAGCTGACTTGGTCTTTTCTTCTTCTACCTTTCCTTTTTTGTTTTTCTTCTTTAGTATATGGCTAATGGTCGGGATGTTGATGACAGATTTGTGGCTTTGGTTGTGGGTTAACTTGTCGGTTAAATGGTCTGCTGGTGTTGACAATGTAAATAATTCCGGCAGAAGGTGGTGTTTAGATTAAGGGGCCAATTTTCTGGGGATTAGGTTCAACTTTAAGAATTCTGGGTTCAACTTTTTCCAGGTTCGGGGTTTATTTTGGTTCTGAGTTTAGCAATTATGCTTCAATTTCAGGGTTTGGGGGTTCAAGTTTCAGGGTTTAAGGCACCTAAACCTATTCTTAAGAGGATAGATTGGCTAGCGAAGTTTTTGTAAAGACAATTAATTTTGCTCTACTTATTGGTGGCCAGTTAAGAAAAACCATTTGATTCTTGCATGTTGTTTGACTTGACTTCTATCTTGCTTTTTCTTGGTACTTATTATTCAACTAGGTTAGGTATTCAATTTACGGCATAATATCTTGGGCTATCATGTTTATTTTCATAATATGCTATTTCTTAAAGTGAAGATCTATTTGCTATATCATTTGGAGATTGGGAAATCCGTCCTTGATTTGATCCCCTTGCTGTTGCCTTAAGACATGACTCACGACTGTGTCATGCATGTCCTGGAGTTCTTCAAGATAATTTGTTTAAAACATCTAACTTAACCTAATTGACATCGAGTCACATCCCTTAGACTACGCTTGTTTACAAAAATGATTGGTGGGATAGGATTGTTTGTATATTGTACTAATTTTATTATCTTAACGGATTATTTTATCGCATGATTAGTCCGTTATTTAATTTTGTGGACTATATTATGTCATTTCTAAGGCCATCTAATGATGGGTTATAATCCCAAGTAGAAAGGTGGTATTATATATTCCCCTTTTGAGGTATCAAATGACCTTAAAAACTATTACAAATAATCCATGGATTAAATAGCGCACTAATCATGGGATAAAATAGTCTGAAGTGATAATAAATTAGTACAAATAGTCCTATCCAACCCAACATTTTTGCAAACAACGTAGGCTTAGTTTGCACTATTTGGGACAATAATGCCCATTACATACTCCCTGATGTGTGGTGTGATTGCACCGAACATATGTACAAAGTACAAACTATACCAGGTGACTTGGGACTCTTGGAGCATGTATATGTCTGTTCTCAAACCATTTAAAGCATCCAACTCTATCAATAATGCAGAGTGGAATAGCATAATAATGGGTTCATACTTGGGATTGTAAGGCTCGCTCGTCCAATCACTACTATCATACAGTAGCAAATAGCAATAAGAAAAGAATTTCACTGTTTTTGTTAATGCGATTGTATTGAAATATCATCCTTTGTTTTGCAATTACTTTTCAAAGAAGAGGTGGTGCAGATGCTAGAATGGGGATAGATTTGTAGATTCATTGTACATTATATGATTGTATCATAACGACGTGTTCATAACCAATGTTTGTACTAATCTTATTTTATGGTTATAAACCTGATTGTAACAGAGCAGAGGTTGTCTTGGATGTTTTAGTAAGCCGCCGCTTATAATTACTGCGGATGAACCATCCAATGGATTAAAACACGGAGGAAAAGGAGTGAAGAAACCCAGTATTACAGAGGATTTTTGGAGCACCAGCACAGGTGACATGGACAATAGTGCAATTCAATCTCAGAGAAGCATCTCATCAATCAGCACGTCAAATCCGACCCTTGATCCCCATTTTAGCTCTGGCAGCAAGCCTACTGAATTTGTGAATCATGGCAAGTTTAAATTGGTTAAATTTTGTCACTGCAATATGAATTAACTACTTTTTCCTGCAACATAATTATATGATGATATAATTCTTTTGGGTCAGGTCTTCTTCTATGGAATCAAACGAGGCAACAATGGATTGGGAACAAGGGGTCATATAGCCACACACAAGCTCGAGAACCTAGGTTAAGGTGAGGGCGTTTCGTTGTCTGCAGTTTAATTTTGAATAATTGAACTTTGTTATAAAGTTTGAGTTCATGAATAGGCTTTGAACCCTCGCTGCTTCTGATGGGAATGCAAACGAGTGTGAGAGAGTAAAATTGACTAAGTTGAAATAATAGTTAGAAAGGGAGCGCCATGGGAGTGTCATAGTACTTTAATATATCTTCTTGTTTATTCATATATATCATAGTTGTCATTGCGTCGCCTATGTGACGACAGTCGTCGCGACTAGGCGTCTTGGCGCTAGAGAAGGAAAAGGCAACGCCTTAGACGCCGCTGCCAAGGCTCACACCTTGATAGCTGGCCCAAGTTAAGTGATTAAGCATTTTGCACCCATGACTCATCATAACCTATGAACTTGCTATTTAGATGTGTAATGCGCGTTGGTTGTTGACTTGGTTGATTATTTATTTTTTATGAAGTGTTTGTTGACTTGTTCTACTAGTTTCTAGTGTCAATTGTTTTATTTTTGAATTCATATAATTGTGTTTTTAATTGCATTCCATAGTGTTAGTTATGCTGTTTTGAGTTTTAATGTATATAAAATTTTATTGTTCAATATACTTTTTAAATAAAATAAACAAATATATAAATTTCACATTGTTAACGACTTATCGCCATATGGACGCCATGGTAGGCGCCTTATCTCCTAGTTGTCCTGACTATCAACTACCATCGCGTGGCGCCGTGACAACTATGATATATATATATATACACTCTCTCAATTCCAATTTATAAGATTACTTTCAAAAGTCAATTTCAAACATTTTCAAAACTAACATGAATTCATTTAGTTTATGTCAATACTATTATGAATATCATAAACTAACTCAAAAATACTACTAGTTGTAAGATTTATTATTTTCAGATTTGAAAATATTTTAAATTGACTTTTACAAAGTCAATAGTGATCTTATAATCAGGAATGGAGGAAGTATAATATTTATGCATTTATGTGTCCTAGTACTTTTACAAACCTTCTTGTTTACTCATATATATATATATATATATATAAAGGAAAATGATATACATGTCGACAAATATTTGATGAAGTTGGATTGCGACCAACGTGGAAGTGTATGCAATAAGATAGACTAAATTAAAATGGGACCCTTCTTAATTCCTACCTATCCCGTGTATACACATACGTCGCAATCATAATTCGGCTGAAAACTTTCGCAATGTATAGTAGGACTTATATATAAATATAGTTCTTTTTTGGTGCATGTTTTGTTGTTTTAAAAGGTGTCATTTTAATACTTATGTATACTGATACAAATAAATGCTAAAATGGACTGAGTTTAGGGCCTGTGTACATTTTTGGTGCCTAAATCAATAATTCTGTCTTGCAGTTGGAATGCAACTTATGAGAGCTTGCTAGGAACGAGTAAACCTTTTCCTCAGCGGATTCGTCTTCCTGTAAGTCTTTTACATTTGCATTTGGATGTCTTGGTTATGTTTTAATGACAAGCTAGCTTGCTCTCGTCCTTACTGCTTTAGGGTCTTTTCTGAATGACAGGAAATGGTAGATTTTCTTGTAGACGTCTGGGAACAAGAGGGGTTGTACGATTGAGCTGTCGTAAGGATGATAGCGCCTTTTAACCGTTGTTTTTGCACGAGACTGCCATTTAAAAGAAATCAAGCAAAATGTTTATATCAACTGATAATCGATTTGTTCTTTTTCCTCTTCTTCGCAAGATTTCCAGGTTTCTTGTGGATTTGTGACATTGAGTTGCATAAATTATATACTTTTATCCATTCTAATTGAAGATATGGTTTGCATATCAATATAGAAAATGGTGATGTATAGTGAAAGATGTTCTAGTTTCTGAGTTTTTATGCTACCTTTGTCTCAACAAGATGTTAGGAAGTTTTTGAATATTTGTGACTCATTTTAAGACAGTGCCCAAAACTTGTTTATAAATTATATTTACATGAAAATGTATTGGGAATGCCAAGAACATATTTAATTAGAATAAAATTATGTTTTGCATATGTTTTAAAATTCATAAAACTCCGATTGAAGCAGTATCTATTTTATTCAAGGCTACGTTAGTTTGTGAAAATGATAGGTGAGATAAAATTTATTTGTATTAATTTATTATCATTACGGATTATTTTATTATATAATTAGTTTGTTATTTAATTTATATATTATTTGTTATCATTTTTAAGATTCATTTGGAATTATGATTTATTATCAAATGTTTTTAAAAATGATAAAATATAGTTAATTAGATTAAATAATAGTCTAATTATGAAATAAAATAGTACTTTGTGATAATAAAGTAGTACAACTAGAAAACAAACAGAGCTCTAGAGTTTAAATCTAATATAGTGTGTACACGAACGATATTAAGATCAAATACGTCATTAAAATAAATGTCATTTTATTTAATATATGTGTTTCATTAATAATATGTTACTTATAATTTTAACATCACTTCCTTGTATATATTGACCGTGTCTGAAACTTTAACTCTTTATCCAAACACTTTAGAATCATTTTGATCAACTAGGTGAAGAAAAGTTCTTCGGCCAAGAATTGTCGGTCTCAAAATCGAGTCCAGCACATACATATAGGTTTGTACTCTGGCTAAGATTTGCGAAGTATCAAAAATGTGCCCCACCCACATAAGGGCATAAAATAGTTTTTAATAATATTAAATATTTAAATTAATACAAATAATTTTGTTTCATTCATCATTTTTTCTTATAATGAATATAGTCTAAATGTATGTAGTTGGACTTTCATTCATGAAGAGAGTTAGTTTTCATTTTTTGCCTTTTCATTTCTTTTTTCTTTCTCTCTTCCTAATTTGTTATAGAATCTTGCTACATATGACGACGCATTTATGTCGATAATAAATACTGACATATCTGATATGAAAAAATAAAAAAGAGTTTCACATTAATTTATTTTATCTTGTCGCAATTTAATTTTGTCATAAAAATTTATGAATATATAAATCATTTTCTTTTGTTATAAGGCGAACGGAACAAGGAGAACTATGTTGTTATTGGTTAAGATTATTCAAACTTGCTATTTTGATGTACGGAATGGAATGTTCAAAGTCTTAAAAAGTCCACATACATTGGGTCAAAATAAGACATCAATGTTGTTATAAAATTTCTCCAATGGTCTAGCTGGGGTTTGTAAGGAAGAGTGTTTTAATCAACTTTATTCGAGGCAACTACTTATAATTATACAAAATGCTCTCATCTTGTGCGATATCTCATCCAATTATATGCGATAATTTTTACGTATCTTTTTACCCCCCCCCCCCCCCCCCACACACACACACACACACACACACACACACACACACACACACATATATATATATATATATATATATATATATATATATATATATAAGGAGAACTATGTTGTTATTGGTTAAGATTATTCAAACTTGCTATTTTGATGTACGAAATGGAATGTTCAAAGTCTTAAAAAGTCCACATACATTGGGTCAAAATAAGACATCAATGTTATAAAATTTCTCCAATAGTCTAGTTGGGGTTTGTAAGGAAGAGTGTTTTAATCAACTTTCTTCGAGGCAACTACTTGTAATTATACAAAATGATCTGTGCGATATCTCATCCAATTATATACGATATTTTTTAACTATCTTTTTGCCACACACACACACACACACACACACACACACACACACACACACACACATATATATATATATATATATATATATATATATATATATATATATATATATATATATATATATATATAAGGAGAACTATGTTGTTATTGGTTAAGATTATTCAAACTTGCTATTTTGATGTACGGAATGGAATGTTCAAAATCTTAAAAAGTCCACATACATTGGGTCAAAATAAGACATCAATATTGTTATAAAATTTCTCCAATAGTCTAGCTGGGGTTTGTAAGGAAGAGTGTTTTAATCAACTTTATTCGAGGTAACTACTTGTAATTATACAAAATGATCTATGCGATATCTCATCCAATTATATACGATATTTTTTAACTATCTTTTTGCCACCCACACACACACACACACACACACACACACACACACACACACACACACACACACACACATATATATATATATATATATATATATATATATATATATATATAAAGAGAACTATGTTGTTATTGGTTAAGATTATTCAAACTTGCTATTTTGATGTACGGAATGGAATGTTCAAAGTCTTAAAAAGTCCACATACATTGGGTCAAAATAAGACATCAATGTTGTTATAAAATTTCTCCAATAATCTAGCTGGGGTTTGTAAGGAAGAGTGTTTTAATCAACTTTATTCGAGGCAACTACTTATAATTATACAAAATGATCTGTGCGATATCTCATCCAATTATATACGATATTTTTTAACTATCTTTTTACCCGACACACACACACACACACACACACACACACATATATATATATATATATATATATATATATATATATATATATATGAGATACAAATGCAGTGTACCTAGAAATCCCACCTTCCAAAGGCAAGAATATAAAAACTAAAAGGAGCCTTCACGGTGCAATGCACCGTGTATACTACTCTCTCCGTCCCAAATTAATTACTTAGTTTTGACTTTTTAAGTCAAATTGATTATTTTTAGAATTAATAATTAAGCATATATAAATATATTTCTAAAATTATAAAAATTGGAGTTAATAATAAATTGTATATACTTTTTATTAGTTATAATCTCTTAACCTATATTTTAGCAGAAATAATAAAAAAAATTAATTTTAAAAATGGTCAATTTGACTTTAAAAAGTCAAAACTGAGCAATTAATTTGGGACGGAGGGAGTATTATTTTTAGAAGAAATTATTTTTTCTTTGTAACCTTTTATTTTATTATTTATGTATAATTACTATTAATTTAGTTTTAGAATTTTAGTAGCAGAGGCTGTGTGTGTCATTATAGGTTGTCATATAAGTTAGATGACTTAATGATTATATTAAACCTTGAGTTTTGTTACGTCCATATATTAGTTTTTTGACTTGATACCCTAAAAAAATTATTTAACTCTTGTTAATCTATCAAAAAAATATATTTTAATTATTCATTTTGCAATAAAATTATTAATTTTTTAAATAATTGTCAAAAGTATTTAAAACTTGAGCAGTTCATATATACACATCAGCAATCACGTCAACTTATTTAGTCAAATTTTAGATATTTTTAAAAATAGAGATAATAGAGTGCATCGCTGGTGGTAGAAGTCGTCGCTGATGGTGGTGGTGGAGTGTAGAGAATGTGTGTGTGTGTTAGAAGATGAACCCCAGGTTCATTTCAAAACCAACCTTTAAACAAACCAATTTCCTGTTAATTTCATGGCCATATACATAAACTCAAAACCCAAATTCGTGAGAAAAGGGGAAAAAAGATTAGCTACTCATAAAACAACGAATAATTAATTCCGGCTAAATTTGAGGATGAAAAACTCCATCTTGACATTTAATTTTATACATAAAAATTTACATGACAACATGTGTATAAATTTATGGGCTAAATACACATCTGTTACACCAAGTATCATTAAATTCATAATTCGACCCTTAATTATTATATAAATTATCTAATTGCATGTAATATCAACCCCAAAATTATTTTCTGGCAAAAATTAGCTGGAATACTCTATTTGCCAGCAACTCATTTGCTTTTATACGCGTTAACCGTATTAAATACAGTTTGACCATAAGTTTGTCATAAAATAATTATAACTCACCGTGTTTTATACATTTTGTCCGTATAAAAACATAAAAGTATATAAAAAAAGTATAAAAATAAATGATAAAATACAAAAAATAAAATAAAATATTAGTTAAAAGTTATGAAAATAATATGAAAAGATAAATAATTACAATACAAAAAAAACCCTTAGTATTGAATTATATGTATTGTGTTGAAATCATAGTGTCCTTTTATATATATATATAATAATAATAATAATAATAATAATAATAATAATAATAATAATAATTTCATAACATGTACTCCCTCTGTTCCTAAAAGATTGTCGTTTAAGGTTAATTCACGTAGATTAAGGAATGCAATTACTCCTTATGAAAAATATTATATTATCATTGTTTTAATTATCTCAACTAATTATTAACTTTGTAGATTCCAAAAAGGAGTATACTACCAACCATGAGATTATGAAGAAGAAGTATTGGGAAGGGAAGAGATTTGTAAAGACATTTCAACAACCAAGAAGGGTTTTGTATTTTTTTGAGAAAAATCATTAAGTAGGAGAACTTTAAATAAGGGTAAAGTTGGAAAAAATTACTCCATCTGCATTGATAAACTCAAAACGTCAAACTTTTTGGAACAAAAATTACTTCCTAAAACGACAATCTTTTAGGAACAGAGGGAGTATTTGTTATGGATCAAAAATGGACATACACCATCTATACTATTCGTTCCAAATATCAATGACCAAAATTAGACTAGGGAATGCAGCGTTACTAGCGGACAGAGTGTTTATAAAAATACCCCTAAAGTCAACTAAGAGTCAACTATATTAGTAGTAAAAAAAACAACTCGTCCGCTAGTAATATCAGTTCCATCACTACAATTTTATTAACTAGGGTTTGATAGGTCTTCTAACCTTTAAGTTTATTTTGATGATAACAATATTTTAATGGGTAGAATCCTCTACATATGATTATATATTTAAATTGTTTTTAATTATCCTATTTTGACCAAAATATTTTTTATCCTAAATTAAATTTATTTTTCTTGACCTTGGTAATTAAATATCAAGTGTTAAAGAAATTAATTCATATAATATTTTCTAAGGTAAGGAGAATTTTTATTTTATTTCAAAATTATTTTATCATCTAAAGATTTCAAAATTCTGTTTTGAGCCATTTCTCACAAGGGGTTAAAATATTATATATATATATATATATATATATATATATATATATATACACACACACACACGTACGTTATGTACTTATATATATGTAATATGCATGTGAATGTGCTATGCATATGCCCATGTGTTTAAAGAAATATCAAAACGCCTAAAGCCTTTTTGAATTTTTTGAATATTGGCTGACATGCTAATATGTTTTTAAAAGAAATGTGAAGGCCTCCACCTGTTGACCGAATGCGACTGGGAAAGATTAAAGCCATGTGCCTATTCATTAATATCTGTGTTTCTTTCTGTCTAATCCGTGTGCTATCATTTCATCCTAGCCTTCGATTTTTCATCAAACAAATCCGAGTCGTTTAATTTAAAATGAATTTCCAAAATTACAAGTTTACTCTTGGCTCAAAAAATTCTATAAATAGAAATTTTTTTTTTCATTTTTCGGTTACCAATTTACAAAAAAAGTAAAGCTATCACTCTCCTTGCCTATATATTCTCTCTAAAAGAACCTTACTCTCTCTTCGATTTCAAAGTTCTAAATCTCTTGAAGAAGGGAAAAATTGGTCAAAAGCAATTGAGATAAGTTATTAAACTATTATATTTATATCATCTCACAATTATTTATATTTGTAGATATACAAATATAAATTGTTATATATATATATATATATATATATATATTTCATCTAGCAAATATCATATAAAAAGTCAGTATTTAGATACATATATTTGAAGATATTTTTTAACAAAGAATATTATCTGAACGGTCTTTAAAATCCTAAGTGGCATTTTATTGATATAGATATTTTATATAAATATTGTAAAAAAATTATATAAATATCAGTTGTGATAATCCAAATTTAGTTAATACTTAGATACCGATATTTGGAGATATTTCTTAACAAAGAATATTATCCAAACGGTCTTTGAAATTCTAAGTGGCCAAATTTTCACAACGTAGATCAAATATACAAAAATATATATCTTTGAGTAAAACAAATTTATTTGTGAAATTTCAATAATAATCTAGAAGGATGGTTGAATAGATTATTACCGTTTAAAATTTTATTTTAGGTCTTTTTGAATTTTTAGTTAATTAATTCGCAGTGATAGAAATTAATGTGCAAGACAATAAAAATTTAATCACACAATGCACAGAGATTTGTCTGGTTCACAACATACATCTCGGATATGTTGCTACGTCTAGTCTCAAACTCCTCTCCAGGACTTGAGATCATATTACTCCTAGTAATAAATACTCCTTCAACTGGCGAAGAAGCCTTTACAAAGTTTTATCGACAAACTTTCAACTAATCACAACTAACTATCTTGGACAACAAGCTCCATCCTCAAGCTTAGTTGCACCCTTCCTTTGAGTTCAGTTCTACTCTATGATCTGGTCTTGAAACAATAGTCTCTTCCTTACCTCACAAGTGCACTAGAGATCCAACTCCCAGCTGACATCTCTAAGACTCTGATATTAGTCAAAGAATTACTCGTCTTTCTCACACATACATAAAATAAACTAACTCTACCTTTTCCATTTCTTACAAAAGTTTTGAAAAATATATGCTTCTAGAACAAGCAGATATAATTCAGTACAAGTATATAAAAGTTTAAATAATTTTGATATTTGATACTTTTTAAATAAGCAGATAACAATTAAAGTTCAGATAGATAAAAGTTCAATAACTTTTATATTTGAATAAATGTGCTTCTATATAAGTAGAGATTAATTTAAGCTCAGTAATAAACAATGCTTCTTAATAAGTAAATATGTGAATTTATGCACAGTTATAAAAAGTTTATATGGTTTAGGGTTTAGGGTTTAGGGTTTTGGGTGCAAATTTATAAAGGTTTATAATAAAGAATGTGTTTCTATGCAGCACAGATATACCTTTAATTTCAGTTATAAAAGTTTAAATAACTTTTATAGAATGTAACAAAGTATTTAAGAATAAATAAATTTTTGATCAAATACTTGTGATAACAAATAGCAAGAATAACTGATTAATCAATCAAATTATATTTGATATAACAAATAAATCTGTTTAACTCAATATATATAAAAATATATTTGATCTATTATGTAATATTAAATAAGGCCTCTTAGAACTTCAAACACCGTGCAAATGATATTCTTGTTTAAGGAATACCTCCAAATAGCGGTATCTAAAACTGACCAAATTTAAATCACAATTGATATTTATATAAATATTTTCTATAGACCACTCAAAACTTCAAACATCGTTCGAATGATTATTTTTATTTGAGGAATACCTTCAAATAGCGGTATCTAAAACTGATCTATTTTACGATATTTATATAAATAAGTTATATCAATAAACGATCACTTAGAACTTCAAACATCGTTTGAATGATATTCTTGTTTAAGGAATACCTTCAAATAGTGGTACAATTGATCTTTTAATTGATAAGAATAGATGAAATATAGATATATATAAATGTGTATAGCAATTTGTATTTGTATATCTATAAATATAAGCAAGTATGAGATAATATAAACAAATCAATTAAATAACTTATCTCAGATATTTTGACCAATTTTCAATTCTTCAAAAGATTAGAACTTTGAGTAGAAGAGAGAAAAAGTTTTTTAGAGAGAGTATGTAGGTAATGAGAGAGTAAGCTTTTCTTTTCTTGAAAATTGACAAGTAGGAAATGAGGAAAAGCCTTCCTATTTATAGGAATTTTTCAGCCAAGGGCAATCTTGTAATTTAGAAAATTAATTTGAAATCAATGGCTCGATTTAGTTGATTTAAAAATGAAAGGCTTGGATTAACACAACACACGGATTAAAAGCATGCTGACGAATTATCAGATAACAAAAGTTCAGCCCATTAGTAACTAAGCACAAAGAAGCTGCCAGCACATGCTCATAATAAATGAGCTCTTTTCAATTTTGAGAGTCAACAGTCAAGCTTTCATTTAATTCCAAGACATGAAGCAAAGAAGAAGTTTCAGCAAAATGTCTCAAGTTTCAAGCACAAGGGCCCACGCATAAAACTTCCCAAATTCATACTTCATTTTCGATTAGAAATAAAGAGGTTGAGGCCTTTTATTTCTTTTTGGCTCTAATAATAAAAAAACTTTAATATATATATCATTTATTTATTTGAAAGTTTTAGTGAAGAAAAAATCATTTTAGGAATAATAAGAATTATCCTTGCCTTAGGAAATGCTACTATGTGAATTAATCTTTCTAACACTTGATATTAATTTATCAAGGTCAAGAAAATATTAATTCAATTTAGGATAAAAAATATTTTTGGTCAAAATAGATAAGATAGTTAAACACAGTTATAATTATAAATCCTATGGAGAGGATTCTACCCTTTACTTAATCTTTTTCCTAATTATTGTTATCATCAAAATAATCCTAAAAGTTGGAGACCTATCAATTTGATATATCAAGTATTATTGATTGATCTATTATACTTGATATCTGTCATCACAAGTATTTTGCACACAAACTTATTTACTCATAAAATACTTGTTACAATTATAAAAGTTATTTAAACTTTTATATCTGTTTAAACATAGAAACACATTCTTTATTTACATAAAGAAAATCTTTTCTAATCTGTTTAACCATAGAAACACATTCTTTACTTATAAAGAAAAAGAAATTCTTTATAAAACTGCATTAATCTGTTTATCTGCTTACACAAAAGCTTTTCACACAAATACAAAAGTCTTGAGCTTTTATTTAAATATTTGATCCTTAAATTGTTTATCTACTTATTTGAGAAGCATCAAATATAAAAATTATTTGAACTTTTATATATCTGTACTAAACTTTATCTGCTTATCTTAGAAGCAAAAATCTTTTACAAATTATTTGTAAAAAGAAAAAAAGGGTAGAGTTAGTTTATTTTATGTATACGTGAGAAAAACGAGTAATTATTTGACCAAGACCAGAGTCTTAGAGAGGTCAGCTGAGAGTTGAGTCTCTAGTGAACTTGTGAGGTAAGGAAGATACTGTTGTTTTAAGACCAAATCATAGAATAGAATAGAACTCAAAGAAAAGGTGCAACTAAGCTTGAGGAAGGAGCTAGGAGTTTGTTGTCTGAGATAGTTAGTTGTGGATAGTTGTAAGTTTGTCTCTAAAACTTTGTAAATGCTTCTTTGCCTATTGAAGGACTATTTATTATTGAGAGTAATAGGATCTCAAGCCCTAGAGAGGAGCTTGAGACTGGACGTAGCAACATATCCGAGCTGTATGTTGTGAACTAGATAAATCTTTGTACATTGTGTGATTGAATTTTTACTATCTTGTTTATTAATTTCTAACACTGCAAATTAATCTACTAAAAATTCAAAAAGGCCTAAGATAATTTTTTTTAAAAAAAGTGATAATCTATTGAACCCCCCTTCTAGATTATTATTGGACTTTTAGGATTTATGTTTTATTAACTACGGTTTAAGGTTTATGTTAGTTCTCAGGGACACAATAGAGATCTAGAAGGGGGGTTGAATAGATCCTTTAAAACTTTTTCATTTTATTCATGAAAGTATAACAGTTATGAGTAGAGAATCAATTCATGCACAACGGAATACACTTTAATAACCCCCTTCAAGGATATACATAATTTCAATTCAATGATTAAATCTACGATAAGGCTGATAGCAGATACAGCAGTTATGGTAGTTATTGTATATAATTTAAGAGACATAAAGTAAATAACACAAGATACTTTTAAGTGGTTCGGAGACTGAATAACTCTTACTCCACTCTTCTACTTCAACAAGTAGGAATCCATTAATGGTTTTAGTCACTAAGACAAGGACGCTCCGTCCTCCTCAAGTCCAACAGACATGAGTTATTTTTAGCCATTAAGGCAAGGATCCTCTGACCCTCCTCAAGTTCAGCAGGCAAGAGTTGTCTTTAGCCACTGAGGCAAGGATCCTCTGACCCTCTTCAAGTCCAGCAGACTTAAAAATTGTAGACTAAGCCCAACAAACTTAAAATCTCTTGTACCCTTTGGTACTCAGTAAGTCCAGCAGACTTGACTTTGTTTAGTCACTTAAGACAAGGACGCTCCGCCCTCTTTGGTGTGTTGATTGTTTGTTGGGTTGTGTTGCGAAGATAAACTTTGATCTCCTTCATCTTCAAGTACTTGGCAGCTGGTTGTGATCTTCTTTTGGATGCTGCTGATGATGGTCGTTGAAGCTCTTCTTCTAGTATATAGCAGATGCAGATGGTCACTCTTAATGAACACTAGTTAACTTGAATATAGAATCCAGTTCTGTTCTTCCTCTTTTCAGCTCAATGTGTTCATTGTTTGATCATAGAGTTGCTCTTCTAGATTTGCCTTCAGGTCTGGTCACTCTTGATCTTGGCTTCTTGGTCATTCGACTCTTAGCTCATAGGTCAGCCCTTTGGCATACCTCTCATATTGCAGTGAAGCTTCTAATTATTTGTACAGTCAGTGTTCTTGCTCTTGTTCACCACACACACACTGCGATTTGAATGCAATTTTGTATTATGTAGATCTCCATCTTCTTCCCGTTGGAAACTTGTCGTTGATATCTTCCCGTTGCATTTCTTTCCGTTTGGAGACTTATTAGTTACAGACTTGTTTATTTCTCCAATGAATATTTTACTTCATAAAGTCTGCAGGTGATGGCTGAATCAGCATCTATTAACTGGTACCAAGGTAGTGGAGTTATGTGTGTTGTCTTTGATTGCTGCAAACATGGTTGTTTGAACCCCACTAAGATTGGTTCCTTATTTTTCTCATTTAACTAATCAGTCGCTCATCTTGGGATGCTAATCCTGAGTGCTCTGAATATCTTTAATCCTTGTTGGCATCATCTTACTTACTCTACGATCAACTGGGTTGTGGCTTGTTGTTCCTGATAATAGAGTTATCTGTTTGCTTCATATTGAAGTCTGTTGTTTCTAATCGTAGAGTTAGCTACTCGCTTCACAATGTGGCCTTATGATCATGTCGGATGTGTACTGCCTTGGAGTTCGTAGAGTGGCTGACTGTACTTGCATTACGCTTTAATGTGCTTCTTATTTTTCTGCAGTTTGTGGCTCTTATGCTCTGTGATTTTCATTGAGCTTTACGTTCCCAGAGCATAGCATTATGATCTTCGTTGAGCCAATACTGCAGTATGCTTATCATAGAGGACTGCTCTATGTTCTTCAGGTGTTGGCCCTATTGTTGTGTCATAGAGGATTGCTCTATGCTCTTCTGATGCCTTAGCACTTTTGTTGTAGACTACTGCTCTACTTAATCTTCAGACACTATCTCTTATGTCATAGAGGATTGCTCTATTATCTTCTGGTGCTTCGCTGAGACTGCCAAAGTACCTTTGTTATCTTTGGCTCAACTCTACGATTACTTGATCTGGCTGGAGCTTTCCTACTCTACGACCTTGTCTTTGGTGTAAGTCGTAGAGTCTAGATAGATCGTAGAGTGTATGTTTTAGCTGCCCTATGATCTCAGTTATGACTTGATGCTTCGGATGTACTAAGAGATCTTTGTTTGTCTAATAGCCCATGCTTAGCTTACTTAGAAGTCTTCTTGAAGATTGCTGCTTTAACTTTAAGTGCTTAGGCAGAGACTGTTCTATGTTGTTGCTTGATTATAGATTATTCATGGGAGTCGTAGAGTGGTTGACTGGACTGACTCTACGAACCCATGTTAGCACAACGATCTTTTCTTTGAGGATATTCTGCAGTGCACACTCTACGATTCCGAGTAAGCTCCTTGATCTGCCGAACCATACTCTACGTTTGCTTTGCAAGCTCTGCGATGACATGCTCAACTCTACGAAGCACCTGACCGCTCTTTATTCTGCGGTGTGCCTGTTATACTCTACGATTCTGAGAGTGAGCTTCGCATATGCCTGGCCCAACTCTACGATGCCGAGAGAGTGCTGCGATCTGCCGAGTGAGCTCTACGATTGGCTGAGCCTTTCTCTGTGTCTGCCTGACAGACTCTACGATCTCATACTTAGCTCAGTAATTTATTTACTAACTTTCTGCTTGACTGCTCTACGATCATTCACTGGATGCTTTGTGTAGTACTCAACGATTTTTTGCTTTATTACATATATCGTTTCAGCTTATAAGATCAACCTAACAAGTTTGATCTTTTTCTATTCTAAGTCCTTGTACATCAAATTCATTTAAGGATTTTATAATACCTAATGTTACAAATATGCTTTGATCCATATCAGTTTCAGCTTAGATCAACCTAACATATTTGATCTTTTAATTCTAAGTCCTTGTACATATATATCATTAAGGACTTTACAAGGCTTTATCCATATGAATGTTCTTTTTATCATTTTGTCATCAATCAAATCACATATAATAAATAATAGTAATCTCATGTAGATCTTATAGCATTCTCCCCTTATGATAATGAATTTAACGATCTCATGCAGATTTCCAACAATCTCCCCCTATTTGATGATGACAAAAGTACTTATGGCATAACATTCATTTTAGGCAATATATGCAGATGTTGTGACTTAAGATACAGTAACTCACTGTATTGCTAGACCAAGAGATATGAATGAAATGATGTGTATTCAGAATAAACATTCATATATCATACTATGAAATTTAAATATACGTAGTTCACAAGTTATATCAGTTCAACAAGGAGATCCTAGATCTAAACTAACATATGACAGTTAATTTCTCCTTGCTTATTAGAAATGTACCTTCTACTTGTTAATTCATGTTTGGCTACCTTGTGACTGCTCTTCAGTTGTTGCTTTCTTCTTGTTCTTCTGCATCCTCCTCTGGCATTTGCTCCCCCTCAGATCTTGCTACTTTTCCTACAGCTTCTTCTTCTCTTGGCCCCCCTCAGTTGTTGGTGCTTCATCTTTGTTCTTCTTCAGCTCCTTTCTCCTCATGCCAGCTCTTATCCTCTTTTTATGCTTCATCGTTTTCTCCTTTTTATGCTTCATCTTTTTCTCCCCTTTTTTGTCATCAATCATTTGGGAAAGATACTAAACATGTGTAATGAGTTGTTCGACCAAGTATGAGGTATTTCCAACTTCCATTCTCACCTTCTGCTGACCGAGTTCCATTTGCTGAGAGAGGGATTGGCTGAGGTCGTCAACTTTCTCTAAGAGAGACTGAATGAATCTCTCATTTTTCTCCTGAAGTTTCAGAGCTTCTTTCTTCTGTTTCTCTATGGACTTTAAGATATATCTGATCTCTTTGATGAAGCTTGATAGACATATCTGTGAAGGATGCTTGCAGCTTTTTATAGAAGTCACTCTCTTCACCTCCAGGCATGTTCTTTGCTGCATTAGTGACTGAGAAGATATTTCCAATCAACTCTTCTGAGTTTTTCCATAATTTTTGATCAATCAAGGAATCTTCAAGAATGGGTGTGGTTGGCTTGGGTTTCTTGCTCTTGTAAATGTTTTCAAGAGCGGTGACAATATCAAAGAAATCTTTGTTAGATGAGGAAGGAATATCAATGGGTATTTTAGTGGTAGGATCATTGGAGTGAGACTGAGTTCCTGCAGTCGTAGAGTTAGAAGGTTCTACGACCACTGGTTCTATGACTTTGGCTTTCTTTTCCTCTTTTTTAAGGTTCTCCAACAGATAGTATGGAATGTATATACCTTTAGCATGACGATAGACTTTGAAAAGTTGAGAATCCTTTATCAGCATCTTTGGAAAGGATTGAACTCTTGGGAAGTTCTGAGAGATCATCTTCAGATTTGGAAATTGTCAGTAACACCAGCTGATGAAGCTTTTATCTCCAAATTTAATAGCATTCAACCAGGGCATCCATGGGTAGAACCATGTTAGTTGTTCACTGTCAGGATCATATAGAACTGTAGTTCGATCAAGTTCAATGTCTTAAAAAATTATTAAGTAGATTCTCTATGGTCATTGATACCACTTTCATTTGACCGTTGCCATGATCTATCCATTTTGTTGGCAACACAGCTCCTGGTTTGTCACAGGCCTCCAACACTATCCTTCAACGAATTCTTATGGCTGCTGGGAGTGGATCAGAGTTGCTTTCTGACTTATCACTTTCAGAGTTAGAATCCTCTAGTGCTTCCTCTTCTCCCATTGCTTCTTTTCCTTTATCAACATTTGTCTTTGGACTTGGTTTTTCCATAGTCACTTTCTTTAATCTTTTAACTGGCTCACCAGTTAACTGTTCTTCATAACTTGTTCCTATGTCAACATCATCTCCTTTTGATTCATTAAGATTCTCCTTAACAGACATAGCTACATCCTTACTTTCTGATTCAGACACATTTATGGTCACATCATTTTCAGCAGATTCATTACTAGATGTCACATGTTGACTAATTTTTGCAGCTTCATCTTTATTAACCTCATCCTCATTACCAAGATCAATTATCTTCGATGGGATTCCTTCTTCATTTCTATATCCTGGGAGGTTCATCATTTGCTTTAATCTTATAGACTGTCTCCTTTTTGAGGGCTTGACAATAGGTGCCTCAGATGCTTCTTTCTTTTTTTCAGATTCATCTCCAGAGTTGGAGGGACTCTTCAATGGGGCTGCCTCAACTTTCAACTTCTTCTTGAGTGATTTAGAAGGAATGGGCATATGGGATAAGGATTCTTCACACTGTGAGGATTCATTCTTCAGTGTACTTGTTTTCCTTTTCCCTTTGTCTGTCTTTGAAGTGATTTTGCTGCTGATCCCAGACATTCTCAATCTCTTATTCTCCATAGGGTTCTTCTTCGAGTTGTCAAATAATTTGGGTGACATGATTTTGTGAACATTTAGGGTTTCTTCCTCATTATCTCCAATCTTGTTTTTCAGCTTTTTCTTCAGTATGATGCTCAAGAACCTTCCATAGTAAACTTTTAAGACAGGTTTATCTGAGGCCTTCATTTTTCTGACATCCTTGGCTATCCAATTAGACAACATAGCTCCAAAGTTTATCTTCTTCTTCATGACAATGGCAGTCATAATTTTTAATTGAAGATCACTTACAGTGTCGTGGGCGGTATCTTTGCATAAGATATATTTTCCTGCAATCTCTGCCAAAAACTCAAATTTCTCAGAGAATTCCTTTTTCTTCATTCCTTTAAGATGAGAATTCTTTACATATCCCATCAGTCTCTTGCCTTCATCAGAATCGATTCCTTCTAGAGATGATAGACCTTAGTTGGTAAATCCCAAACATTGTTGATTTTTGCAGCATCTATCTCCAGTTTTGCTCCACGAACTTTTGTAGTCAGAACATCACTATCAATTACTACATTTTGGTAGAACTCTTTGACAAGGTCAGAGAAAATTTTGGTGTTCGACCCTAAGCATTCTGAGAATCTTGCTTGCTTTACAATCTTAAGGATATCCTTGAATTTTTCATCTAATTCTCCAAACTTGTCGAAACCAAGTTGGATACCTGATACGACTTGACAATTTTCCATAACGAGGGTTTGAAGAATGAAGGATACTTGACTGTAGATGGAGATGTGAAGCAATAAGGGTTTTGGAGTTTGTCATTTTGGTTTGTTGAAGATTTAATGATCTTAGGGTTTTTAGAGATCAGCACGGTTTTGAGAGAGAAGAGATTTTAATAACTGATAGGAAAGAGCAACCATCAGTTCTTGAATTTTGACCTATATCAGTTCCCTTTTTTGTTAGGGACACGTGTAGGAAATCCATTTGTTGATCGTGGCCATAACTATTGTAACTTCCACAATAGTTGCACATCAGTTATCCTGGCCCAAGAACGTGGTCATATCCTCTTTGACCATTGACTTTGCCCGTTCGTAGAGTGACTTGTTGTTCTGACTTTTCACTCTACGATCATCTCCTGAGAATAGAACTTGGTCACAACTTCTGTTGCTCAGATGTTGATTTGCACTTATCCCAATGAGTGCAGTCTTTGATGAGAAAGTCTCCAATTAAACTTGTAGTGGCTTTTTTCTAGAATGAGTATCTTTAGAAGGAACCTTGTTCTCTCTTGACATCTAAAATGATAATTTCCATACTATGTATCTGATCCTGTAGATGAGCTGGATAGTTTGCTTGATGAAGACTTTCCTTTAATACCAGCTTTTTTCTCTTCTAGAGAATCCCATGATCAACTCTTCTTTAAGAGATCAACTTTTCTCCTTTGTTCCATTTATATCTTAAGTTCTGGAGAAATTTTAGTGATACATTCCCATTCAGTCTTTCAACAGGATTAAGGAAACTCAAAAAGGGCAGGTCTCTAGGTTTGAAACTTAGGGCTTGGTTTATCTCTGAGGTGCTTATCTGAGGAAGGACTGTCTTGATTGAAGTGGAAAGAATGTCATCACTGTACTCCTTGGGTTTGGTATTTGTCGGTTAAATATGATGTATGGGAGTAGTGTTTTGTAAGCTGTAATCATAGAGTTAATGTACTCTACAATCATGACGTCAATCATAGTGACTCTATGACTTGGAATAATATGGCTGACCTGGTTTGACAGTCGTAAAGTTTAGAGACTCTTCAACCTAGGGTGAGGATTCATTTTTGGTTCATCAGCCACAAAGTTTTGGGACTCTGAGTTTGGGAAAGGGTTGTGAATGATGGATTTGTCACCCCAAGGACTATAGGAGTTTCTCATACTTCTTGAGCCATGATACAATCGAGATCTACAGATGAGGACTTGGTGATCTGCTCCTAAGCATGCTAGATATTCCTTGGACCAGTTTATTCACATATGAACATGTTCTGCTGGTTCATAGGAACTTGAGAAATGTGAACTGGTAGTATGTGGAATGATGATTATTGTTGATAGAAAGGACTTATAGACTTTCTTTTGCTCTTTATCTCTGAAATCAGCAATGAATTCCACTTCTCCATCTCATGGCTTCACAATCTCCATCTCTTCAATTTCTTTGACTTCTCCTCAAACTAAGCATTGCTATATTTAGCGGATTGTTGCTCCCCCTATTTGATACTTCCATCTTAGAGGTAGATGATCTTTCATCATTGAATTTTATTCATTTGATCGTAGAGTATTCTCTTTAGCGTTAGTTATTCTACGATCTTCTTATCTATGCTGCTATCGTAGAGTTGATGAAGACCTGGTTCTTGTATGCTTCTTGAGGAACTGTATTATGCTGAATTGAGCTCCAACTTCTGAGAGAGTCTCACTGGAGAATCACGCCTTTGCCATCTGCCAAAAGTTTGTTGATGAAGATTATACGTCTCTAACTTCTTCCTTGAAAAGGCTTGAGTAAGGATAGAGTAATCATGATACATGTAGGTTAAATAAATTTCTAACTTGGTACCCAATATTCTTTGGGTCCTACTGGGTTAGTTCTTTTGAAAACTCAAGTCTTTTCAGACTGTGGTTTCACAATTTGCATTATGCAACTTATATGTGATGATAGTTTTAACATGCTGCATGAGAGTGTGTGTGAGAGAAAACATGAGTGGAACTGATGTGACGCCCCCAAATTCGGGTCTCAAATGCCCGGGTTCGGTCATCACGATCCAATACAAACATCCACCTCTAAACAACATACAATGACTAAATGCGAAATATAATAAACATATGTTATTCATTCAAAAGGTGTTACTAGTCCCAAGATTCGATAACGTTAATACATAAAACAAAACAAACCCTAAATATTAATCAGGGTTCAAATTACATTGATAGAAAATTAAACTAAGTATAAAACAAAGTCAGCTACTTGAAGTCTATTACTTCATCTTTTCTTTACACTTGCCCTTCCCTGAAGTCTCGGGTTTAACTGCAATAAAAGTCATGATATAGTAAGGACAAACAACTAGCTTGCTCAGCAAGTTTAAATGTAACAATAACGGATATATCATAATGAACGGAAAATAAAAAAAAAGAATTCAACAATATGAATATCGAAAGCAAGAATAAAAATTGCTTTTAGAATGAATGATAGTCAAGTAGACTTTGAATAATAAACTTCTAATGGAATCAATAGTTGATTGACCCTTTGGTTACTGGCTACAGAATATGTACTTGAGGGGATCAGCCTCGCGTACGTATGTATACGCATAACATTCAACTCTGCTGTTTGTATCTTATATTAGATACGTGGGGTACTCCCCTAAAATAAAAGGGTGTTCACTTCAGTCTAAGAATCCATACCATCAATTGGCCTGGATAGCCTTTATATAAAAATTTCATGCAATTGTTTGACCGAACAAGGGTTCGGACTCAATCTTAAACAGTTTATGAATTATAGAATTTTAAATAATGTACAAGTCCAAGACTGTACGAATTCAAGTGCACCAAGTGCGAGTATCAATAAAATCGATATGGAATAATTGTAAAGTAATTAAACCACTTAAAGCATGCTTGTAAATAAGGTTCAAGCTTAAATAAATAACTTGCAATACAATAACATCTTGCCCGAATATAATTTGAGTAGGGTTAAGGAACTTGCTCAATAAAATATGAGTAAGGAAAGGAAACTTACCTGATTATCGACTTACACCTATCTAGCTTTATACGACTCTCTTCAATTGACCTAACATTAATAATGTTGGTCTATCAATTAGCACTGTGTATAATTGTATATTGATACGCTTATTTATGCTATTATTTAGCAAATAAGTCAATCACATAACACACATAATTTAATAAACTATCATTAATCCTATAAGACACTTAATTGATCTTTAGGTTGATGATTTAATTAATAACAATATTTTTCTTAAGTGATAAACACTTATTAAACCCTTAAACAATTGTAACATTACTTTTTCTTAAGTAATATTCATTTATTAAACCCTTAAACAATTTATTATAATTATTTAATTAATATATTATTTAAACTCTCTTTATTTTATTAATTCTATCTTCATTTAATTACTATTTAATATTAGTTAAATAGTAATTAATTATTTACCTTTAGTTATTATTTAATAATAAATAATAACTAATTATATTTACTTATTATTTGAATAATCAAATTATTAATCTTATTTGTCTTTAATTATTTGTTAATAATCCTTATATATTATTTATTATTAATTGAATAATAATAAATAATTAATTTATTAGTGTATTATTATTTAATATTAATTAATTTATACTTAATAATTCACTTAATTTTTATTTGTATATAATTACTATTTAATATTAATTAAATAATAATTAAATAATTATCACCCCTTATTTATTATTTAATATTAATTAAATAATATATAATTAACTTTATTAACTTTATTTGTCATTCATTATTATTTAATATTAAATAATAATTAATTAATTATTATCCTTATTTATTATTTATTATTAAATAATAAATAATTAATTTATTAACTTAAACACTCTTTAATCATTATTCGATATTAATAAATAATAATAGATTAATTATTTAACCCTATTTATTATTTAATCTTAATTAAATAATAAATAGTTAGTATATTATTACTAATTCTATTTAATTATTACTTAATATTGATTAAATAATAATTAAATAGTTAATTACACTTAAACAATGTTTAATTAGTTTAATAATCAATTAGTAGTATTAACCTTTATCATTTAATAATTTTTAAATGATTTAAATAGGTTTTAATCACTAATTAAACTAAACATCACTTAAGCACACTAAAAAATTACCAAATAAATATGATAATATTCTACATGATTTTAGAAAAATTTGGGTCCAAACAGGGTCGCTGGAACCGGCCGGAATAGTGCCGAACTGGTCGCCAGAAAATTACGCCGGTTCGGTGAATAGTGAACCAGCAGGGGGTTTTAGTATTTTCGGATTTTGTTTCCAGATTTGGGGTCCTTGGCCAAAACATAAATAACTTGAGATCTACAACTCCGATTGATATCTAGTCGGTCTCGTTGGACTCGTATCTTTCCGAAACAAGATTTCATCATCAAAATACAAATTTAGATAAGTTTTGTACACTGAAATTAACCCGAAAGTGGACTGTTCATACATATTTTCCGATAATGGGGTGTTTTGGTCAAAAATCCATAACTCACTTGTTTCAACTTCTTTTTAAATGATTCCAACTAGGTTTTCTTCTTAACTTACCCAAATATTTCCAAAAAATTTAAAGTCCCAAAAATAATTTATAAATTTTAAAATGTGCAATTTCTTCGAACAAGTCATGCTCTAATTGTCGGTAAAAATCATTTCAAGCATTTTGCTAGATTTTTCTACATAAACCCATACCATTACATATTTAAACTATATGACATCCTATATAAACATATCTAGCAAGATTCTAGGCATTTAGAACTTGAACTTAACATTTTCACCATGAATATCAAGAGAAAAGCAAAATTAAGATTTTCTAGGGATTTTCTTACCTTTTGCTTTTGATGGCTACTTTCCTCTTCTTCCCAAAGTATGTTGTGTAGGAGGATATGAACTAGATAGAACTCCTTCACTAACTTGGTGACTCAAAATATTTTTGCTCTCAAATGCTCTCAACTCTCTTAGGAGATGAAGGAAATAAAATGCAAGTGTTCTCTCTCAAATGACTAACCAAGAGAGGTATACTTACAATAATATTATATATAAGAAATGTAAGTATACATTTTATCATTATTAAGCTAGTGTGTAGACTTGGTGTAGGGTGGCTAATTTGTGACAACCCAAAAATTTATAAGATTTATTTATAAGATCTTGAATGATTAATTAGAGGTTAAGGAATAAAACCTAGATGGAAATTTGAGAATTTATTTAAAATTTTTAAGAAAAACCTATATGGTTTACTGAATTAATGAATATAGTTTGTTGAATTAGTGTATTCGGTTTGCTGAAATAAAAAAGTAAATTATTAAGTTAATATACAGTTTGCTGTATTAGTGATGTTAGTTTGTTATAATAAGGAACAAGAGAATGAGTATATGTATAATCATATATATACCTATACTTAGAAAGGTTAATTAAATTGATCATACAGATTAATGGAAACTAAGCCTGAATGGTAGTTGCAGAGAACCCAAAGATATTAAATTGGGAAAAGATGAACTAGGTGTAGTGGTGTTAATTAAATGAGCCTAACCTAGTAGTCAAGTATTGGAAGTTTAATAAAAGTCCAAGAAGGGGTTAAGATCATGGTAAGTTAACTGTATATGGCAAGTCGTATAATAAAGGCTTGTGGAGTTTAGCAAATAGTAAAAAGAGATTTTAGATAAGACATGAGGTTAAATGTCAAGCCTATTATATAGGAAATATTAATTATTTACTGATAAAGTGAATAATTGTGATTAATATGAAGTATGTGTGGTTAAATAAATGCATATAGTAAATATGTATATATTTAATTATTATTTAGAGAGAACTGAAAAGAAAACTATTTAGCCTAATATTATAAATTAGGAACAATGATTGAATAACCAAAGCGTTATGATTATTGGAGAATACTAGTATTTAAGATTGAATACTAGTAGATTTATGTAAGAGACTTATTTTAAGATATCTCATGTTATTATTTATTTTAACTTAGTTAAGGAAGAATTTAATTGAGTTATATAAATAAATGTAGGTGAATAGTTACTTAAATTCTAAATTTTGTGGAATAAAAATCCTAATTAAATATTAGGATAAGATAAATATGTGGGTTGATTTATGCTATTTCATGACCCAAAGGATTTAATTAATTGAGTAATCTATAAAAATTGGGGATATATATATATAAAAGATGAAGGAAGGAAAAAAAAGTAAAATATATATGTATACCATTTGCCCTTCCATCTCTTACTCTCGGATAAAATAAAAAAAGGAAAAAGGGAGAGAGAGAGAGAGGGGACCGACCGAGGGAGGGAGAGAAAGAAAGCTTGGCCATGGATGGGGGAAGAAGAAAGCATAGGAAGGTAGCCATGGAAAAAGATCCATGGAAGGAAAGAAAAAAAAATGAAGAACACAAAGGTATAAACCCAAAACTCTAGCTATTTTATTGTGATTTAACTTAGATCTAGTATTGGGTTGTTATTATTGGACTAGATAATAATAGATCTACATGATTTATGATGATTCATGGTTAGATCTAGCGGTTTGATGAGTGATTAAGCTTGAATTTGAGAAATACTCTCTTAAAACTCTAAAACCCCCATTTTCTTTTTTTGATCCACAGATCCGCATAGTGGGTATTGATGAAATTTTTTATAGATTTAATATGTTGTAATATTATGAGGTCGAAGTTCATAAAACTTGGAATCATGTGATTTGGTTGTGTAAAACTCAAAATATGAAAATCGAAAGGAGATAAGCGAAGGTTATTTTTCTCAAATTAAAAGAACTAGTGAGCTGCTGCCCAAAAATGGAAAATTTGGGGTTAGCTAATTTGCTCTAAAAATTCTGAACTTTTGGTATGTTATTGTACACTGAATAAGCTTTCCATAGACTCTGGAACAGATTAATTCCGACCTCGGAGCAAAGATTTATGACCATTATAGATAGTTATGCAAAACTGTCTAGTGAATTTGGATCAGCCCCATTGCGTGAGATTCCTGTATTGATGTGTTAGGAATTGGAAAATTTTCAGTAGGACAAAGTTGTAGATACGGAAGTTAGCTTCACGTGGCCACTGGAATCACCCAAAAATTGTAAATAACGAAGAAGTTATGACTATTTAAGCGAGGTTGGGTCTGAAAATCGCTAACTGGGCTGCTATTGCTGACTGCCGGGCGGGCTCAGGGCGCGCACGCGCGGGACGCGCGCGGACCGTACGGGCATGGCTGCTGAGCTGTCTTTGGCCGTGCAATGCGATTTTGACATCCAAAACTAAAATGAGCATAACTTTTGCATATGAAGTCCAAATTTGATAATTCAAGATGTTTTTGAAAGCTTAAAGATAGTACTATAATTTTATTTAGTAAAAACTAAAATTTGAGATTTCAGACAAAGGTCAAAATGGGCATTTTTGAAGATGTTGCTCGACCGGATGCGATCGAAAGGTGTCGAATTTGCGTTTTATGAATCGTAAAGCGTTCCGAACCTACTAATTACCGTTCTAAGTATTATAAGGTGTGAATCTTGAATGGTGAGGTAAGGATTAACCATAATCGGTAATATTTTAAAAGTTTAAATACTTAACTACATGTTAACTATAAATAGAAGAAGTTAAGCGAAAGCTTGATTAAACATTTTTCTTATTATTATTTTAAACAGAAAGGTGTTAAATCGATAATGATAAAGTTTACTAGTGAAATGTAACAATTGAAAAGTCTAGTAATACGCTAAATCACTATTCACGTGATTACTATTCACCACGGACTATTCACGCTAAAAACGTTTTTACACTTTCTTTGATCTTCGAATTACGTCATGAGCTGGATACAAAAATTATACGGTATAAATACGAAAGTACTATTCATACGAATATACTATTTATTTATACAAAAAGTCAAATTTGTATGTCGAGGAATATTCCTTCTGTCGGAGAATATTTTTTCTGTCAGGGAATATTATATTCGGTACCGTACGACGACGCTGAAATAACAAAATATTAGTGGGTCCCACAATGATAATTATCAACGATAGTGGGCCCCATTGTCGGATACTGAAAACGACAGTATTTTATCAACAGTATTATCACCGGAAACTGTTGAAATACTTGGTAATAAAAAGAACAGTAAAACGCGTTATTCCACAGTAGTACGTGGTATTTCACAGGCACACGGTGTTGCACAGTATTTTAAATTATTGATTCAATAATTGATAAAGTAGCAATTGCTCAGTATTTTGATTCAATAATTATAATAGCATCTGCATGGTACTTTTTATTATTTGTCATGACATTGTAACTCATATTATTTGATATGATATTTTAGCATTATTGACGAATTAAAAGTGGAGTATAACTTAGTGGTACCTGATTGAAATTATGGAAATTCACATGCAATGAACTATTGGTTCACATATGGGAACTATTAGGGGATGTTATGCAAGATTGATAATATTTGAGGGATTATATTAAAAATAGAGGCAAAGATGGAGGTACTAAAGTGTAATAAGTCGAGCCCTTATTGTGCAATTAATGAAACTTAGTTTTCCTATAAATAGGAAGGATTATCTTAAGAAATCTTCACACCTTCCTTGCTTATACTTCCCCTCACTCTCTCTAAATTTCTTGAGTTCTCTAAGTGTGCTAGGCTAGTGTGAGTATTTGTGAGAATACTAGTATTGTCCAGGTTAGCAAACTTCATATAAAGCAACATCCAATCACTTATTAACGAAGGTAGGTGATATCATTTCTTTCATACTCTTATGTAATATCATTTATTTCCTTATTCGTAAGTGATATTATACTCATAAAGGTTGTTATTCATTCTGTATTAATTTGTGGGGATAACCTGTCCGTGCGGATTGACGCACGCTTAGTGAATATCCTTTTGTATTCATTCCTTATTACTCTATGGGAATAACCTGTATGTACGGAGTGCCGTACCTGGTGAATATCCTTCTGTATTCATTCCCTATTACTCTGTGGGAATAACCTGTATGTACGGAGTGTCGTACCTGGTGAATATCCCTTTGCATTTATTCTTTATTAATCTGTGGGTATAACTTGTCCATGCGGATTGACGCATGCCTGGTGAATAACCCTTCATATTCATTACTTATTAATCTTTTATGGAAATAATCTGTCTACGCGGATTACCGCATGACAGGTGAAAATTCATTTGCAGTTTCATATATTCTTTTATACTCGTATAACGTATGATTTCTTTTGTACTCTTTAAGGGATATCTTTTTCTTTCACATTTCTCCATTTAAGATAAGAAATCTCTGTTTGTTTCCAAAACCTTATTTTAAATGGTGAAAAATCCCTGAAAATTTATAGAATATCCTTTCATAGTATGTGCTTCATCTAATATCTTTTCACCTGAATCTTTCTATTTCGTTTGATACGATATAATTGAATCGTGAATTTTATTCTTGAATATTATTCTTGAATTTGACTCCACAATTTGGTCATCATGTTGGCAATTTAGTCAACCTTCGACACTGGATAAATTAAACATTTATTCTTATTCTTGATCTCACTGTATCCATTCTATATCATTGTCATCATCCTCATACTTAAATTGTGGTGATAGTTCTCTTTGGCCCGTAGTGCAAAGATGAACTGACGTGACATGATTTTGACCAAACTGTGTATTGTTATAATCATGACTTTTGGTGTTACAAACAAAGGCGTATGGTGAAAGTTCTCTTTGGCCCGTAGTGCAAAGATGAACTGGCGTTTGGCATAATCATGACCGGTGGTGTTATAAATAAATATCTTTGGCACGTAGTGCAAAAAGAGGCTGTTGAATATAAACTATTGATTTGGATGTTCATAAACAGGAACTGTTGATTGGTGCTATAAGGATAAAATATTGGTGGTGATTCTTTAACTTATAGAAGATGATAGATATTATAATCTACTTGAATCTTCTAATGGATTATTCGTTCCGCTGCAGTTGTTGAATAATTATAATATTTTAAATCTCTGATTTATTTCGGTTAAAGGCTAAAGATAATTTTATTCTTCATTATCTTAGTCGTGATATTTCCTACTAGGTTATTTGTGCTCACCTTTTTCCTTTTTGTTTCATTATTCTCTTCAGGAAAAGAGAGTGTAGCGAGGACTAGCCGAGGAATGGAGTAATGGTCCGAGACAATAGAAGTATCTCAATACATTATTATTAGTGTGACAATAAGTGTATTGAGTATTTAAGTTGTATTTGTACTGTGTTGTCATATTTTGCACAACACTTATTAGTTGTAAATGGCAAAATTCGTATTTGTATTTTGTAGAATGTTTTTGGCGACTCAAAATGGGATGTGTCGACCTATTTTGGGGGCGTCACAGTTCGTAGAGTTGATCAGTCTCTACAACCCTTCAATGTACAACAACAGACATGACTACACTCTACGACTTGTCAAAGACTTATATCATGAAGTAATACATCACTCATCAGATAAGGTGAGAAAACTAAGGTAGGATATATATAGCACATTGAGCACAGTCACCTCTTAAACAATTGGGTTAATAGTATGAGGTGATATCACTAAGTACAATTCTTACTTAGATTTTCACAACTAAGAATAAACTCTCAACATTTGAATTAATAAATGCAAATCTTTACTCAACATACACAAAAGCAATTGCATAACAATTTGAGCACAATTTACTCTTCTAACAACAAGGCAAGATAGGACTCTACATATGGGTAGACTTCAAATATCTTTCTCAAGAACTTTATTTTCAGCCTCAAATACGGATAAAAAGTAAAGTGATTATTAAGCCATAATTCTCATTTATTCTCTTTCTCCTTTTGGGGTGGAAAATGATTTCTTGATAAGCTACTGAAGTAAATGGAGATGCAGTATAGTTATGCACTTATGCGATTCATTCTAACAGTCAATAGTATTTGCATTTGAAGCTACAGAGTTTAAATACCTCACTGATGTCAATCTCTTGACAGTCAGTGGTGCTACTTTGTGATGGCGCACATTGTTGTTGGTTGATGATTTGTAGTTCTTCAAGTCATTGTCGGCATCATCATTTGTTCCTTCATAGTGCTGCATTGACTGATACATCGAGCACATCTTTGAGTTATGGACATAGTTAGTCATGACATTCCATAATCATTGATACGCTTGAATAAACCACTGGGTTTATATTTTATAAAGTAGGGACATGGCATATGTAGTTGAGAAGCTCATGGAGTTATCATTGTAGTACATTGATGATGACGTATTATCACTTAGATATCTCCTTGATCATCATTCGTAGGACTTCTCAACTTCTTAGGTGGAAATACAGATTTCTTTTTGAATGGAGAATATCTTAGTTCTTGCTGCATCTGAACTATTTTCTCCTTATGAGATGATCGATCTGCTCGTTGACATCAGCATGCCTGGTGATGATGATTTTTCCATTTAAGCCCATGGTACAACCTGGATAGCTTAAGATAGTTTACCTGTACATACAATTTTCAACTTGTTAGCTTATATTCATTTTGTTCTTAACAACCAATACCAAGATTTAGAACTAATCTAAATTTGTGTCATGGATCTACTCAGAGTGTGAGCTTTATCATATTTATGAGAACCTGCTCTGATACCAATTGTTAGTTCACAGGGACACAATAGAGATCTAGAAGGGGGGTTGAATAGATCCTTTAAAACTTTTTCATTTTATTTATGAAAGTATAACAGTTATGAGTAGAGAATCAATTCATGCACAGCGGAATACACATTAATAACCCCCTTCAAGGATATACATAATTTCAATTCAATGATTAAATCTACGATAAGGTTGATAGCAGATACAGTAGTTATGGCAGTTATTGTATATAATTTAAGAGACATAAAGTAAATAACACAAGAGACTTTTAAGTGGTTCGGAGACTGAATAACTCTTACTCCACTCTTCTACTTCAACAAGTAGGAATCCATTAATGGTTTTAGTCACTAAGACAAGGACGCTCTGCCCTCCTCAAGTCCAACAGACATGAGTTATTTTTAGCCATTAAGGCAAGGATCCTGCATTACGCTTTAATTTGCCTAGGAGTTCGTAAAGTGGCTGGCTGTACTTGCATTACGCTTTAATTTGCTTCTTACTTTACTACAGTTTGTGCCTCTTATGCTCTGTGATCTTCATTGAGCTTTACGTTCTCAGAGCATAGCATTATGATCTTCGTTGAGCCAATACTGCAATATGCTTATCATAGAGGACTGCTCTACGTTCTTCAGGTGTTGGCCCTGCTGTTGTGTCATAGAGGACTACTCTATGCTCTTCTGATGCCTTAGCACTTTTGTTGTAGAGGACTGCTCTACTTAATCTTCAGACACTATCTCTTATGTCATAGAGGATTGCTCTATGATCTTTTGATGCTTCACTGAGACTGCCAGAGTACCTTTGTTATCTTTGGCTCAACTCTACGATTACTTGATCTGGCTGGAGCTTTCCTACTCTACGACCTTGTCTTTGGTATAAGTTGTAGAGTCTAGATAGATCGTAGAGTGTATGTTTAAGCTGCCCTATAATCTCAGTTATGATTTGATGCTTCGGATGTACTCAGAGATCTTTATTTATCTGATAGCCCATGCTCAGCTTACTTAGAAGTCTTCTTGAAGATTGTTACTTTAACTTTAAGTGCTCAGGCAGAAACTATTCTACGTTGTTGCTTGATTGTAGATTGTTCATGGGAGTCGTAGAGTGGCTGACTGGACTGACTCTACGAACCCATGTTAGCACAACGATCTTTTCTTTGAGGATATTCTGTAGTGCACACTTTACGATTCCGAATAAGCTCCTTGATCTGTCGAGCCATACTCTACATTTGCTTTGCAAGCTCTGCGATGACATGCTCAACTCTACGATGTATCTGACCACTTTTCATTCTGCGGTGTGCCTGTTATGCTCTACGATTCCGAGAGTGAGCTTCACGTATGCCTAGCCCAACTCTACGATGTCAAGAGAGTGTTGCGATCTGCCGAGTGAGCTCTACGATTGGTTGAGCCTTTCCATGTGTCTGCATGGCAGATTCTACGATCTCATACTTAGCTCAACAATTTATTTGTTGACTTTCTGCTTGACTGATCTATGATCGTTCACTAGATGTTTTGTGTAGTACTCAACGATCTTTTGCTTTATTACATATATCGTTTCAGCTCATAAGATCAACCTAACAAGTTTAATCTTTTTCTATTCTAAATTCTTGTACATCAAATTCATTTAAGGACTTTACAATGGCTAATGTTGCAAATATGCTTTGATCAGATACATATCAGTTTTAGCTTAGATCAACCTAGCTAACATATTTGATCTTTTAATTCTAAGTCCTTGTACATATATATCATTAAGGACTTTACAAGGCTTTATCCATATGAATGTTCTTCTTATCATTTTGTCATCAATCAAATCACATATAATAAATAATGGTAATCTAATGCAGATCTTATAACATTCTCCTCTTATGATAATGGACTTAACGATCTCATACAGATTTTCAACAGTTTATTTACTAAAATTTAGAGTTTATTTACCACAAGTTAATAAGGTCAATAAACCCTAAATCCAGTTAAAAATGAGTTAATAAACCCTAAACTCTGGTTAATAAATCCTAAACCCGGGTTTATAAACTCTAAATCCTAGTTAATAAAGTCAAACCCTTATTCTGATTAGCGTATTGAGATTATTATTTAAAAATACTCACCCGCTAGTAATACTAGTGGATTGTTTAAAAACCAGTATATTACGCTTGGACTCTTAGTTGACTTGGGGGTATAATGGTCATATTTAGGCATACACTTCGTCCACTAATAATACTAGTGGACGCCGCATTCCCCAGTCTAATATCGGCCATTGATATTTGAAACAGATAGTATAGATAGTGTATGTCCATTTTTGATCCATAATAAATAGATACTATGGATCATTACCCTATATATATTATGTTATAAAAACAAGTTAAACTATTAGTTTTTAAAATATTCAACTTAATCATAAAGCTAATAAAACCCACTTATCTAAAGGAAGGATTAATATTAGTCATTTAGCTCCTAAACACATTCATCATCGTCAATCATTAAGACCAATATCCCTCGACACCAAAATCAACCCAAAAATAAAACTCTCCAAATGGCATGAAATCAACAAAAAAGGAAAAAAAAAACTTTCAAAATGGCATGAAAACTAACTGGATACAAACCTCTCACAAGCACTATGCGAGATAATTGAAGATGAAGAAAACAACTCATTTGGTTGAAATCGGTGAGTACGAATCCACAAAGGTGGCGAAAAACGGGTGTGATGACTGTCGGTGAGATGACGTTCTCCATTTTTTCTTATTTTACTTCTTTTTTCTAGCGAACTTTAGGCTTAAATCTGGGCTGTTGCTTTTTTCTTTTTCTTGCTGATCGACGACGGATGTAGGCTGTTGTTTTTCTTTCTTCTTCCCATCTTTTTCTTAGTCATTTCTAGTGGATCTGATTTGAGATGGTCGGACGAGTTGTTCTCGACTTATGGTGTTAGTTTCCAGATTTGAATTTGGGGTAAAATGATAGTTTTGAGGTTTGGTTTTTCTATGATGTTGATACCGTAATGGTGATTGTGAAGGTAGTAATCGGAGATTGGGACATGACGACCATGGATCTGGATGATGGTTTTGAGGTTTAGTTTTATCATTTTTCTTCTACTTATTTTTAGTATTTATTTTTGTTTTTATACGGTCATTTAATAAATTTTAATATTTAATACGGTAAATGCATTTTTTTCTACAATCAACCCGTATAAAACTAATCGGTTGTTGGTCGGGTCGGATATTTCGGCTAATTTTTATTGGAAAATGACTTTGAGGTCGATATTATATACAATTAGGAAGTTTATGTAACAATTTGTAAGCCTAATTATTTTTAGAGCCAAATTATAAATTTGATGATACTTGGTGTAAAAGATATGTATTAGCCCTAAATTTATTCAGTTGATTGAGTAAAGCATGATCGTCAATCACATATAATACATAATACTGAGCTACCCGTTAACCAAGTTATTTTTTTTTAATTATTTTTTTTTAATTCGACAATCTTTTATACTAATTTATTAAAAAATAAGTTAAATACTAGAATAAAAAAAATTAGAAAAGATAAAGTAAATATTTGTCAACGGTTAATCTTCTTGTTCATATTTCACAACACATGATAAGTATATATTTAGTTTGCTAGCTTATACTCTTCTTTTCTTCTTCTTCTCTCTATATTCTCTCTAGACAGAAATTCTAACCTCCATCTTAGATACAGAGAGGGCTCTCCTTATTTTGAAGAGACCCTCCTCTAGATCTCTTTTCTTGTACTTTGTTAGTTTTTGAATTCTTGATGTTTTGAATGATAACAAAATCACATGTGCTTGCATGTTTTTACATGGAATATGTTTTGGGCTAATATTATATGGTTGTATATGTGAACATAATTTAATGGCCAGGATTGAATATATTGGGCTGATTATAGATCATTATAAAGATAAGAAAGTTGGCTAGCATATTTTATGCGGAAAATCTGTCTCTCAATATACTCGGTTAACCAAGCTATTAATTGGAGTATATCAAGAAAGTTGGTTATGCTGAACAGAGTATTTGAATTTGAATTAATATCTTTTGAATATGTTATATATAACAGGCTTCTATCATATCTTTTTATATCTCCTTAATTTAAGTATGTTTCTAGTATATCTTAGAAACTATATCATATTTGTATATAGCTGAGATTTTTATATATCCGTTGGATTTAATTGGTTGTTGATATCATGGGATTGATTGTTTGCTAATATCATGGAATTTTATTTGCTAACAATTTTATAGCTGTTGGTTCCTTTATTATATATATTCTTCTGGCACGACAAAAAGGAGTAGAACAAGCAAGGCTAATATCAGTCCTCATATTGAGATATATTTCAAGAGCCTTCAAGTTTGATTTTCAGCTACTCAGTGTATTGATTGTAAATTCCTTGTGGCTGAAAAATTAAGAAATCTATTGTAATACCTTATACTTTATTCTGAGTGTAAACCTAGTTTGGTTTGGTCTATCTAGTAGTAGATATGGTTTGTTCAAAGAGAGCTTTCAAGGTTGCAGACATACAAATGTCTCATTGGTGAGAAAGGTTGCAGAGGTGCAAAGGGGGCAGTGGTGTCCATTAGTGGAAAGCTTACTTTGAATAGAGAAGTTTTTGTATTGTGTATTGAAAAGTTTATTCAATAAAGTGAGTCTCCAATACCAATTGGTATTGGACGTGAATTAGGCCACTATACTAGAGGTTAGGGGCCGAACCACGTAAAAAACGTTGTGTGATTTACTTTCTGCACTATTCATTCATATGCTTTAGTTTTCTGCATATTCAGGTTAAGTTCATATTTAGAATTATACTAAAACGGACAGGTATTAGCTGTCCGATTATAACAGACGAAGAACATATACTAAAACGGACAGGGGTTACCTGTCCGATTATAGTCTGTAGTAGTAAACTTTTAAATTTGTCCACTGTTATTACTTGTGGCTTTGTTTACCTATTTACCCCTCTTCTAGGTGTGCTTCTTTACATAATTACATTTGGTATCAGAGCTTGGCTCTACTAATATTGATCTTTGCAGGTCGTAGGAAAAGATCCTATGATACACTTCAATTTTCAAGAAGGTCAATCCACAAGCCAACCACCTTTGTTGCTTGGAGAACTTCAACTTTTGGAAGTTCAGAATGATGATTTATCTCAAACAAGACCCATGGGAGTGGTGGATAGTTGAAAATGGACCAGTTATCCCGAGACATGATGATGGAAGACCTAAGTCGCTCATGGAGATGGACTCTAACGAATCTTACATAATATCCTATGATTCTAAAGCAATGAACACGCTGCTAAGTGGAATGGTACAATTTGAAATAGACAAAGTCTCTGCATGCAACACGGCAAAAGAGATATGGGACACAATCATCATGAGCCATGAAGGAACTACTAAAGTAAAGGAGGTCAAGCTGAGCATGTTGATGCAAGAATACGAGTTGTTCAAGTTAGAGAGAGATGAAACAATTCAAGAAGCACAAGCTAGATTCCTCACACTCATGAATTCATTAAGCATGCTTGGTCGCAAAATTAATCAACGAGAAATAAACAGAAAGCTACTTAGAGTCATGCCCAAACAGTTCGCACCAAAGGTTACTACACTCCAAGACTCGCCAACAATTAGCACTATGGAGACTCTCACCCTCTTTAGTGAACTTGAAGAGTTTAAAAATCAACTCAAGAGGTATGATGATGAAGATGAGGCACCAATAAAAAGGACGTTGGCACTACAAGCCGAGAGCAACAATGAAAGTGATCACGAAGACTTTGATAAAGAAATTGAAATGATCTCAAGAAAACTCGAGAGACTACTTCAAAGGAAGAAACAAAGGAAGAATCAAAGAGGTAGCTCAACTCCGATGAGTAAAACAGAACAAGAAGAAGAAATTGGCCAACTCTGTTTCATAGGACTTGAAGATGATGATCAACTTGAGGTAACAAATTTTCATGATGCTTTTGAAATATCTACATCTAATTATCTTGCTTTACAAAATGAGAATCAAAAGCTCAAAAAGAAAACTAAATATTTAAAGAATTGCGTAAATGAGCTAATGAATGAAGTTGAGTCATTTATTGAAGAAAGAAAAGAAAATGAATTTCTTAAAAATGAAAATGATATTTTAAGAGAACATTTGAAAATGAGAGATGCATGTATAGATGTTTTTAATGATGGAAAAATGATGAATGTGCAATATGATAATAATAAATAAATAGCATCTTTGAAAAAGGATCTTGCTAAATTTATGCAAGGAGAAGAGAACTTAAATGTAATATTAGGGGCACAAAGGTCTAGTCTTGATAAGCAAGGAATTGGATATAATCATGTTGATTTTAATTCTAATCATAATATTAGAATGATTAATAGGAAACCAAGGCATAAACTATTTTATTGCTCACCGTTTGTTACTTGTAAAAAATGTGGTTTAAAAGGTCATTTTGATTCTAATTGTAATAAAATTAGAATAAAACAAATTTGGGTAAAGAAATGTGATTTATATGTTACTTACCCAAAAGGACCCAATAAGATTTGGGTACCAAAAAGGTAGAGATTATTTGTTTGTTTTGTAGATATCTCAAGATCAAAAGGAAGACAAATAATACTTTACTTTGAGAGTCTACACGAAGGAGCACATATATCAAGCTTACTACTAGTAATAATAATAATATTGATATATATGTAACAATACACAAAGGTATGATCATTTTGTTACTTGCTATATATGTGTTATTGTTATAAGCTTTCTCTAATGTCATTCTATATCCTTGTGCTTATTTTTTAATGTTGACAAAGGGGGTGAGATAATAAAATTTAGCTAAATTGGTATGAATTATTTTTTGTTGATAACAAAGGGAGAGAGATTTGTCCTTAATGATTTGCATAATATTATGTTTTGCGTGGTTTCATTTAGTTATTTTTGATAATGACAAAGGGGGAGAGATTTTAGGAGATTTTAAGGGAGAGATAATTGTGATATCTATTTATATATTGGTATGAATTATTTTTTGTTGATAACAAAGGGAGAGAGATTTGTGCTTAATGATTTGTATAATATTATTTGCATAATATTATGTTTTGTGTGGTTTCATTTAGTTATTTTTGATAATGACAAAGGGGGAGAGATTTTAGGAGATTTTAGGGGAGAGATAATTGTGATATCTATTTATATATTGGTTTGAATAATATATTGGATATCTCATGATAAGGTCTTATGGTAATATACATTATCTAGGTTATATATCATAATGTATCAGTTTGCATATTATCATCTTAATCCTTCCAGGATGAATAATCTTGGGTTCTCATTTATATGTCATGAACATATGCATAAATTTAGGGGGAGCATGATGATCATAAAAGTTAATATTTTGTCATCATCAAAAAGGGGGAGAATGTTAGTTTTTGAATTCTTGATGTTTTGAATGATAACAAAATCACATGTGCTTGCACGTTTTTGCATGGAATATGTTTTGGGCTAATATTATATGGTTGTATATGTGAACATAGTTTAATGGCCAGGATTGAATATATTGGGCTGATTATAGATTATTATAAAGATAAGAAAGTTGGCTAGCATATTTTATGCGGAAAATCTGTCTCTCAATACTCGGTTAACCAAGCTATTAATTGGAGTATATCAAGGAAGTTGGTTATGCTGAACAGAGTATTTGAATTTGAATTAATATCCTTTGAATATGCTATATATAACAGGCTTATATCATATCTTTTTATATCTCCTTAATTTAAGTATGTTTCTAGTATATCTTGGAAACTATATCATATTTGTATATAGCTGAGATTTTTATATATCCGTTGGATTTAATTGGTTGTTGATATCATGGGATTAATTGTTTGCTAATATCATGGGATTTTATTTGCTAACAATTTTATAGTCGTTAGTTCCTTTATTATATATATTCTTCTGGCACGACAAAGAGGAGCAGAACAAGCAAGGCTAATATCACTCCTCATATTGAGATATATTTTTCAAGAGCCTTCAAGTTTGATTTTCAGCTACTCAGTGTATTGATTGTAAATTCCTTGTGGCTGGAAAATTAAGAAATCTATTGTAATACCTTCTACTTTATTTTGAGTGTAAGCCTAGTTTGGTTTGGTCTATCTAGTAGTAGATAAGTTTTGTTCAAAGAGAGCTTTCAAGGTTGCAGACATGCAAATGTCTCATTGGTGAGAAAGGTTGCAGAGGTGCAAAGGGGGCAGTGGTGTCCATTAGTGGAAAGCTTACTTTGAATAGAGAAGTTTTTGTATTGTGTATTGAAAAGTTTATTCAATAAAGTGAGTCTCCAATACCAATTGGTATTGGACGTGGATTAGGCCACTAGACTAGAGGTTAGGGGTCGAACCACGTAAAAATCGTTGTGTGATTTACTTTCTGCACTATTCATTCATATGCTTTAGTTTTCTGCATATTCAGGTTAAGTTCGTGTTTAGAATTATACTAAAACAGACAGGTATTAGCTATCCGATTATAACAAACGAAGAACATATACTAAAACGGACAGGGGTTACCTGTCCAATTATAGTCTGCAGCAGTAAACTTTTAAATTTGTCCACTGTTATTACTTGTGGGTTTGTTTACCTATTCACCCCTCCTCTAGGTGTCCTTATTTACATAATTACATACTTTAATAATTTCTCCCTTCTAGTGGAGTTTATTTTTTTCTTTTGTGAGACTTATTTTCTCCATAATATGACTGATTTTTTTTTTCTTTACGAGAGGATTTCATTATCATCTCTTGGAGTTTGCTTTCTTTAGTCGGGAGATTTTTTTTTTTCGTTCGTGAAATTTTTTTTGGTCCGTGAATTGTTAAAGATAGATTGTTCAGATCTGGGTGTAGCATTATCACGATGACTAGTTTTTCCTTTACTCGTATTGAAGAACTACTTAGATCTGTATATTCTGTTATTACTTTAGAATTATTGTTGTTTTTAGAAGTGTATATAGTGTCCATTAGTTGTTCCGAATGGTATTTTTTCTGATTATATATTATTATATTTGAAAGAATTATCATTTTAATTCTTTGTATTGTAATTTTTTCATCGTTTGTAATAGTTTACAGTTTCAATATAATCGATTGTTTGATTAAAAAAAGAAAGAAAGTTTGCTTGCTTATTAAAGTGGTACCACAATATAGTTAGTCAGTTCATTTAATTCAGGAGGTTTTATTTGAATATTTTGAAATTAATTTACAAAATTTCAAAATTCAAAGCTAATAGGAAATTGTTTGGTCAATAAAATTATAGACTATTTAAAATGTACTGATATTTAAAAATTTATTAATTTTAAAATCTAAATGAATTCATATCAACTTTTATAACTCTATAATTGAACTTTTGAAAATACATTGAGACTTTCTTTTTTAAAACAGAGCATTTAACTAGGTAATGTAAGAAATTTTTTAGGTTTTTAACCGGAAAACTGACTAAACATTGTCATTTTGAATCTTTGATTGAAGCAATTTCACATGTACTTAAACAATTGAACGTGAGTGGTACATAAGAAATTGAAGTACTCAAAAATCTGCTGAATAATTTAGTTAAATCTAAAATATTAAGTTTTATTTACTACTTTGACTAAGAAAAATGAATGACAATAATTTACATTTTCCGACGATAATTGATAGACACTTGAAGATGTTTTTAAGTTGAGTGTAATATGTTTAAGGCTAAAATAAAAAAGTAATAAATGTATCAATTGGCTTCCTATTAATTAAGGTGAATAATATTATTAGAGCAAAGATAATGTTATCACTTATCAGAGTGAGAAGAGTCGTTTAAAATGTTAGGTTTCGCTAAAGCAATTACAATAATATGAGTAAATATATATTTATTCTAGTAGTATTATTTTTATTTTGACAATATCAACCGTCTTAATTAAATGCTTCTTTAACATATATGAGTGTAAAACTATCAAATTTAAGATGTGCATATATCCAGTGGCGGATCTAAGTAGAGGGCAAAGGGGCACCGTCTATGCTCAACTTTTTTTTTTTTTTTTAAAAAGTATAGGGACATGGGTAAAAATAAAATTTAATAAACTTAAGGGGGCAGATTTATGAAAAAGTTAAACTTAGAGGGCCAAAAAAAAAACTTAAACTACTACTACTCTAAAAAAAACTAAACACACGATGTATAATGTATTCAAATTCTCGCTCTCTAACTCGCTAAACTTTAGTCCAAAAAAATTCGTCCCTGCCGGAAATAAATCCTAAATCCGCCCCTGCATATATCATTATCATTATCTAAATTTTTTTCTTTTTTTTAAATCTTATAAATATTATAATGTAGCTAACTTGGATAACCAAATGAGTAATTTCCTTTTTCTCATTATATAACTGAAATTATTTATGTGCAACAGAAGAAAGATAAATAAAGAAAATTGCATCTATATTTTCTTGGACAATTCTTTAAAAATATGACATAACGTTGTATCAACAATAAATACGTGAATATATCATATAAAAAAAATTACAAAAAAATCACACATTATTATTTTATATTTATTAGTTAGCGTTAACATTATTTGTAATCTAATTAATCATGAAATTTATCTGCATATACATTTCTCTTTTTTAAAATTATCCATGCACTTTCTTAGAAAAAAAGAGAATGAAAACCAGTTTTCATGTTTCTGGTTTTCTTGGTGGGAAATAATGAATGGAAACATTGAACAAAAGAAGAGAATACTGGTTTCTTGATTGGATTCAATGTATGTACCACTTTCTCTCTCCTTCCTATTAAAAAATTTGAGACCCACTTTCACATTAAGATAACAATACACACACCCACAAATACATTGTAACTTCTTTCCCACCTTTCATTTCTTTCTCTCTCTTCTCTCACCTTTTTTCCCCAATTGAGGGGTTTCAGATGACCTATTAGCCCTCAGTCTCTGATGAAATTATCGTTTCTTGATCTTTATACCCTTTTGATTGTCTTGTTTTTGGTGGATCTGCTCTTTTTGTCTCTGGTTCGAGGGTTTTTTGGGCTTGAACGGCTCAGTTTAGATCTCTCAGGGGGTTTTCAGCTGTACTCATGTCTAAAGTCTTTGAATTTAGTGGTAAGATCTCTGATCCTTTCTGGGTTTTGGTTTAATTGTTTGTTTTCAGCTGATTCTGCTAGTTTTCTTTTGAATCTTGCAAATTTTTTATATACTTGTACATAGATGTATAGATATTTGCTAAAGATATGAACTGGTTTACATGATTGTTTTAGTTGAGGTAGTACCATCTAAAATTTGATTTGATTGTTTTGGTATGTGGGTTGTGTTTTATTTTTCAGTTTGATATCAGTAGATTGGATTTACACGAGTAGATAATATTCTATGGATTTGTATAATAGAACTATTAGGTATTGTAAGTTTGTTATGTGATTATGATCTGTAGAACCTAGTAGAGCATAGATAAAGTTTCAACTTTTATGAGATTAGTTATTTTCTTACAGCTAAGAGATTTATGGTGATAGTTCTCTTTTTACTTGTTTTGGTCTTATTTACATATACTTCTAGTTCTGATGGAATAGTAGCTAGGGGTTCAATCTTCATTTTTCATTTTTTAGATTGTTTTCAGTTTTGAATTTTGATTTGATAAATCAGTGGAAAATTCTATGTTTCTTATTTCTTTTTTTTATTATTTTACTTTTCCAAAACCTGTTCATAGATAAAGAGATGGAGAGGTGGAGAGCTTGTTATTGAAGGTAGATTGATTATGATTTGTGAGTGGGTATTATTTAACCTAGATCCATTAGGTATTACCACCGTTGTTGGCCTGTGTAAGATTTTATTTTCGGTATTGCTTTGTTCTATAATTAGAACTACTCATCTGAACTGGATGTTGGAATTTCTTAGATTCATCAAGTCTGTTAAATTTCATTCTTCAATTTGGCTGAAGTGGTTTGTCAATTTTTTTTTCCAGGAGATGATAACTTTTGCCCTGGGGGGTCATTGTACCCTAATCCTAAGGAATCAAGCCTCTTTTTGTCCCTTGGTCGTCATGTGGACTTATATTTTCCTCCTCATAAGAGGTCTCGCATCAGTGCCCCGTTTGTATTCAGTGGAGAAATGTTTGAACAGAAGCAGGCCTCAATTGAAGATCTCCCTGATGAATGCCTCTTTGAGGTCTTCAGACGTCTTCCTGGAGGCCAAGAGAGAAGTTCATGTGCTTGTGTTTCCAAACGTTGGCTTATGCTGTTAAGTAGCATCTGCAGTGATGAAATATGCCCCACCGAAGTTGCTCAGTCTTTGGAACCTAAGGAAAAACTTGTCTCTACCGAGGCAGTCAATGCCTTTGAAACTAACAAGAAGGGTGCAGTTGTTGATAAAGTTGAAACTCTGGTTGAAGATCTAGAATTGGAGGGTGATGGATACCTTTCTAGGTGTTTGGAAGGGAAGATAGCTACCGATGTTAGACTTGCTTCCATTGCAATTGGAACCAGTAGTCGTGGAGGATTAGGCAAGCTTTCTATCAGAGGAAGCAATTCTTCACGTGGCGTAACAGACCTTGGTCTCAAAGCCATTGCTCATGGTTGCTCTTCTCTAAGGGTCCTTTCTCTTTGGAATGTATCTACAATTGGTGATGAAGGCCTTTCTGAAATTGCTAGTGGATGTCGCATGTTAGAGAAGCTTGACCTCTGTCAGTGCCCCACTATTTCTGACAAGTCTTTGCTTGCTGTTGCCAATAACTGTCCTAATCTGACCTCGCTAGCAATTGAATCTTGTTCAAGAATTGGTAACGAGAGCCTGCAAGCTGTTGGTCGTTTATGTCCCAATTTGAAGTCCATTTCAATCAAAAACTGCCCGCTTGTTGGGGATCAAGGTATTGCAAGTTTGGTCTCATCAACCAGCTATTCCCTGACAAAGATAAACCTCCAAGCCTTGAACATCAGTGATATGTCTCTTGCTGTTATTGGTCACTATGGGAAGGCTCTTACTGACCTAGCTCTTACTGGCCTCCAAAATGTTACTGAAAAGGGCTTTTGGGTCATGGGTAATGGTCAGGGTTTGCAGAAATTAAGGTCCTTTGTGATTACCTCTTGCCGAGGAGTTACTGATTTGGGGCTTGTAGCTGTAGGGAAAGGTTGCCCAAACTTGAAGCAGTTTTGCCTCCGTAAATGTGCGTTCCTATCAGACAATGGATTAGTTTCTTTCGCCAAAGTTGCTGGATCACTTGAGTGCCTGCATTTAGAAGAATGCCACAGGATCACCCAATCTGGTTTATTTGGTCTCCTTACAAACTCTGGTGAAAAGTTGAAAGCTCTTTCTTTGACGAACTGCATTGGTATCAAGGACTCAATCTCAGGGTTTTATTTCATGTCTCTTTGCAATTCCCTGCGATCTCTATGCATACGTAACTGCCCTGGATTTGGTAATGCTAGCTTGGCAATGTTGGGTAGGATCTGCCGTCAATTGCAGCACCTGGACCTTGGTGGGTTTAATGGAATTACAGATGAGGGGGTTCTCCAACTCATTCAATACTGTGAGGCTGGTCTGACAAAGGTTAATCTCAGCGGTTGTTCAAATTTGACAGACAAAGTGGTTTCAGCCATTGCTAAAATGCATGGTGGCACTCTTGAACTGCTAAATCTTGATGGTTGCAGACACATCACTGACACCAGCTTGGTTGCTATTGCCGAGAATTGCTTGATGCTAAGAGAATTTGATATTTCCAAGTGTGCGATCTCTGACTCTGGGATTGCTGCCTTGGCTAGCGCTGTTCAGCTGAATTTGCGGATTCTTTCTATGTCAAATTGCTCTTTGGTATCAGACAAGAGCTTGCCCTTTTTGGCAAAGTTGGGTGAGACCCTCGTAGGGTTGAACATCCAACACTGTTATGCTATCAGCAGCAGCATGGTTGATCAGCTTGTGGAGCATCTATGGAAGTGCGATATCCTTTTCTAACCAGAGGAAAGTAATTGAAGAACCCTGGTCATGAATTTAGTTTCCAGATGGGATTGACAGGGTTGGAAAAATCAGGAAAGTTTTAAGTACCATTTAGTTCTGTTTGGTAGGTTTTAGTGTGTTTAATTTTTCGGTCTAGCTACAAGTCTTCTCATAGTCCAAATACCAGAGACTTGGATCCTTTTTTCCAGGGAACATTGCTGATGTCTTTTTTTACAGCTTTCTTTCATTAGGAAGCTGTTTCAAGAATTTTGGCCTCCTAATAATGGGGTGTCGCATTCTTTGCAGCCATAGTTCCCTGAGAATACAGATGCCAACTTCTGGTTCTTGGTATAATATCCAATGGTCCTGTTTCAGCTCTGTGCAGGCTGAGCTTTGTTAGAGTTTGTGTAACTGTCGTTTTGGGTTTGGGTCCTATCCTATCCGCTTCCAAATTTACCTAGTTTCCACGTTGTCAAGCCTTGAGCTCTACACATGGTCATTAGGTTTCTGTTTCGACTATTAGGGTGATTTGGTTCTGTGAATCTTTGTTTGTGGTTGGTTTTGCAGTTTGTATCGGTGCCTTGTGTTCATGGGCTTTGGCCGTGGCAGCAGGTTCTTTTAGTCCTCTGCCATGACAACCTTATTCCTGTTGAGAAGGTTGTTTTTTCTTTCTTACCAAGCCCTAGTTTTGCAGGCACCTCTTGTTTGTGAACTGTTTTGTCACCAACCTATTTGGTATGTCATGGAATTTAAATCTGCCTCTTGTAATGGAAGTGATGATGGATAAAAGAGATTGTAGTATTCTTCACACAGTCATTTTGTATGCTTGGTTATGATAATTGTTGTACATATGTTGCTAGTATTAGATTTGGCAGCATAATTTTGTTGGTTTGGTTTGTAAAAATGAAGCATTTCATTTATCACTTGTGACTCGGTACTTTAGAAAGAGCTAGCCATCTATGTGAAAGCTTCCCCTGCATGATAAAACACACACTAAAATATAAACTTTGGAGGACTAAATAGAAAGGTAAAAAAATTAAATTTAAAAAGACAAAATAGTAGTATAATTAAAGTTATTAAGGCAAAAGAAGAAAAAAAAAATTGACCAGTGTGACACAAAATCGGCAACGATTACATAGATGCCTTGGCCTGTAAATTATTTGTGGTATTACATAGATGCTTTGGCCTGTAAATTATTTGTGGTAAAATACATAGATGCGATCAACTCTGCAATCATTTGTTAGAATCAATAGGTCTTCAAATCGTTCATTTGAAAAAATGGAAACCCTTCTTATTGGATTTATTGTACATAGATGCTTTGGCGTGTAAATTATTTGAGGTAAAATAAAAAATTTATAAAATTTAAAGTACTAAATAAAAAGATATAAAAATTTAAATTAATAAAGATAAAAATAATAATATATTTAAAGTTAAATTTGAAGGGCTAAATAAAATGATATAAAAAATTTAAATTAATAAAGTTAAAAATAATAATATATTTAAAGTTAAAAGTATAAAAATAAAAAAAATAAAAATATCATGACACAAATCCATCGCGTGACATCATCGGCTCCCCCAACCCTTTTATAAGATAGATAAGATACATACATACATATATATATATATATATATATATATGTATATGTATGTATGCGTGTGTGTATATATATACATGCATATATATATATATATACATACATATACATATATATATATATATATATATATATATATATATATATATATATATATATATATGCGTGTGTGTTCTCGTGTGTGTAATTTAAAAGGAGAAGATTAATGGGGGTGTGATATTTATGGTTCCGGTATCTCTTGGTTGTTGGATGGTAAGATATGTTCGTAATTAGAATCAAACTAAACACTCCTTCCGTTTTAAAACAAAAGATTATAATTGAATTTTCAAATGTCAATTTTAGATATTTTTAATTAAATTCAATATAATTTATAGTAATATTTTTTAATTAATTAACAATATATATATATATATATCAGATTAAAATTAATGAAATTATATCAAATTTCCACTTAAAAATGTTTTGTATTTATTTAAAAAAATCGATAATAATCTTATTTTTTGGAAAAAAAAAATATTAGAATAATTGCTATAAAGACAAGAATATCTAATACAATGAAGCATATCTTATTAATCAACTTAATTTCAATTTCTCATCTCTAGGAGTTTGACTACAGATTTTCATGAGAATATCATGAAATATTATTTTGTTTCAATGGGATCTTAAAGAATCCATTAAAATAAAGGGTGAATATCTGCAAGAAAGATGTCATTGAACATGTCACCACTTTCATCCACATGTGATGTTGGAAATAAATTATTAGTCCAACAAATTCTGATGAAGTTTGTTGTATTTTGCTTGGAGCTGAGTTGTTGGGTTTATTTTAAAACATATATTGATTAAATGGGTAATATTAAAATAAAATTTAAAAAAAAGGATTTTTTTTTCTTTTCTTTTCTTCCTTCAGGTAAGGAATTACTAGACAGTTGCACGGCATTTTTTAATTTATGTGTGTTGATTATTTGGCTCACATTTGGTTTGTCAATAAATGCATGCACACCACATTGTTAAAAGAAAGCCATGGTTGGTAGCCTACCTTGTTTAGGTAGCACACTTGGTTGGTAGCCTAACTTGTTTAGGTAGTATACTTTGTTTGACATTGGCTCCTTTGAAATAAGGAATTTTGCCTCCTCCATCACACTATAAAAGGACTCATCCTCACAAGCTTAAACCATCCAATCCAAAGGAAGAAAGATAGGAGTTAGAGAGTTTTAGTGAGAGAAAATTCTCTTGGGAAGAATTATCTTTCTTGAGTGGATGTGAGGAAATTTCTGAGAGTGTGAGTGATTGTAATATTATTCACATAGTAAATTTTCTCTGGTTGTCTTTGGCAACGAAAGTGGTTTTTCTCCGGTTTTGGAGTTTCCACTATAATTCTTGTGTTGTGTGATTGTGTTATAAATTCTCAATTTCTTATTTCTCTATATCGTGAGACGTTGTAATTCCCAACAATTGGTATCAAGAGCTTTTGGTTACCGTTGGTGTCTAGGAAAGTGGTTCAAAAGGCAGTGCCTTTAAGAAAGGTGGTTACTTAATTAGTCACCGTTACAAAAAGTACGGAGAGAGACTCCCACCCAACTTACACTTACCTGGCCAACTGGTACGATCTGTTTAAAGAAAAAATGTCTGGCATGAAATTCGACATTGAGAAATTCGATGGGAGAATGAACTTTGGCTTGTGGCAAATTCAAGTCAAAAGTTCTGATGATTCAATCTAAGTTACACAAGGCATTGAAAGGGCGCTCGACTCCTGATTCTAGCAAAAAGGATGGGAAATCGACCTCTGATTCTAGCAAACAAGATTTTGCATCTAGTATGAGCGATGAAGATTGGGAAGAATTCGATTTGAGAGCTGCAAGCATGATTCGCTTGTGTTTGGCAAAAAATATTCTTGCTAATGTGCAAGGAATTTCAAAAGCCAAGGAGCTTTGGGAGAAGCTTGAAGAAATGTATCAAGCAAAAGGCGTCTCAAATCGGGTATATCTCAAGGAGCAGTTTCATACTTTGCGTATGAATGAAGGCACGTCTATTTCTGACCATTTGAGTGTCTTAAATGGTATCGTCTCTGAACTGGAATCTATTGGAGTAAAGATGGATGATGAGGATATAGCATTGAGACTCATCTGGTCTCTTCCAAATTCTTATGAACACATGAAGCCCATTTTGATTCATGGGAAGGAGAAAATTGTGTTCTCAGAAGTTACCGGTAAACTTTTCTCTGAAGAGAAGAGGCTGAGTGGTGGATATAATGTTTCACCTGAAAACTCAGCTTTGATGGTAGCTGAAAATTGGAAGAAGAAGAATAACTCCATGAACAAGAAATCGATTTGCTGGGGGTGTGGACAATCTGGGCACCTAAAAAGAAATTGTCCGAAAGGTGGAGCTAATTCGGCAAATTGCTCCAAGTCGAGATCTGACAATGAAGCTAACATTGTGTCCACCTGTAGTGAGGAGGACGATCCTGATCTTTACTGAACAAGTATGAACATCCTCATGGCATGCCGCTAGTATCCAAAGTTGCCATGAAAGAGGATGTGTTACCACTAGCGGGTTTTTTTTTACACACGGGCATTGGTTGGCATTGATGCAAGGTGTGTGGTGATGTCGATGGCTGATGAACTTCCGGGAAAGCCAACGTGGAAGTAGCACCATAATTTTTCAGCAAATTTGTTCGACATGAAATCTTAGAATGGTTGATTCTAAGTGATGTATGTGTAAACATGAAATCTTAGAATGGTTGATTCTGAGTGTATGTATACTCTTTATGGTGGAGTATGATAATTCTCTATACCGAGAATTATGACTGTTGGTGAAGACAGTAATAACAGAAGTTATGAAAAATCTTAGAATGGTTGATTCTGAGTGGAGGTGTACTCTTTACGGTGGAGTATGATAATTCTCTATATCGAAAATTATGACTGTTGGTGAAGATGGTGATAGCAGAAGCTATGATGATTGTTTGGAGAATATGAGCCAAGGTGGAGATTGTTGATTATTTGGCTCACATTTGGTTTGTCAATAAATGCATGCACACCACATTGTTAAAAGAAAGCCATGGTTGGTAGCCTACCTTGTTTAGGTAGCACACTTGGTTGGTAGCCTAACTTGTTTAGGTAGTATACTTTGTTTTGACATTGGCCTCCTTTGAAATAAGGAATTTTGCCTCCTCCATCACACTATAAAAGGACTCATCCTCACAAGCTTAAACCATCCAATCCAAAGGAAGAAAGATAGGAGTTAGAGAGTTTTAGTGAGAGAAAATTCTCTTGGGAAGAATTATCTTTCTTGAGTGGATGTGAGGAAATTTCTGAGAGTGTGAGTGATTGTAATATTATTCACATAGTAAATTTTCTCTGGTTGTCTTTGGCAACGAAAGTGGTTTTTCTCCGGTTTTGGAGTTTCCACTATAATTCTTGTGTTGTGTGATTGTGTTATAAATTCTCAATTTCTTATTTCTCTATATCGTGAGACGTTGTAATTCCCAACAATGTGATTAAAAATTTCTATCCCAACCGTATCAGAACAATTTATATCAATATAAAAGATTAAACCTTAATACAAAGGTAACCAAAACTAGTTATCTTTGTATTAAAGGTTGATTACCTTTGTTTTAAGGTTGAATATCTTTTGTATTAGGTTTTGGTTACCATTGTATTAAAGGTTGGTTACCATTGTATTAAGGGTTGGTTACAAAAGTAATACATTTGGTTACCTTGGTCTAAAAGTTTGGTTACCTTGGTACGAAGATTTGGTTTGTATCACCGTCGTCGCCACCGCCACCACCGCCATTGCTACCTCCTCCATAGCCTTCACTGTCATCTCCGAAGCCACCACTGCCACCTCCTCCGAAGCTTCCACCACCACATCCTCCGAAGTTGCATCTGCCATCTCCTCCGAAGTACAAAATTTGTGCAGTCTTTCCTATGAAGATTTGAATTTGAATTATTATTTTGAATTTGAATTTGCTTTTTGTGGTTAGATCTCAGATATTTGAATTTGAATTATTAATTATGGCAGTTATTTCTCCTTAATTTTAGGTTTCCTTATTAATGTAGATTGCGTTATTTTTGTAATTATTTTATGGATGTTTTGTTTTTGTAAATATTTTTTAATTGTTCTATATTATTGTTAAGGACCCTATTTTATATATAAGTAGGACTGTCAATTGAGCTTTGTGAACCGGATTCAAAGTTGTTCAATTTTAATCCAATTTAAAATTTATCGGACTTGAGTTTGGGCTCGATTCCTTCATGTCTATAATAAGTATGTTTAAGATAGGTCTAAATAAGTTCACTGGTTTTTGGATTATTTTCGATCAATCCCGCATAAAAAGTAATATAATTAAGATTAATTTTTAAACTAAAAAATGAGAAATATAATTTAAATAACTCGTTTATAATGTTTAATAAATGTTATTTAAATTAAAATTAGTGAGACATTTGATAGATATTACATTATTTAATATTTTAGTATTTATCTTAATTTAGATGTAGTTACTAAATTTTGTTATGAAAAATGAAGAAATGAACACTAACAGTATACCTGGTAACTATTTTTTTGTTAAGTCAAAATGATCTATATATAATTTGATCTGATTTACAATTTTTTTAATATTATTGTTCGGATAGGTCTATAATGGGCCGAACAACCTATTGACCAAGTTGGACCTGAATTTTATTTCGGTCTTGAGTTTTTATTCAAGTTCAATCGACTCACTCCCAAATTTAATTTAAATATATTTTAAAAGGAGTTAAACGACCAGGTTTGGGATTTGACCAACTCAATTGACAGTCTTATATACGAGGCACCAAATTAAATATGTATATAAATATCTAAAGAAATATAATAGTTATTAAATACTCTAATATAATATATTTACTAAAGAAATCTAATAATAATTAAAAACTCTAATATAATACATTTACTACATATAAATCAAATATTAATTAAAAACTCTAATATAATAAATTTTGCAGAAAATCTAATAGTAATTAAACATTCTAATCTACTATTTTTACTAAAGAAATTTAATAATAATTAAACACTAACAGAAATATAAAGTCTTTACGAGAATTAACTGTGTATTTAAATATCAAAAGAAGTCTAACAGTAATGAAAGACTCTGATATAATATACTTATTAAAGAAATCTAATAGTAATTAGTTACTCTAATTTAATATATTTATTAAATATAAATCTAATAATAATTAAATACTCTAAAATAATATATTTCCTAAAAAACTCTAATTATTAAACACTCTAATATACTATATTTAATAAAGTAACTAATATAGCTATAGAGACTAGTACATATAGAATAAAGCTTTAACTTATTAATAGAGAGTAAGCTTCAAGAGCAGAATTCTTAAAGAGCATAACTAGCAGAACTCTCTTTAGCGACGGACATGCGACAATTTTGTCCGTCGCCATAGGTCCAGTCCGTCGCCATAACTTTTAGTGACGGACAACATATTCCGTCGCTAAAAGCTATGGTGACGGACCGGACCTATGGCGACGGACAAAACTGTCGCCTGTCCGTCGCTAAAGAGAGTTCTGCTAGTTATGCTTTTTAAGAGTTCTGTTCTTGAAATTTTTTGTATTAATAGATCTATGGGGTAAGGGATTGTCGTTGAGAAATATAAATAGTTTTTGTCCTTAAGTATGCTCGATTAATTAATATTATATACAATTTTTTATTTTTAAATAAAAAGAATAAATATACAAATAAAATTTCATCCGTGCACTGCATGGGATTTTTTTGCTAATATCTAATAATGAATATTTTTTCAAGAAAACCCATTTTGTTCATGTGCTATAATTAAGCAATTCCTATACTTCATTAATAATTTTTTTGAAAAAAAAATAAATTATCTTATAATATACATACATATTATTATACGTATATATACGTAGAGTTGTACAATATATTTTTTAGTAATACTAAAAATATGCGTGACACATGCTACAATGAATCAACTTTATGAGAACATAACACAAATCATTATCATATCGTTATTATGTTTGTGCAAATCTATAAAAAAAAAAAAAAAAGTTAATTAAGTTATATGAAAAAATGAGCAAGCTAGTGATGATAGTTGAAAAACGTTAAAAACTTTTTTTGTTTGTTTTTTTATGTATATGAAATGAGATAATCATATACTATTTTTAGAAAAATAAAAATACCTGAAATCATAAGTAAAAAAATAATTACAAGCATTAAATATATGTAAATTTTATAATTAATCCATGATGTCATATCTGTATAAAATATATAGATCAGTCCATGTCTTTAATTTTTAATAGGACTAATATGCTTGTGTTACATCATATTATACCCTTTTTATAATTTAACTCCTAAACTAATTGGGCTCATAATTTAGCCCCTAAACTATCTAATTTTACACAATGTCTTCCCAAATTCAATTTTCAACTGAAATTAATCTGAGTACATAATTTTACGGCAAGACAGATAATTTTAAATGATTTGACCGTATTAAAATATGGTTTGAATTCATGAAGCAATTAAGTATTATTATTATTAAAATATAAAAAAACTAAACACAAATTAAAATATAAACAAATTCAAACACACCAAGAACACACACCCCCTCACGTCTAGATCTGAATCACCATTTAGATCTGAACCTTGTGAAAAAACACCAGAAATAGGAATTGCCCCTTCATCACCTGTCATGTTATTATGAAATTGAAGCACCTTCAGTCTCTCGGTTGAAAGAATTAATTCACAAACGGCTCGTGCAGCTTCCTTCGAGATACCATCGTTTATCAGATTAAGCTCTTCCAAATTACAATGTGATTCTAAGAGGCTCTCAAATGCCCTTACACCCTTTTCCCCCAAGGCATTATTAGAAAGATTTAAACACCTCAGTTCGCAACCGTCCAGAACCGATGAAAATATTTTCATGACTTCAAGAGCTTCCGTCTAATAATGGCTGATAGATCCACTTTTGTCAATTGATCCTTGAGAGATGACAAAAGCAAACTTTACTGAAACATATCTTCCTATATTTACTTCCCGGCTCCTTCAATGGTTTTAACAACTCTTTAGCCTCCTCTGCATCAATAAAGGCTCGGCGACCTCCAAATATATCGAATACAGTTTTCAGAGTTGCAGTAACTTCCTCAGATATGATTACTTCTCCATCCTTCTTTGATTTTGGGCCTTTTTTGACAGCTTCTAGCATAAGCTTACTGGATTCTTTAGCATAAAGTTTCACTGTCGAACTTCCATCACCATCTGGCTCCTTCTCGAAGTGTTGGTTTACAGACGCATAACTAAGTGCTGCTATTTATTTTTTTTTATTAAATTTATATATATTTTATGAAATTTCACCCAAATTTTGAATTTAAAACATTATTTTCTAAAAGTAATAATTAATTTTCAAACTTTAATTATTTTTTATGAAATTTCAAAATTATAGGTGAAACTTAGTGTAACATAACTACATTTAGCCCTTTTTAATATTAAATATAGTCTCCTTAACTAACATAGTAGATGCTTCCTAAACTATCAGAGGGAGCGCAACCTCTACTATCTCTTCCTAATAAGAATACACAAAATTCAAGTTCTACAGTAAGTCGGATCATCATTGTATTGTCTCTAATTAATTAAAAAAACTAGTATGCAAGTTTAGTTTGATTATTGGAATATTTATGACCACTTTGTACTTTTTTTAATTTTTTCTTTTTTCTTTTTTCTTTTTACAATGGAGATATTCAACATAATCAACTACATATATAATTGAAGGGTAATCCTGGGAGTCTCAAATTTTTTGATCACTAAGTGTCTCAAATGATATATAAAAAGTGTCTCAAATGATATATCTTAGTTAGGTAGATCTCATATGATTGGTTATGCAATAAATTATCATTAAAATATTCAATGTCATAACATTTGAGACTCAATTAAAACCCCTAACATTATCAGTAATTAAAAGTACAAACTTGGTTTCACCAATTTTAGGTTTCATAAATTTTTGGTTCAATCTTTCATTTTCCTATCCAAATAGTATAAGTACTATCCAAATTTATAATAATAAATACTCTCTAAATTTATAAAGTATTCAAAAAGAAATCCTAACCTGTTAGGGAAAACGAAAATATTTTATTCTTATATCTGTAATAGGAAAATGAATTTCTAAAAGAATTTTTATTTTTGGTTCTACCAATTTTATTACAAGTTTTTTTATCAAAATTTTATGTAAGATCATATATCTTATTTTTTTTTAAATTAGGATAATTCTATTATTATAATTTTATTAAAAAATTAAGATATAAAAAAATCTCTTAACATATATCACATGATCTATTACTCATGAATTTCGTTATTAAATTTATGTCTTAACTAAATTCAATTTATTAAAACTTGAAACTATTAATTGTATTAATAATTTATGTTATTTCTCAGAGGCACTTAAAGATTTAGAAGGGGGGGTTGAATAGATTCTCTTGTAATTTAACTTATTAAGGATCTTACCAATTATTTGTTAATCAGAATTGATTAAGCACAGCGGAATACACTTTTGTAAAACCCCCTTAAAGATTAATATGAATCTCAGTTCTAACTTTAGTTATGAATTATCAATCACAGCAATACAAGTATTTAGTAAAATATAGGAGTAGTAAAGTAAATGACACATGAACATTTTAAGTTGTTCGAAGATTGAATAACTCCTGGTTCACTCTTCTACTTCACTGAGTAGGAAATCCACTAAGGATGGGGTCACTGAGACCAGATCACTAAGATCTTTACAACTGAACCACTGAGGTTCCTTCGAGTCACTCAGTCGGCAGTTCGGTCATGCAGACCAGGTCACTCAGACCCCTGAATCCCTAGAATTCCTTCAAGTTACTTAGACTTGGAAGTTCGGTCACTAAGACCAGGACATTCAGTCCCCTGTTGATTGATTGTTCGTTGAGATGTGCTGCTAAGTTTTGCGTTGAGGCTTGTCTTCCTTTTGGTGCTTAACAGCTTCGAATGTGATCATCGTTAATTTGTTGTTGAGCGTTGTAATGAAGCTTGACTTCTTCTGGTACTTAGTAGCTTCTCATGATCTTCTGTTGTGCTGCCAAGATAACATTTAATCTCCTTCTTGTACTTAGCAGCTTTGAACACATCTTCAATCGTAGAGTGAAACTTGCTCTACTTTGGCATTGGTTCGGCTCTGTGTTCTTTTCTGATGATGATCTTCTATTCAGTGTTGGTCATTTAATGGCCATCATCTCTCCTTTTATTTTGAATGTTATTGCCTTTTATAGTCTTTCATAAATTTTTTTCGTTGGAGAGTTACCGTTAATATATTTAATGCTTCAGATTTTCTGGGATCCTTGATATTGACATTTAAACCCATGTGTCAGTTGCTTTTTGACTTTCCTGTCACGTCAGTCAGGTTTCTCACTTAACACTATTGAGATGTCGCTTTCAGCAAACTAGCCAATAAACACATTATTTGATCTTCGATTTTCTACCAAGGATATTGAAGAATGCATCACGATCTTGATTAGTACTACTCCATGTCAGTCTCTTGTTAGATTGGGCTTGACTCTACAAAGAGAGTAGTACTCTACGGTTGCTCCTTATGGTCAGCTCTACGAATATAGCTTTATGATTCTGAAGTTGACTTTACGATTTTGTCATTACTGAACGATCCTTGAGTTGCCTTACAATATGACCATTACTTAGCGATTTGTCGCGATTACTCTATGTTCAGTCCATACTCAACAAACTTTGGCTAACTTTACGATTCTCTTGATCACCTTATAGATTGGTCATTTCTTTGCGAGGTGATCTTTACGACAAGTGTCAAAGCTCTGCGATCTATTTCTCTATGATGCTAAGGCAGACTTTGCACTTCCTCTTTGCTCTGCTATCTCAGTTTTCACCTTATGATTTCGAGGGCAACTTTACATTGTGGACTTTGCGATTTCTCCTTTTAGCTCTGAGATAATAATATTACAGCTTTGAGATCATCTGTTCACTTTACGATTTTGATTTATCCTTACAAATGGAAGTGAACACTGTGATCCATCTGATGCTTTATGAACATGTGTTGAGTTTACGATTTATCTTCTTCACACTACGAACTGGCAGAGTGACTCATTTAGTTGTTAAACCTATCGACTATACATTGCATCAGCTTTGTAAGATCAACCCAATATATTTGATTTTTCTAATCTAAGTCATTGTCCATATATTTTATCAAAGGACTGTGCAAAACTTACTTATACACATATACATTTGTCATTGTTCATCATTGCAACAGTCATTCACTATTAAGTTAGGTAGTACATCATCACATAGTTACATAATCACTTAACCACGTAATCACATTGATCACTTAATCACATAACCACATAATCATATAGTCACATAAACACATAGTCACATTCATTACATAAACACATAGTTACATTCATCATCAAATCAGACTTTAACAATTTATGTAAATTTTTTTAAAATATAATAACTATAAAATTAGTTGAAAAATTATAGTGAATTTATTAAAAATTAATTGTCATGATTAAATTAAAACTTATTAAAACTTGAGTTTCATACTTCTATTCAAAATAGAATTTCAAGCAAATTTTGTCAATATAAATATTAATATAGAATTCCATTACAAACTTGAGTAAAATTAATTTATTTTCTCATAATCATAACTAAATAAGTATGCACTTCATTCAAATGTTTAGTTTAATAATTAATCGAAGGAACTTAGAATATATAATTCAATATTTATTATTTAAATATATATATATATATATTTAATAATCTAATAGCTACAATTATATTCTTAAAATCCTAATTAAATATTTATCTATTTAATAATATAATAAACTATTACTTCTACCACCCGTGCTTGGCACGGGAGAATGAGCTTGTTGTCATTAATCGTTATATTTTATAAATCAGATGATTTTCCTTATTTTTAAACTTAAAACGGTAGGTGCTATTTACTAATTCACTAACACCCTGTTAAAGGAAAGGAGAGAAAAATTAGGGAAATTATAATTTTTTTTAGAAATTTTATGTTTGTGAGTTTTTAATGAAGAAAGGTAATGAAAGTAAAGAAAAATTAAGCCCAATTTTCTTTAGATATTTTCTTGACCAAAATTGTAAGAAAGCCTTGAAAAGGAAAATGGGTTTAATGAATTTATTATAATTCCGTAATTACCCTTACTTGCAACACATAAGCATTAAGCATGTTATATTCAATATGTAAAGGGTACAATAGTAATAATATATCACAAAATAAAAATCCTTTGTTTTCCTCAGCAACTCACAAATATAGCATAAGAAAATTATTATATTTTCCTTACTAAACTCACAAACAAAACTAAGGAAAGTTATTTTCCTATCATTTCTTGTTCTTTCATTTTTTGAGTTAAAAATTCATACGAATTCTAGTCTGGAAAACTCACAAAGAGAGTGTAACTTCTAACTATTTTCTTAGACGTAAATCATGAATCCAATCTTAACAATTAGACCATGCAAACACTTTCCTCCTTTTGGATAGAGTAGTGTAGAAAAAAAAACAAGAAATTAGAGTTGGGTATGAGACTTTTCATGTGCTAGGGAACATATTTCATAGTCATAGCCTAATCATATTTGCACTTTTAAGCTCACTTTTGTACAGCCCCAAGACCCAAGTTGCAAATCAAGACTTTATATTAGTAAGTGTTAGGTATTCTGGCATACATCACAATCTGATGGTTCACTTACCGTCTTCATATCTTAACTAATCACATTAGACATGTCCAATATTATTATTCATTTTAATATCCATTATTTACTTACCAACACATTATTATTTTCTGAGGATTCTTAGAAATATGGATTGAATGTACTTTCTTTTCTTTTTTTTCATTTCATTTGAAGAATTTTTCGTACTAAATTAAATAGAACGAGGAACAGAAAATTATCGCCTATTGAAAGGGACTAAATGGGGAGTACGTATTATATTCTTGGTGGGTGGAAATAGAAAACATCCCACCCAACTTTTCTCCAAACACATACCTAAAATCTTTCCCTTACACCCATCATAGACTCTCACTCGGTTCCACCAAAAAAATCTTGTTTATAAGATTGACTCCCTCTGTTTCAAAATTAGAGATATATTTTAACTTTTTTGAGTCGATTCGTGAAATTTCAAAACTCAAAAATTGATATAATTTCGTTCAAGTTTTAAAAACAACAAATATGATAATTAGTAGTGTTTTATAGTTAGTTTACAATTGTTATATTTGTTTGTATTAAAACTAAATAACTTTATATCAATTTTAAATTTTGAATTTTAGGATTTCGCGAATTAATTCTAAAAAATCAAAATATATCTCTAATTTTGAAACGGTTGTAGTATATATTAAGGATGTATTTAAGGTTGTTATATATTTATCTCTAAAAGTATAGTTATTAGGTAATTAGTGGTGGCGTGATATTAAAATTAGAGTTTTTATATTGACAAAATAAAAGCAATATTGTCAAAGTAAAATTGACATTGTTAGAACAAATATACATTTAACGGTTGTTCTAAGAACTCTTTTAATGTTTTAAACGACACTTATTGCTCTAGCAACATAATTTTTGTTTTGAGAATCTAAACGTATGATTATAAATTTTAGGAAATTGTGTCATATTATACTATTATCAATAACAATAAATAAATAACTCCTTTTATAAATTATTGTATTTTTTTTATCTCAAACGAGACTCTTTTGGTGGGACAAATGGAGTCAATTCAAATTAACCGTTAAAAATTATGATTATAAATATTAAGAAATTATTTTATTTTATATTACTATTAATAAAAAAATCATTTGTTACTATTAATAAATAAAATAATTTTTTATACAATTTTTTTTCTCAAACGATCGAGACCCTTTTCATGAGAGATACGGAGTAATATAGAGTAATCTAATGGAAATTGATATTTTCACATGAAAAAATAATATTTTCACATTATACTATTTGCATAAATCATGAGTAAGTCTCACGTTCACATGAAAGAGACTTATGTGAAAATATCATTTATTTTTTTCGGTTAGAAAAATATCAGTTTCCTAATATAAACCCCTACCCTCCATCCCTTTAGCTGCATGTACTAGTTTTCCAATTCCCTTGTATATTTTCTCTCTCTAGTTTACAGATAGAAAAAGGAATTTACAATGCTTTTGAGAAGTTCTTCAGCTCCAATACCAAGATCCTGGACAAACGACTTATGTCCAGAATCCCCACAAAAATTCACCAATTCTCTATCTTTTTCCTCCTCCTATGAACCAATCAAGAAACTCACAAGAACCTCGTCGGACGGCGATTCCAACGGCAAGAACAAGCTTTTCCGGCGGCCATTGGCTTTGATGGAGATGGAGAAACAAGAAAAAGAGGTGGTTATGGAGCCTGGTTCAAGAACTACTTCATTTGAGAACTGGTTGTTGAATCCGGCGGAGCCCGTGGCGGTGGGCGGTGGCGGCGGCAGCGGCGGAGGTGGTGGTGGAAATGATTGGGGGTTGGGTTGGGATCATGGGTTTGAGTTTGAGAAGGGTGATGAGTATTATCAGAAGATGATTAAAGATGATCCGGGGAATGCTCTGCTTCTTGGAAACTATGCCAAATTCTTGAAAGAGGTAAATAATATTTGCATTCATCCCGCACAAAAATACTGTCACATAATTAATTTTGAAAATTTATAATTCCAATCATGAGGTGAATTTATTTTTATTTTTACAATAACAACTTAGTACTTATTAATACTTTTTAAGTAGTTTATAATATAAGATTAAATACTATATTAGTAAAAGTTAATTAAATTAGATTTGACTATATAAAAAATTGAACATGACTCTTTTTGTGGATATATATTTTGTGTGTATATCTTAATTTGCTTTTTCACCAAGAGGTACATATGAGCACTTTCTTTTTGCTATTTTATTTTATTTTATTTATATATTTTTTTTCTTTTGCAACATTTTTTTTATTTTATTATTTTTTTGCTAAATACAAATGAGCACTTTCACATGAACAAAAATGACAAAATTTGAAATGCAGGTAAGTGGAGATGTAGTTAAAGCAGAAGAGTACTGTGGAAGAGCAATATTAGCAAATGCAAATGATGGGAATATTTTCTCTCTTTATGGAGACTTGATGTGGAATGTGCATAAGGATGCTCCCAGAGCAACTTGTTATTTTGATCAAGCTGTTAAGGCTGCTCCTGAGGACTGGTAATGAATTAATTAACTTAAACAATATTATTCTACTTTTTATGTTTAAATATCAAATTTAAAAAATGCTTAAATCCAATCCTTTTCCCTAAATTAAAGCCCCAATTTAGGATGTATTACAAGTAAAATGAGTTCTCATAATTAAGTATATAATGACAATTATAGTATCACACATTAAAGATTCAATCAAATCTCACATAAAAATAAATAAATAAATAAACTTCACACCTAAAAGAACTCAGGGACTCGGTTTTAACCATCACGCTAAGATCTCATTGGTATAAAATTTCATGATTTAATTATTTATATCGAGGTCTTTTGACAGACCTTGCTATTTGCGCAAACCTTATGCACTAGTACGACATTTAATTAAAGGTCTTTCAACGTGTTGTTAATATTATGCATTTTATCAAAACTTTGTAATGGTTTCTCTAGTTCAAATTAGGTTAGTCATTTCTTGATTTTCTTTATTTTTTAAAAATTTAAAATTTTGGCTTCATTAATCCATTCTAAACTTAGGTTCCATTGATGATACAGTTATGTTATGGCTTCTTATGCTCGCTTTCTTTGGGATGCTGATGAAGAAGATGGGGAGGAAGAAGGACAAGAAAAGGGGGAAGACCAAACAAGTGCTTCACAAATTAGTTTATTACAAGGAATTGTTGCTACTCCCCCAACTAATGTAATTGCTGCTTGAATTTGAACTTTTTCCAATTGGGTTTTGGTTTAATTTACTCTCAACATCAACCTCATCATCCCCTTTGTAAATTCATCAATGAAATAAGAAAGTTGAGAGTATAATGCTTCAAATTATGTTCATAAGGAACTGTTTTAATCTTATTAATACTCCCTCCGTCTTCAAAAGAACGACTAATCGTACAATTTTTTTTGTCTCTAAAAGGATGAGATATATATACTACATAAAGTGAAGGGTAAATATGTCATTTAGTGAGATCCATTAATATAAAAAAATAAAAGTACTCATCACTTTATATATTCCTGTGGGACCATTAAGGATAAATTTAAATTTTTTTTACTCTCTTTCTTTTCCTTTTACGTTTTTTTTAATATGTGTGCAAATTGTATTTTGTTCATCTTTTTAGGGACGGAGAGAATAATATTTACTCTCTCCGTCCCAAATTAATTGCTCAATTTTGACTTTTTTAAGTCAAATTGACTATTTTTAAAATTAATAATTAAGCATATATAAATATATTTTTAAAATTATAAAAATTGGTGTTAGTAATAAATTGTATAATACTTTTTTTTGGTTATAATCTCTTCACCTATATTTTAGCAGAAATAGTAAAAAGATTAGTTTTAAAAATGGTCAATTTGACTTAAAAAATCAAAACTGAGCAATTAATTTGGGACCGAGGGAGTAACTTTTTCATTCTAAAATAACTTGTTCACTTTAGAAACCTAAATTTTAAGAAAAGTTTGACTTGAACATAATGCATTAACTGAGATGTCTCTTTCTTCTCTGTCTACTTTACCGGTATATACATTGATTGGAAGAAGTCCCTAATGTATTCTTTCCCTGATTGTTTTGGATGCTTAGAAGTAAAAAAATTCCTTGTCCGATGTTGAAAAAAAATTAAAATTGAAAAGTCGAATTTACTTAAATGTGATAAAATTGGATAAATAATTTTTAAAGTATATTTTATTTTTCGAACGTCCTAAAAGAAAGAAAATTTCCCCTTCTTTTGGAATTTTTTGGTCTTAGACTTCTCTTCAAAGGTATCACAAAAGATGGAATCTTAAGTCTCTCTTTTTCCATCTCCCTACTATTCTTGTCATGTATGCTTAGCATCTTCTTTCATTCATGTTACATATGCCTCCCTTGCCTGTTATGATTGGTAGTATTCACAAGCTTGTAATGTCTAGGAGAAAATACATTAAGGGCATGTCTGTAAATTTAATTCACAAACATGCCTTAATAATTATCACTAATTTATAGTGCTTGTTCGTCTACCACCTTATGAAACGTTTCGTTTGTTTTGAGTTTCAAACATACTTGATAATCTTTTTAGTCGACAATCAACCTCAAACACAAACATCATCACTGCAAACGCTATAAATGCTAGTAACCAAACATACCCATAATAATTATTGTTCAAGTTTGACAATTCACCAATGACCAAACCATATCCCACTAGGCCAAAACTAACCAAAAAAAAAAAAAAAATTGTTACCTACATGACAATTGTTGCATATAATAATTCATGTTCAGTGATCATAGTTTTACTCCTGAAAGGTACAAGAAAGAAGGTCTATAAAAACAAAGACTTAATTCAAAGGTCCAACTCCACATTGAAATCATTTTACTAATAAAACTACAATAATCTAAAGAGACTGTTAAGTGTTGGCAAACATATGATAAGTTTAGTGGTCAATGCCCTGATAAGCTGAAAAAGCAAGCAAACAACTAACCCAAAAAAAAAATGTAAATAGTTGCACAGAAGCTTCTTATTACAAGCAGTACATTTCTTCATTATAGTCTTAGTAGCCAATACAAGCCCAATTGTTCATCAGTCTATAGTTTAAATAGCTTATACTTCTTCAACTATAAAAAGCAGATTTCACCCAAAAATTTCCCACTTCTCAACGTCCAAGCAGCTAAGCATATTTAAACATAAATTAGGACATCAAATTGACCTTAAGTGCTCAAAAGGACTCCAAATCCTACTGAACAAACCAGCAATCTTTAAAGCACAAGCACATTAAACAACCATATCTTGCTGCGGATTACGGACAAGACAACACATATCAACCCTTAACTACGATATCATTCATGCCCCAATTGTCATATGATTCAAGTCTTCTCCTTGCCCTTTCCAATTCTTCCAAAAAAATGGGATGAGCTCGATAATGCAAATAGCACCCAATGTAGCTCAATTTTCCGATGCAACAGGTTCCTGCGCTAAGATGGTCTGCGTCTGATCTTCAACTTCAGGTGCATAACTCGTAATTGGCTGAATTTGGCTCAGTTCAGCTTTCGGTTCCACCTCATTTTGGGAGTGAGATGCATTTTCATTACTATTGTTAGACAAGGTGATTTCTTGAGGCACCGCTTTGTTTGTTTCATCGGAAGAGGCCATTTTGTTGGATACAGCTTCAGTTCTTTCACTTGATATGTTGGTTCTTTCTGAAGGCAGCTTAGGAAGAGACTTTCGTATAGGCTTCTTTATATTGACAGCAGAAGGTCCTTTAGCAGGATTGTTTTGGGACACTTTCTCATCCAAGCTTAACCGACTGGGCCGCAAATTGCGGCTATTGTTTTCTTCAGAATCTCTGATGGGTGAGTCTTTCTTCCGAGCAAACTTGGGAGATTTAGCTCTTGTTGTTGGTATCTACATCATAGTTAAAGAGGCATCAAGTCATTATATTTTGGATCCAATAAATCCAATTTTTGTATCTCAAAACATCCAACTAAAATGTTACTATTGCTACAAAAAAACAGTAATATAAAATAAAGGAGTCGATGCATCTCTTAATGTACACTCCTACAGGACCTGTCATGATCACACAAGAACCCCTAGATGACATCGGCTTTATAATATTCCCTTGTTACCTTGACAGTAAGCCATGCCAAACATCCAAGCCCAGGGTACAAGTGTGCAATGGTGAAATTCTACTGATGTAAACTTTCGCCAACGAACAGGAGTGCAAAAAACAAAAATTGAAGAAGTCCGAGATCACCCTAGCACAAGTCCGACTTCATTCCTAGAATCTGTTAATTTTAGTAGTTAAAGTTCCCCTAATTTTTTTAAACAGAATTACAACCTTATTATATCTTGATTGGGTTTTCTTTCCATTTTGTGCGAGTGATGGTGCTGGTAGGGGTGCGAAGCGATTTGGGGAGGAATTGCTGAAATTCCTCCTTTACCTATATTTACTTTGAATATTTGGACTCAAACTTGTACCTAATGCAAAAACTAAAAAGGATAACCATTTCATTAAATAGTTATCATGTACTTTGTAGAATAGAACATTCACTAATCCCAAAAACAATCTAGTACAAAATCATTGTTCTAGAAAGGTGATCTTACCCTAAAAGAAACCACAAGTAAATTCAGCCCAAACTAAAACAAAAAGGAGTTCCATGAATTTAAGGTCGGCCTAGAAAGAAGAACCTTGTAAAACTACTTATTATAGTCACACGGCGGTTCAATGTAACAGCTAAATCACAAACATAAGGACAAGGACCAAGAGAAATAAGAAGAAAAGTACGATGAAAGAAAACCAACTAGCCAACAATTTAAGGAAAATATGCATTTGTAAGAATTAGCACCCAAGAATTGGTACATCCACAAGAAAACGAAAGAAATCATGATAGAATAATCAGGGTCTAGACGAGTACACTAAACCGAGAGAGAGAGAGAGAGACTATGATAGTAGATGACAAGATCCGAACAAAGTAGGATATAAACTATGAGCGAGAAACAGAGAGAGAGAGAGAGACCTTTATCTTAGTAAGCTTATGTGATACAAGGTTGGCATTAGATAAGCGAACACCGTGCTAAACGTGACCAAGACATTATGATTGTATATTTTTCTGCAGCTCTATTCTGTGAATATATTTTGTTTACCACACCTCTTTCTTTGCCCTCTTTTTTCTTTCTTTGGTTTCTTTGATTTAGGAGAAAAAAAGTGGGGATTGTGGAGGTTGACACGCATGATACTACACGATTCAAGTGATCGAAATACTGAGTACATATAAATAATTTTTCAGCCATGGTCAACAAGTATGGTACCCCAAATAACAAAACATAAGAAAAACACCTTCTACGTGGACTATCATCGAGATATGGAAAAAACATCTACATCTAAAATGTTTTCCTTGCTAATTCTTTTCCATTATACTACTCCCAACCTAAAAGGGAGGGAGAGAAACTTCACTGATGAAGCAATTTAAACAGACTCACTAATTGCCCATTTCCGGTATAACATTTCAAACTGTAAAGTTTCTTTGTTTAAATCACTAGAACTCCTTCCCCCTGAAAATTATGGATGACACTTAACAAAAGCATTGGCCAAAGGTGTATAACCAGACCACATACCATATGACCGGTTTCGCACCTAGTAGTTTACCACAGTATTTGTTTTAATGATGTAACTTGTACTTGTTCCATGTGCTACAAAGCAATCAAGGTATCATTTGTATTATCACTCATTATCTTTATTCTTCATGATGAATTCTTTAATGGATTCTCTGAAGAATTAGGATGATCCTATTGAACTCCAGTTCCACATACTGTTGTAGCCTGTAAGCACTCCAAAATCTATGACATTTTAATGCAACTACATAATGCTTTTGGAGAGCAGGTGCTCACATAGAAGTTATAGGAGTAGCATTAGAATAACCCCAAAGTCATAATTCTTTGGCATGATAAAATAAAATTATTCCTTTCGTCCCTCTAAGAGTGTCACTTTTGCCTTGTATATGCCACTGAAATGAATTGCTATAAATGAGTCCAGAAAGTGCAAATCCTATAACTACTTTAATTCTTACTCTAAAAAATATCACAAAAGGATAACTATAACCAGAGGGTGTTAGGGATAACTTTCTTGAAGCTATCTTTCCATCCCATAAGAGACGTATCTTTGTGGAACGAAGGGATAACTATACATCCAAGATTTGCAAACATAAAATTTAAAATTCGTCTAAAAAGTGACACCTCATGTCCAAAGTAGGATTACAAGTCTTTATTAGAATGTCCCTAAAATGTAGGTCTCCACTTGCAAACATATTTAAAAGTAGTTCATGCCTGTCATTATATAGCTTTACAAGCAAAACTTTTGCAACTCATTTGTAGCCACAACAATTACAAATCATGTATTGACACCTGATTTCCATTTCATGCCTAAACTGTACCTTATAAGCTTTTTCCCACATTTCTATCCCTAAATTCTTGTCCAATTGCGCACACAGTTTCAATAGAACTAACATCTGACGAGTAGCGTCAATAATAGTTTAACTTACCAAAGTAAATTCTTTAGATTTCCCAAAAAGAAAGTGTGGACAATTATTTAAGGAAGGCTGCAACAAGGATGCATAGAATGGAAATGTAGCTATAAAGTTGCGATGGACTGGAAAGACCATAGATAAATGGCACGAAATATAATCCTAGGGAGGCAAATCAAAGAATGGTGAACCTTTGAACCATTGCAATAAAGAGAGAACATAACAAATCCAAATAACCTACTCATTTACCCCAAACTGCACATATCACCATACAAATACTCCACTCCCAAGTTAATTATAGTATTTTGGTAGCTCCAAACAAAGGATATGATTGGAACAAATTTTACACTCCCTCCCCTAATTTGCTAACCTTAATTTGTGTGCCTATTGTACTTTTGACATCCTTTTGACGACAGAGGTAGTGTGTTGTATCGCGCTTATTTATCACGAGACGGTTATAATTCGTGGTACACAAGAAGTTGTGGACTATGGGTTCACTATTAAAACATGTTGAGCAGTTAGAATCATTTCGTGTTACACAAAAAGGATGTGTATGGACTATGGGACATGGGTTCAAGGAAAATGTTGATACTGATAACTATGCTCCCTTAAGATAATTTGTGTGCACAAACTATGGTTGTGGTTGAAGACCATTAAGACTCAAAACTTCTCGAATTCCACTCTTTTTATCAAAACATTTCCATCCACCAAATCAACATGATCTAGATAACAAGAAAGAACCTAGGGTGTTATTTACAAGCTAGGAAGTAAGTTTAATTAGTCACTGTGAACTCAGGAATTTTCTTTTACATATATGTTCTTTAGATATGTACTTAGGTGATACAATACTAATCTATAATTCTTGGTTTATTAAATGACAAGTACCTAGGGTGCTAGATAGATTATATATATTTTCCAAATTTACAGAAATATTATACAAGCTAGGAAGCAACTTTACCATGAACTCAAGTTTTTCTTGCACATTTTTATTTTTCTGGTAAGTATAAGATCAAGTATTTCATACGATGAAGATGTTTCTGAAATTTGTCCCTTGTCAATATTAGTTAACCTTAAAATTACTTTCTTTTCTTTCCTTTTTTTTCCAATAAGTAACTGAAAAGTTACCTTCTTTAACTCTGCTTTAGGAGGTGGAGGTTCCTGATAGAAGCTTGGCAAGGGTGTAGCTTTAAATGTCAAGCTCTTCCTTAACATTTTAATCTCCGCTTCTTGATTTTCCTGTTTAAATATTTGGAAAACAGCATCAAAACCGACACATAATGCAGTACAAAAACATTGAAATCAATAATACGATAAACAGTACCTTGGTTTTGGCTTGGAGGGTACTCTTCTCCACTTCCTTTGCATGAATCTTTTCCTCAAGTTTAGAATAATACTACACAAAAAGAAAGATGAAGAATTTCCTCAACAAGACTGTTGTAAATCAAATTTGAATAAATCCTTAGAGTCAGTGACGTTATGCAAATAGAAAAACTAACCTCTCTTCTCTTCTCAGCTCTTTCATTGCACTTAAAACTGAAATTGTACGAAGGTAGTGTACCCAATCTTTGGGGTTTACCATCTCCCGTCCCTGAGCTTCTATAGATAATTAAAGATAAACTGATAACTAAATCGATGAACTAAGTTAAACTTATATTAGAGTCGCATAACATAGGTATCCAGACACTACTTCATTTGTTCCCACGAGATAAAAACTAAGAAGCAAAGATTCTTCTGTAGGTCCGCGAATCCGCCGATTCCAGATTCATGGATTCTTCTAGATTCTTCTAGGGAATATTTCCGTAGTTCTCATAATGATAAGAACTGAAAATATTACTACTATACTACACTAATTAATATGTTTTATATCCTAATACATTCAACAATATTAGTATAAGAATTATTAGTATATATTTTCAGAATTCCTAGATAGTATAAGTACATTGATTTTTTGCTTTTTTAAAACTCTTTACTTTTTATCATGAATTATAATTTTTGGTGCCAAAATTTTAATGTATGTATATCAGTATATATTCATACGTATATAAAAAAATCTATTTAACATGTAAATATGTACCAAATCCCCGAATTCCCATTTTTTGAGATTTGTCAAGCCACCAACTCCCCTTATGGCGAACCCGAATCCTAGAACTCAAGCCCTTGCTTCTTAGGATAAAAAAGAATGTGAAAATAGTCAACAGAAGTAGGATACGAAGAAGAATGTGTGCTTCCTTCAGCTTTATTTGGGTCAACTTTTTTCACCGTCTTCAGCCTTGTCTTCTCCCTGCAGTATGGAAATTACAATAAGCAAACCTTTGAAAACGAAAAAGACAAAAAAAAGTACAATGTATCTGCATTCTCTCTGACACTAATAAGAACTCAGAAGCTAACAGTTGGAGACCAACATAAAACCCTGTTGGATAGAAATCCAACTAATTTAATTACAAGTGCAAGCTGAACGTACGCAAGGCCTTGTGATTCTGACACATTCACTGTAGGTGATGGTGCACTGGACTTTTCAGATTCCTGCAAATAACCAATAGTGTATCACTAATAATGGTAAAGTGGAGATCATAATCAAGGTTCAAAACCAAATGAACGTGTACGTTTAACAACAATCTAACAATACCTTAGAGACACGAGCCTTAATTTGTATAGGTGTTGGCTTTGAATTACTGTCTGAAATCTGCCTGTCATTCAGTGCTGTATTCTTTGTCCTGAGAGCAAATGGTTGTTTTGGGCGTGAATCTGAACCAACAGAAACTCTTGAAACAGAAGTTGATTGTGACTCATCGCCATCTTTGTTCTTCTTTGCCCATGTTCCTGCAGCATTTTTTGGGCCCAAAGAATTCCCATTCTTGGATTTGCCTGTATCTCTTTGCAGTTTGGAATGCTTTGACTCATTTGTTTCTCTCACTTCAAGTTCCTAAAGTTAAGATGGCATGAATATACTAGGTATAAAATTAAACTAGAATTATATTATCAAAACTAGAAGGGGGGAAAAAAGATGCTATATTTACTACCTTAGATACGGTAACGCCATTACTTTTTGCAGGCACCATTGATCCCTCAGCTTCTTGAGCAAAGGAGTTGTCATTCAACTTCAGAGCACTTTCAAAGTTCTCGTTAAATCCTTCTATCTCTGAACTGTCATTTAGAGTCCCGTTTACTTGCTCCGAAGAAATACCTTCATCCCACTTGACGGGAAGTTGTTCACGGATTCCATTTTCACCACTCTTCCCATTCCCAGACAAAGCTATGACATTATCAGTATCCATCATGAGCTGCAAATTCAAAAATGCCCCACCTGAAAAATGCAAATTGATCGATGAATAGAGAAATCCCAAGACAAATTCAATCAATACCGTGCCTTTTGCTTCTTCATTAAAGGAAAAAAAACAGAGGGTATATAAACACACAATTCTCACATATGCTAAATTTCAATTAATCCAACTTTTCACAACATATTTTAGGAGAAGCAGATAGACATGAGCTTTATGCACTACGAATTATAAAATTATTTCTTTTAGACCAGACCTGATCATTCTTCCCTCCTTTAAATGTACTAATTATGTGAGAATTAGAATCAAAAAGAAAAGGTTAAATCTCGAACTTTTAAATTTAAACTTACCTGTGAAAAATACAATTATAGTATTTTACCAAATAGAAATAATCAATAAATTAAAAATAATAATAATAATTAAGTCCCAATTCTTACTTATTTCTTTCACTTCAGTAAAGAAATAGTTTGAGCACCGACCAAACCATATCTAAGAGATTAACAAATGAAAGCTAAATATACTCAACTAGATCTTGGAACCCATCAAAAGATCCATTATCTATAAATCGAAGATTCAGCTAAAAGAAAAGATTATTTAGCATTGTACTGTAAACAGAAAACCCCATTTCCAAACAACTAAATCAGAGTTCAAATGCAAAGAAAATGAACAAATAAATCAAAACCAAATGATACATATATGTATAATGTATAAAAACACTTACCCAGTAAAGCTACTATGATCAGGAGGCCATAGAATCAAATAGAGCTCTGAATAACTCTGAAGAACAGAAAGGGTTGAAGAGAGAGAAAGAGGCGCTGAATCGAACTCTAAAGCTGTGATCTTTGGATTCAGAAATTGGGGAAAATGAAATAAAAAATAAAAAAAGGGGGAATATTTGGGGGGTTTTGTAGTGTTTTTGCTTTTTGGGTATTTTTGATTTTCAAATGCAAAGGGTTTCAAGAACCAGAGGGGGTTTGTTTTGTGCTGCCAGCTCTTTTGAAATCCATTTCCAGGTCAGTGTCTCTCTCCTCTACAAAATGGAGTAGTAGATGTATTTATTTACATACAGTTTTTAAGACAAACATATTACATACATAATGATGTTAGAGTGAGAAAGAGAGATGTAGTTTTCTGATAACATTTATGTCATCAGCAACAATAAGATGGAGTGGGGGAATGGCAACATTTGGACTGGAGGGCTAAATTAGGAAATTCAAATTTCTTTGGATTTGGATAAAGAATTATTTAAATTTCTCACAATTTTTATCATATTATCGATAAGCAATAGCTCAGCAATTTTTGACTAAAAATAGTAGTAATTATTATTATGTAGTTTATACCTTTTATATGCTCAATTATATACTTATATATTTGTACAATTATGTATTTACAAATTAAAAGATTGTTATCTTAGTATTTTAATTTGAGAATTATTAGGCTTTGTTTTCTCTACAAATATCTCTACAAATTTTTAGCTACTATATGTGTGTGTGTATAAAAATAATAAATAATCTTCTATTGTTACACAATTATAAATATACAAAAATTTACAGGAATGTTAACCATTGTTTGGTCTAATTTTTTTAATTTTTTTTGTCGTGAACTTTATAGCTAGTAAATGTCTGGTTTATACTTCATCCGTCCCAAATTAATTGCTCAGTTTTGATTTTTTTAAGTCAAATTGACTATTTTTAGAATTAATAATTAAGCATATATAAATATATTTCTAAAATTATAAAAATTGTGGTTAGTAATAAATTGTATATACTTTCTTTTGGTTATAATCTCTTCACCTATATTTTAGCAAAAATAGTAAAAAGATTAGTTTTAAAAATAGTCAATTTGACTTTAAAAAGTCAAAACTGAGCAATTAATTTGGGACGGAGGAGTAATTTATTTAACTACATGTTAAGTACATAGTTGTTACTTATAATAATGTATTTTAGTATTTTTATGGTCATAGTAAAATATTTACATTTTATTCAAATTAAAATATAGTCTTCGCACATAAACTCGAATTGGAGACTGCTTTTAAAATTATTTTTTTTTAAAAATGAAAATAGAAAGAAAAAAATCTAATCCAATCTTTTAATTTTTTTTTTCTGGAAATAAAAATCAACAACAAATTTGAATTTTTATTCCTAAAAATAATGATTTTTAAATCCTAAGATTAACTTAAAGTTTCTATCAAATATATACCTCAAAGCTACACAAAATCTTAAACTTGCTGGTTTAGCAACCCCTAAATCATTATAATTTTCATAAAAAATTATGATTATTGGATAGACTTGAGCATAGTGGGTGGTTGAGCAATTTCAAAAGGAACCACCTGAAGGAAGAGTAATATTCAACCAATAAATAAGAAAGAGGAATTAAGTGCTTTGATCCTTACCAAGTTTTGACAAGTACACTATAGTATTATATTACTATCAAGGAGTATTTTGTTGAATAAAGTTTTCCTAGTTGCATTTTATTGGTGGGAAATGGGAATAAACATTAAGGATATTCAAGTAAAGTGTTTGAATTTAGTAATTTATTAGCTTGAGTTGCTAAATGCCTAAATCTATCTTTTTTATTTGATAACTAGAGAGTAGTTTACATTGACTCAAAGGGCCAAAAATTTATATATATATATATATATATATATATATAATAAATAATAAATAATAAAAAAAAAAAAGTCTACATCATATTTATTTTTAAAGAACATGTCAAGTGATCGGTACTTTTCTGCTGCCTACTCCCTCAATCCGAAAAGAAAAATATTAATTATTATTTCATCTATTCTAAAATTATAAATAAATAAATAAAATTATTTCTTCAAATATGAATTAATATTAGTTTGAAATGTCAAATATGTTTTCTCCCTTCTTTCCCTCTAGGCTCTAGCAATACACGTGAGATAATACTATCTGTCTTTGTGAAATAAATATTACCCATTTGCTTTAATAAATACTCCATTCGATTAAAAGTTAGAGGGACATTTTTTTTATTTCGTTTTAAAATTAAAGATATATTTTTATTTTAGAACTATAAATTGATATGATGTTTTTAATTTGTCATTATTTTTTTACTATCATTTTTAATATCACACCACCATAACTGAATTCCTAATTAATACTAAAAATATATTTGAGAACATAAAATTATCCTTAAAAATTATCGTTTTACAAATATATCTCTAATTTTTTAACGGAAGAACTAATAATTTATGTCGTGTTTGTTTTCATATATTTACTTGTTTTAACAAGTTGATACTTTGACATTTTAAAGATGATTTAAGATATTTTTAATTTAAAATTGAAGTGTTCATGCAAACTTTAAAGACAAAAAAAATTATATTTGGTTGTAATTTTTGGATAATGTACAAGATTCTTGATTTTAGTAATTAAAATTAACAAATTTATATTAACTCAAAATCTAAAATATTTTAAATTAATTTTTAAAAATCAATACGGCTCTTCTTGTATTATGGGACGGGTGGGAGTATATTTTAGGTCTTTCATTTCTTAAGCAAAACGAAATCTAAACCTTACTAGTTACTTGCCCACACGGCCACACCCACCCTTTGTATGAGATAATAATAAATAATAGACAAAGCATCTTCTCTCTACTCTCGTGTTAAAAGAATAATTTTTTAATATAAAAGGTATGTAATTAATTAGTTTTCTTTTTTTATTGAAACGATATTTGATAAGAAATATAATGATTTTAATTAGGGGTGCCGTGAAATTTAAATTATATAATGATCAAAGCACAACTTTATTATATTGATTTGCGAATAAATAAATATTTATTAAAGCGGCTAACTATTTGACAAATTTAAAATGGAAAGCCGCTAGAGTGTCCGATGTCGCCTTTCTATTATTTTAGGAAACTTATCATGCTTTTTCTAGTAAGTAAACTTTAATATGGAGAAAAATAATCAATTTTTCTGGAATTTTATTATTATTACGAGAGTTTTGTGCCGAATTATAATTGTAACGTACATGGGAGTAGGTAAGATTATAAAATTAGTTCACTATATCAAATATATCATTAAAATATTATCAACTGTAATTATCTACGCGTTACTCGCAACAAAAATATAGACATATAAAGTCATAAGATATATTATTATCTTTTGAATATTAATTTATATATGTATCTATTTTGTCGGTTTAACTGAGTAAGATTCAAGAAGTCATAATATAATTTTATAAATAAACAATTACAAGATCCTTTTAATTAGTATTAATTTATTATTATTATTATTGAAACATATACACAATAATAAAAGTTAAGTAAAATTTATTTCTACTTAGATAATATAGTTTAAGAAGAAAATAATTTATCTATAAAGATCGTCTTATTTAATTTGAATTTTCTACTATTGCTAAAAGACAAATATAATTATAATTTCGATTATAAAAGAAGAAATTTATTATTACTTAGATAATATAATTTCATAGTAAAACTATTTTTAAATCATTTTACTCAATATTAAACCAATACTATTATTAAAATTAAATATAAATATATTGACCAACTGTATAGTTCAATTATTAAATAAAAAAATGGTATTAATTATTCTATTCAATAATATAATATAATTAAAAATATATGCATAATAAAATATTAATATATCATAATTCTAGAATAAAACATCGTACATTGCATAGGGTGTACGGTAGTACATAGTACTAGGAATTAAAAATACTTTGGGAGGCCAAACTACAGTTAGACATGGCAATAGGGTTTATAGATTTCCAAAGTTTGTAGACTACACGATGTTCAAGCACATAGGTAGGAATCCACACCAGTCGGGTCAAGTGGAGTTTTTGAAACTCGGGTCAAGTTTAAAAACCTTAATATATTATTCGAATTTGATTTATTTATAAATGAATCGAGCTGAATTTTATTTAATCGAGTTAAATTAAATTTAAATAATTATTAAATTAATTATTTATATATATAAGTAATTATTTTAATTAATTAAATATTAAACGAGTTGAACTTAAACGAACTCGAGTCAAGTATTGACGAGTTGAGTTCCAGTCGAACATTAATTAAAGAAATACAATTTATTGTTCGAGCTCGTCTCAATAAATTAACTTGAGTTAAGTCGAGCCGAATTTAAACAAGTTGAGTTGAATTTTGTTTAATAACCGTGTTCATTTACAGTTCTATTCACAGGCTTGGTGTTCAAGCTTTTTTAAGGAAAAATGCAACAATTTTATTAATTGAGAATATGAGACTTCCAAGATCCAAAAAATCTTGAATTTTAGAATTTTACAACCGATAGCACTCCATAAGCTTACAATGAAACTGAAACCAAAAACTTCAACATACTGCCTCATATCAAATGATTTATGTATGACATCCCCAAGATAAAAAATAAAAAAAATAATGTTACCAAAATAAAAAAATATAAGTCCATATTTTAAAAAATAACCTAAATGTTCAAATTAATAGATTCTGGTCAATATATTTCTTCATAAACTCATAAAAGTTCACCAGTTTCACATATTATTCATTCTCAAAATTTAAAGATATTTAATTTAGTTACTAAAGGCTAAACATATATTTAAAATTGATGTGAATTATTTAAATATTGAAAGTAATAAATATTGTAATGAATAATACTTTTTAGATAATTTACATATTCCTAATAGTATTGACAAATATTGACTCAAATAATATTAATTTAAAATTTTGTCAAATTGACACCAAAAATCAAATTTGATCTTATATATATATATATATAGCACAGATAGAGTAGTTTAGAACTAAACTTAATATATAAATATATGTAAAACGTAATCTAAGACATGTCTTAGTTAAGATTGGCTAAAGTTATTTAGTCAAACATTAATAAAACGACATAATTTTACCCCCATGATTAAGTTTTTTTATTTTATTTTTGAGTTTTATATTAAAAAAAATTAATTATAATTTTTTCAAAAGTCAAATTGTATCTCTAAGGCACGCTTAGAAATGCAATTTGATTTTTGAAGTCAAAGATTGACATATTAAATTTCAAATTGATATTAATTTATAATAGTTAACACAATTATTATAATTGTATAATATATAACAAAAATTATTAATCACAAAATTTATATCATTTTAAATTTTTATGAGTCACACCAAATTTAAAGTTTAATATGCCGTCGTTTGATCTCAAAAGTCAAATTATATGTCTAATTTTGGACCAGAGGGAGTATTTGTTTAAATTTTTGTGATTTTTAGATAATCATAAATATTGGTGCCATTTTTTTTCTTCCATTTTAATGATGCTTATTTTCCTTATAATAGGCAAAAAAAAGAGTTCCTTCGACGAAATAAGAAGAATATCTATGGAAACCGAATAGCAGAATACATTAATGCCAGTATTTCCGATTGCCAAATTAGGTGCACGTGAGACGTACACAAAGGAGGTAAAAAAGGCACGTGACTACACCCTGCATGAGGAGACATAGCCAAGAACAAGTTCTCTGAGTAGCTGAGTATACCATCTTGCTTTCCTCCAACTCAGAGACATTCCTCAGCACCCCACGTCTCAAGTAGGTCCTATATTTTTCTCTGACAAAATCTCCGAAATTTGCACTCGGATTATCCGAAAGTAAGTAGTCGGTTTTTCGATAGGTTTGTTCGATTATTAGTGTTTGTAGCGTTTGAGCCTTTAGACATATCGCACCAATTTTGGTGCATTACATTTGAGGTTTTAACGTTGCGTTTGTGAGTTAAATATATTGTATTTAAAATAAGTTGTTGCTAAATAAATAAGATTTTTAAGTGTATTTGAACTTCTAAACGTTCTAAAATTATCAAACAGTGTAAATATTGAATAATATACATAATATAATCCTATAAAATATATCATGAAAATAAGTCTGTAATATATTTTCAATCCGGACAATAAGTGTAAATTTTTTGAGTACCCTAACAAGCTTAAAATTTGCATTTGGAATTTTCAATAGTTCGAAAGTAATTAACATTGTTGTACAATACAATCTTGTAAAAATACTCCATTTGTTCTGAAATTAGAAATATATTTTGACTTTTAAAGTCAAACAACGGCATATTAAATTTTAAATTGATATGAATTTATTTAATTTTAGTTGATACAATTGTTATAATTATATAGTATATAACAAAAACTATTAATCACAAAAATTATTTCATTCTAAATTTTTATGAGTCATACCAATTTTAAATTTTAATAGGCCGTTGTTTGACCTCAAAAGTCAAATTGTATCTCTAATTTTGGAACAGAGTGAGTATATTGTAAAATATAACTCTTTAATATACTTTCGATCCGAATAATTGTGTTGCAATTTTTTTTTGAGTACTCTAACAAGTTTGAAATTTGTATTTATTTGAAAATAAATAACGTTGTAGTACAATACAACTCCGTAAAATATATTGTAAATACAACTTCTTGATACATTTTCAATTCGGACAATCATGGTGCAAATTTTTTGAATACTTTGACAATATATTTCATGAATTAGGATATGTCGTATACTTGTATGTTTCAACGTTAGGACTATCAAATAATGTGTCATTATAATTTTAGGAATAATAATATATAATTACTATATTAATTAAGCATATCATTTATAATTAATTATATGATAAAGATCATCATATTTGTCGATTTAAATTTAATACCTTTAACATTACTCACATATTATTACTTTAGGAAATGATTCATACCACATACTTGCTATAAATTCTTATAGGACATACACCATCTTTACCATACATTTTAAACATCAATGAACGAGATTAAAAAAGTCAAACTAGTTGTCCGCTACTATTAGTAGCAATAATAGCGGACGGTTAAAAAAAACATAATTTATCTACTACTAATAGTAGCGAACGTTAATCAGCTTCCACGCGAACAAGAGTTTGACTTTATTAATTAGAGTTCAGAGTTTATTAACTATGATTTAGAGTTTATAAACTAGGGTTAAGAGTTTATTAACTAGGGTTTATGATTTATTAACCAGTGTTTAGGATTTAGGGCTTATTAACTAGGATTTTAGGTTTATTAACTAGGGTTTAGAGTTTATTAACCAAGGTTTAAGATTTATTAACCAGGGGTTAATAAGGTTAATATACTCTAGTTAATAAAAGGGTTAATAAACCCTAAACCATTGTTAATAAACTCTAAATCCTAGTTTATAAACTTTTAGTCCAAATTAATAAATCATAAACCCTAGTTAATAAAGTCAAACACTTATTTGCGTGAAAATAATGAAGAATTCTGATTAGTGTCCGCTACTTTTAGTAGCAGATGGATTGTATTTTTTTAACCGTCCGCTACAAATAGTAGCGGACGATAGTTTTGACTTGTTTAATCTCGTCCGTTGATGTTTAAAGTAGATGGTAGAGATGGTATATACCTTATAAGGATTCGTAACAAGTACATGCTATCGATCAGTTACCTACTACTTTTTTCATCAATATCAAAATATTTCGGATATTAGACTAAAAGATTGGCGCATAAAAAAAAGAAAGAAAGATAATTTGTGAAAACTCCGCAGTCTTTAACCAAAATATACTCGTATTCCTGCCTTATGTCTAATTTGATGATAAATTTAAAAATAAAAAAAATATATTATAAAATGATAAAAAAAAATACATCTTCAAAATCGATTGTCATCCATCACTGCTAAATTGAAAAATCGATAGTCTAAGGATGAATATTTAACAAAAAAGTATCTTTAAAATTTATAAATGTTATAAATGGGATTCTTTTGATGGAAGAGAAGTAATAACGTTATTACATAATCAATTATCTATATATCTATATTTATATATAGAATAAGATAAAACTTAGTTTTGTGGTCTTCGGTCTTTAGTATGACCCTAAAATTTAATTAGACATAAAGCACTTTTTATATAATTCTAGGATTAATTTAACTAGAATTAAAACTCTCTTTATGATCCTACAAACTTAAATATTAACTTATTATTCTACAACAATTTTATTTTTTATAAGAATCCTTTAGTTACTTAGTCATATAATACATTTTAACTTAAAAATTCTAATCATATTTAGGATTTTAATTTAAGTTTATACTCAACTTTAGTTTCTAAATGACTATATATTAAAAATATAAAAAAATCTTATGAGTACATAATAATTAATATTAAAAACATATTATATATATATATATTAGAAATATATTAATGATTACTTTAGTTATGAATTCTATTGTATATAGGAGACGTAATTTAGTTAATTAATGTTACAAAACAATTCTAACTTATATATTAGATATTAAAATTTAGTTAGCTAGCTTTTAAAACTAAAATCATAATGTCAACTCATTATTCTACAACAATTATATTCCTAAATAACTATATATCAAAAATATAAGAAAAATATTTTGAGTAAATAATAATTATTACAAAATATATTAATGTTTAAACTTTAGTAAACAACTTTATTTCATATAGGAGACCTTTACTTAATTAATACAAAAAAAATATCTGACTTATATATATATATATATATATATATATATATATATATATATATATTACGTTTAGGCTTTTAGGTTTTCACTCAATTTTGAAATCTAAAAATGAATTTTTATGTGAGTATTCGACAATTGTATATGATATGTAGTAATTCGTTTTTTAAACAAAATTTGTAGTCATTTTAATAATAATAATAAGTTATTTTGAAATGCAAAAAATATATATGTAAAATAAATAAAAAATTAAAAATAATTTTATTTAAAAAATAATCTCGTGTTTCGCACGGGGCATTTAGGCGGTGTTTGATAAAATTGAATAATTAAGATTTTAATGGTTAGCATATCTTAATAAATTAGGTCATCTGAGTGAAATAGCATCTGGACTTAAAAAACTGTTTGGTAACTAAAAAATATAAAACATCTAAATAACTTTTAAATTTAAAAATATCTCAAATTGATTTTTAAAAAATTAAGTGTTCTTTGCCGTGTCTAGGGAGGTTAGGACTGAATTAAATCAATGCGTGCAAATAGATAGACCAGACTCATCCTTTTTTTTATTTATTTATTTTGAAAAAGGAGTAAGGAATATAAATTAATTTTGATATCCCAATTTTAATACCCCCTTTAACACCCTAATGTACAAGATCATATGGAAAGTGCAATTATACCAGTTACTATCTTAAATTGCCTGCCTACGGATAGAGAGACAAGAGGCTCCCTTCCTTATTCACGGAAGGCTTGCTCTTCCCCAGCTCGCCTATATCCCATTATGGACCTTACAATAATGGATGACAAACACAGGTTTTTGTATGTTGTATTAATTGACACTTCTCTCTTCTAAAAAGTAAATTTATTTTGACTTTTTGATGTTAAAAATTACTCCTTGAGTCTCTTTTTAATTGATTTTTTAAGGTTATGCACATAGATTAAAAAATACAATTAATACTTTTGTCTGAATGATTAAATTGAGTATAAAATTTTAATACTAGCCTTCTAAAATTTATTGAAAAGATAAGAGAAACAAATTAACCTTTAATCATAAAGTAATATGAGAAATTAATCATTTAATGTTTACTTAAAATCTACAAACTATAAATAAAAAAAAGAACAAAAATCTCTCTCTAAAAAGACATAAAAAGGGACCGCGAGGGGGGGCGAGTATAAATTTAAATGGCGGTTGATATTGTCAGAACAAAAATATTGTCAGGGCAATAAGTGTCGTTTAAAATTTTAAGTGTCACTAGAACAATTGTAAAAGTGTTGTAACATATGTATTTACCCTTATAGCATAATTTTTGCTCTGATAATATCAATAGCCATTTTAAATTGGCATAATACATCTAAATTTTTAAACAACAAATATTGTAATTGGTAGTAGTTTTTAGATGGACTAGGTGTTTGTTCGTCTACCAATATTTGGAGCGTTTGGTACGTTTGAGGTTCTAAATGTACCAAACGCAATTAAGAATTTTATTCGTTTACAATTAGCTTATTTCAAATGCAATTTATTTAACTCACAAATGCTGTGTTTGGGGTCCAAATACAATGCTCCAAAAGTGGTGCGGTGCATTTGAACCTTCAAACACACCAAACGTTACCGCTGTAAACTCTCTAAACACCGGTAACCGAACATACCCTAAGATGGACTTGACTCTCCTCCATTACATCTTCCATGCATCCAATTCCCTCGATACACATTTAGTAATAAAAATATTATATTTAGCGACACAATAATATTTATTACAAATTATTATGTTGCTAAAAATAAAATTTGTGTCGCTAAATGCGTATTGAAAAAATTAAGTGAAAAGTGCAATCGAGTGGATCCTAATCGAAGCGACTCAAATTTTAATTTTAGTGAAGGCACTAGCGAAGTAACGATTCAATTATTTACAACGAATCTTATTGTGTGGCTAAATATAATACTTTTTGTTACTAATTATGTAATGGGAAAAATGGGTAGAAGGTTTAATAAATGGAAGATAGTTTATAATTTTATTTATTAAAGTTAAGTAAATTCATGTTAATTTAAAATATAAAAATGTCTCAAATTGACTTCAAAAGTTAAAATGACTCTTGTATTTTGAAAAGGAGGGAGTAATTTTTCAACAACTAAATTTGTTTCAAGTTTTATAATTGATATACTCCAATATTATTCATTTGAATATATGATACTATATTTGTTCCAAATTATAAGATAAATATTGACCTTTTAAAAGTCAATTTCAAATATTTTTAAACTTAAAATTGATATAAATTTATTTAACTTATGTCAATACAATTATGAATACCATAAACTACTTAAAAAGTACTAGTAGTTACAAGATTTATTATTTTCAAAACTTAAATAAATTATGTCAATTTTAAATTAAAAAATATCTCAAATTAACTTTTAAAAAATCAATACTGATTTTATAATTCGAAAAGTAGGAAGTATGATAATATTCTCTCGATTAAAAGAGTTGCTATTTTTTTGGGACATGGAGAAAAGATTAAAAGGTTGATCAAGTGCACCTTTTTTTTTTCTTTCTTTTTTTGGTTTGTCCGCAAAATCATTAATTGTCAAAGAAAATCATTATTCCAAGTGGGGGTTTGGTTATTCCCCTTTGTTTCCTATATTCAGAAAAAGGTATAGGACTCTATAACCACTGAATTGGGATTTGCAGAATTTTGCATTTGTCATGGGAATCAGTTGATAGTGAAAGTAGCATTATTCTTACAAATAATAGGTAGTTTGGAATGCATGATATTAATTATTATTCCCTCCGTCCCAAATTAATTGCATTTCTAGGACTTTTTAAAGTCAAATTGACTATTTTTAAAACTAATCTTTTTATTATTTTTGCTAACATATAGGTGAAGATATTATAACCAAAAGAAAGTATATACAATTTATTACTAATTTTAATTTTTATAATTTTAGAAATATATTTATATATGCTTAATTATTAATTTTAAAAATAATCAATTTGACTTAAAAAAGTCTTAGAAAAACAATTAATTTGGGACGGAGGGAGTATTTTATTAAATGGGACATATATGTCCCTTAGGAATCCAAGTTAGTTACCCATATATAAGGTTATATAATAAGTCTATCTTTAGAGTTTTTATCAAAAAAATTCAATTTTACGAATGTAAAGAGTATATAAAAATATGAGAGGATAAAATTTTTTATTTGATTAAGTGATGCATTTGTACGACTTTATAATAATTTGTATTTGTGGCACATATTGTGCGTGTAAAATTAAAAAAATAAATAAATATTTAAATAAGAGTTGTAAAATATGGATGAGAAATATGAGAGAAATTTGAAGGTTAAAGAATAGGAGAAAGAAAGTAGGTTTAAAAAGTGACAGTTTCAAAAAAACAAAAACCAGTTATTTTTCTTCTCTCTTTTAATAAAATAGATACTAACAGATAAATAAATATGAACCATCAAATTATATATTAATAGTACTCCACAATGCTCGTGCCATTGGACTAGTATATCTAATTTTCTTGTACGAATTAGGATACTTCCGTTATATCTTTCATTCAATTTTTCTTAAAACACATTTAGTGTTGTAAATATTATATTTAGCGACACAGTAAAATTTGACATAAATAATTAGCGACATAATAAAATTCGTCACAAATAATTATGTCGTTGATATCGTCATTAAAAATAATATTTGTGTCACTAAATACGTATTAAAAAATTGAGTGAAAGGTGTAATCGAATGTATACCCGTCCTTGTACAATAAGATTAAAAGAGACCAAAGAGAGGAGTTTATTCACTTACTTATACAGACATGGTCTAAAACTAGCTTACAAAACATAAAAATCTGTTGCCTATTTCTCAATCACTAGACTATCATGTGGGGTTGTGTTTTCTCTCGTTCATACCCTTTCCTTGCTTACGATAGTTCCATTCCTCTTATCATTTATTAAGTTAAGTGATTTCTCTACTTTTACTCGAAGTATTGTTTATGGATAAGATTTTGAACTGAATTTTCTTAAGTTATAAAATAAAATAGAGCCTGAACTAAATAAAATAAAATTCCTTGGTTCAATTTATCCTGAGATATATAGATGGGGATTAATTTGATATTTTGACTCAATTTTTGAGCTAAATGAGTGAAGATTTGAATATTGTTTTAGATAGATTATTAAAAATAATCAAATATAGTACAATCAATATAAACAATGTCGATTTAACTTGACTCGACTTGATCCGACTCGACTCGACTGATCTTAACTAAACCTAATTTAAAAGACTTGTAAAGAGTTTGACTAAAATTTCAATTGAAATTTAGCAATTGGAGCTCATAAATCAATTGCTCAATTCAATCACAACCCTACAAATGGTGTGGAATTCTAATCACATTGTTAAGTCTTATTCTTTTAAATTCTAATTTAATAGGGTACTTTTTTAATAAAAAAATAAATGGGATTATTTAGAATATCAATTATGTTAGAATAATTTTATTTTGAGCAATGCTAATATAGATAATGTTATAACTTATCCTAAAAAGCTCAATATCATATTTTAGGATATTGATGGGACCAATTACCAATATATCCTGTGGCTCCAATAATTGGAGCAATGTATGTTAGACTAGATTGCGGATGCCGGTGAAACTTCCCAATTATATTAATTATAGCAACACTTAAAGTGTTTGTCGCTATATTAATTGTAAAAGTTATTACTATTAAATGTATATTTACTCTGATAATATTATTTTTGATGATTAATATTATCAGAGTAAAAATAATATTATTAAAGCAATAAGTGTTGATTTAAGTAATAAGTATTATCAGAACAATTATAAAAGTGTCGTTATTATATTTATACAGCCAATATCAATAATTTAATTTTTATTTTGATAATATCAACATTCTCTCTCTCTATGTTTGTGTGTGTGTGTGTATATATATATATATATATATATTATACATACTTATCCTATGAAAACAATATTTCAAGTAAATTTGCGTATGATGCTATTTTGTGGAGTATTTGAGTACCGTGACTAGGACACAACAGTTGAGTCTTTGGGCTTGACATACAAGCATTCATATATTTTTCTTGGTGGTGGATCCCCTAAGGCCTAACAAATACACTTCAAATGTCACAAATCACATCACACAAATATAATTATATTTAAATAAGTTCTCATTGCCTTTGTAGAGCACATACATACGTCTTTTGTAAGTAACTTTGCACTATATAATGTCATAATTATATTCTTATTGCTTTTATCAGGAAATTAAGAGAATCGTATCACATCTCATATATAGTTATATAATTTTGGCTATAAAATTATATACTAAATTTAAATTTTGAGTAATGGTAGGAGTCTTAAAAAAAAAATCTTAAATCGTAAATGTTAAATGTACATTTTATAATAACATTATTTGCTCAACTTTTATTTTTATTACATAAGATTTGGTGCTATAATATTAAGAGTTTAAAGCTAATACACTGACAACGTATATATGAACAATATTACGATCATAACACGTCACTAAAATAAGAATAATTTTGTTTAATATAAATATTTTATTAATAATGTGTCATAATTCTAACACTGTTCGTGTATATATTAATGCTGATAATATATAAAACTTTAATTTTAGTATTAAACAACTAATTTAATCACCACACATTAGATTCGAAAGTTAAACACTCATTTTAGGGGACCTAACATTACTTTTTATCTAAATTAACCTTCCTAGCGTAAGATAATCTTACCTTATGAATAGGGAAGTTTATTCAGAACATCTTTGGACATGATATTTTTTAATGAAAAAGAGTAGTCATAAAACTCAATAATAAAAGCAAAAGTCATTCAGAAGATATTCTATTTTTAAAATGTATCTTATGAAAATCTATTTATACAAATAGTCAGCCGAAGTAAATTTCTTTTGATTATCTCTTCTTCTTCTTACTTTATTTTTTGTTTTTTTTTAAATAAAAGAGAATGAGTATTAATCAGGTTAATTTAAAATAAGAGGCATTGTTGAGTTAAGGGGAGTATTAATCGACAAATTTCTTATAATTTACAGTCTCTGTCTTGCAACAAATTATCAGAAATACGTACTAACATATTAGTACTCCCTCCGTTCCAAATTAATTGCTCAGTTTTGACTTTTTAAAGTTAAATTGACCATTTTTAAAACTAATCTTTTTAATGTTTCTGCTAAAATATAAGTGAAGAGATTATAACCAAAAGAAAGTATATACAATTTATTACTAACCCCAATTTTTATAATTTTAGAAATATATTTATACATGCTTAATTATTAATTCTAAAAATAGTCAATTTGACTTAAAAAAATCAAAACAGAGCAATTAATTTAGGACATAGGGAGTATATAATAAGGCTATATGCTTGTATTAATGTTGATTCCTTTAAGTGATTAACATAGGGAAAAAGAAAATTTTGAAATTAGGTTCATTAAATAAATAAATAAAAGCAGTATTTTTATGAGCTTTCCTTGTGATAACTGATGAGGTGACGTTATGTTTGACTTATTACATTCTTAAGTGAATTATATTTTTAAGTGAAAGTTATATGTTATCGCCCATACTTGGGTTAATATATTAATTTTTTAGTACTTAATTAATGAGATTACCCATTCACAAGCTCACATATTTCAGTAAATATTCATGCACGCGTTAATTGATGTCACTTTTTTTATTTGGCAAATGCTAGAAAGTGTCTGCACTTGCTTACGAGCATTTGTTTATGTTTAAACATAAAGAAAACGAAAGCTAAACAATTCTTCAAAAAAATCAAAATCAAAATCAAAATCAAAATCATATACTTTGCGCGCATATAATTGAACAAAATATAAAAATGTACGATGTGTGCGCACAAATATATCCTACAAAATCGTTCGCCTTTGACTTGGTATGATTGGTCCTTGCTATGCAAGAGGTCCAGAATTCAAATTTTTCTTTCCTATGTTATGACCACCTTAGAATAACAAGGACTTAATATATACACATATATATATATATAGGCCGAATCAGGAGCAGACCGGTCTTTAGCGACAGAAAAACAGATCGGTTTTTAGCCACGGTTTTTTCGTCGCCTATACAATAGGCGACGGTTTTTTTATAAACTAATCCATCACCTATTGTATAGGCAACGAAAAAAACGTCGCTAAAGACCGGTCTGCTTTTGATCTGACCTCTCTATATATATATATTTGTTGTTATTTTTATGCTAAAAACTAGGATTATAAACGAATATATACGGCTCCGGATACATTGATATCTGTATTTGGTATTCCAAATATTAATAATACTATGGTGACTAAATAATTGTTACAAAAAGGAGATACAAAATAATGTGTATAGCTTTGGTTGGTTACAATCACTAGGCTCATCCATGTATAGTGAATCATCTACTAATTACACTTTGACACATTATTTTGTAAACTAATTTTTGTAAGAATTCTTTGTAAGTGTAACAGGACTCAAAATATTAGATAATATCCATTTTCATATTTTATTCGAATAAACAGATTTTTTGAATATTCAGGTATCCGAATTTATTTATCAGTTATCTAATAAACAATTCATTCAAATTATTTACAAAAATAAAAAAAATTAAATAAGTATTCATCACCATTTAAAGTTTAAACAATATATCTTAATTAAACATCATAATCATAAAAGGGGAGAAAAATGTCAAGCACGTCATCATCCATCATTGATCATAAAAATCAATCAAAATTTAAACATCCTAGAAAAAAAATATCAAATTAATAATATTTTTAATGAAAGATAATACTAATTTATCATTCACTCTTATTCTCGCACGTAAATTTTGAAAATAAAATATTTGTAACAAACTAATAACTATAAGTTTGTTCTTGTAGTATATAATTTTCTCGTTAAATGATACATTTTAAATATTTTACACTTTATAATAGTAAAAATACATTGATTAAAATTAAATGAATTCATTTAAGTTTATTAATATTATATTTAAAAGTGCTATTTCCTATTTTTTAGAAGTGAAATGACATTTTAAAAATAATTTTCGTATGATTGTAAAAACTAATTATTATATATGTAAGGAAGGTTATTTAAAAAACTTATGTTTACTTAATATATAATGATTGATAATTAAAAATTTTAATATATATATATATATATATATAAGTTATTTGAATACAAATTCTAAATACAGATATGAATTCAAATATCGGATACCGGATATCCGTTATTTATTGAATGTATTTATGATCGGATATTAAACGAATACGCCTATATACGTATTCATATTAGTTTATTTACGGATATCTTAAAACCGAATACAAATATATCCGATTTGTTTCAAATAATATCTGTTTTTTTTTTCAAATAAAGATCAGACGGATACAAATTTTTTGATTACCATTTACAACCCTCTCAAAAATTATCGACTTCCGGCCAATTCTAAAACAATGTTAGAAAACTCAATTCTAAACTTTGAAATTGGAACAAAGTGTCAAATTTCAACTAAATTTAAAGGGATTATTATTTTCATAAGTAAATTTTGATATTTTTACAAATTCCCGCTCACATAAACATGAGATCTATTTACTATTCATGTGAGAAGAAATTTATAAAACTATCATTTTTACATGTAAAAATATGAATTTCCAATATAAATTTTATGATATTGTAAATGTGCTTTTAATTGTAATACTAGATTTAAATTTTATGGTAACGTTATAGGAACCTTTCTACTGGTTCCTCAAATGTAATCACAATCATAACCAACAATAATTTCAGTCCAATATAAGGATTCATTAAAGCCCAAATGGTTTTGAGAGATGGATTTGATTATTCATGCAATTCAGTCCAGTATAAGGATCCACTAAAGCCATGCTTTTAAGATATGGATTTGGGTTGGGCCATACCAGATTTTTAACTTAGAAAAGGTTGGGCTATACAACTCGAACCCAACTGGCTTAAAACTTCTCTCCAAAGATTAATGAACAAAACTTGATCATATGGTTTCGCTGCATAAGATAACAAGATTGGATTTAAAGCTCGTTTAAAATACTGAGGTACCATGTAATACGGAAAAAAGATCGAGGACACATATGTTTTAACTTTTAATAGACCAAGGCCTATCAGGTTAACATTTTTGGTCAAGATATGATAACAAATGACGTATATGACCCTACGATATCCTAACAAATTAAACTTGAAATAACGTCAACTCTACATTCTAGAGAAAAGATCAACAAAATTTTGAACCATCTTCGAAACTCAACAGTGTTAATGAAACAATCATTGTATAAATATTTTGGAAAATTTGGTAGGTTATACAAGAGATGAAAATTTATGTGCTACAAACTTGCGAGGCATGGGCTAAATTTTTTATATGTTTCTTCCACGTGATGTAAGATATATATATATTTTTTCTTTCTTGATGACAGAATTTATTTCAATTTAGGTTTATTGTTTTTGACAGTTATTATGGGTCAATCTAGTCTGATGCGTAACGTTGGGCCAATCTAGCCTTGATGTGAAAAATTGAACCCATGAAATGGGTATTTTTGACCAACCAAATTAATTCAATTTAGAATTCTCTCCTGGATTATTGTATATAGTTATTGATGGTACAATTTTATATTGATTTTCGCCATCTAGCTCCTGAATTTACAAGTTTGGTGTAAGCATTCTTGAAGTCTTTAAAAAACAAATCCTGATTGTTGGCATAATTTGAGATCCACCTGGTCATCATTGCAAATACGACAGATTAGCGCACACTAAACAGCTAATGCAAAACCAGAAGTAGTAGTACCATTAACAAGTTTATGATTTGGGTCAACCTACATCAGGCTTAATAGTCAACAGAGGCACAACTTTACTATACAAATTCAAAAGGGAAAGAAAATGTGTATGATTTCTAAAGGTTGGAAGTAATTCAAGAAGTGCTTGATGCAAATGGATGGTTTGTCGGAGAAGCATGATTTACAGCTATATATGAAAAAATATTTGGTCATATGAGGCTGTAAATGCATGAAATACTACTATTAAAAGCATCCTAATTGTTACAAGAAACAAAAGAAAGTTATATTAACCTATGTTACAAGGACTCTTCTAAAATTCAGAAGTACCAGTGTTGACACGATATGTGGGTGTCATACGCGACAGTTTGATGAAAACTGAACTAAATGTTCTAAATATTGGAGTGCCTGTAGCGTGTCCTTTTAAGGATCCTTTTAGGGTTTGCCGAGTCCATGTAACATAGAAATTAACAAAATATAGAAATGTAAAACTTTCATGAGGGAAATTTTGGGAGGGGGGGGGGGAGGGGAGAATATGTTTGTGATGACTGTTCAAAGTCGATGTAAAGCCAAATCTCATTATATGTATGTGAAATTGAGCTGTGATCTTCACCAGTGACCGTTAAAAGTCGAATTTTTGTTAAAAAGTGAAAAACTATGCCCTTACTCGTGAGTGTATTTATTAGACTGGTAAAGCTTGTAAATTGCAGTACTGCACTGGAAAATATGGTAAACTAGGAGTCTTAATGATAATAACTCATTGACATTTTAAAGGGGACTACATGTTGAGGATATCTAAACACAGGAAATGTTTAATATATTGAAGTAATGGACCGAGTAAATCCCAAAAAATATTTTGCAGATATGACTGACAGGGATGATACATAATAACAGGACACATCAATAAATATAGGTAATTTTGGGAAAGTGATATACCTTAAGCATTCATCATCTTCAGCGAGCGCTCGATCTGAAGGAAGCCCAATCATACTAGACATACCAGCTGCTACATCAAACACAAAAATTAAGCAAGAAAAATCCATAGAAAGACAAACTAGGCAATGATATTAAAGATATTTGGTTAACATTTTGTATTCCTGATGTTCCCGACATACTTCCCCATGCATCTGAATGTTTCAACTTTCAATATTCTCGAATATGTCCTTATTTTTAGCATATTAGATGGTCAAAACAACAAGTTGCGGTAATGGTCACTTGAGGTTCACATGATTGACAAAATGAGCATATCTATAGTGCTTTTAACATCAATTAGTGATACATATATTGATTTGACAACTATGTGTATGCAATTATATAGTTAGACAGCCAAAAATCCCAATAGTAACCCCCCGTCCCCCCACCCCCCCAAAAAAAAAGTGTAGAAAAGGAGAAATACGTTACAAACTTCATGAGCCAACTGATCCGGCCACCACCACTTTTGCACCAATAAACAACCACCATGCTTTCACCCCTTTACCTTCTCATCCCCAAACAAAATCAAATGTTGAGACCATAACTTTTTAACTGAGGCATGACTACTCATGAGTATACAACAAAGGTGGTGATTTGGTGGGTAGCAACTGGAAATTTAGAGAGAGAATCAAGAAAAGAGAGACAGGAGCGCACTGCAGGCAATGAGCTCATTGCATTTTCTGTCAAACCAATTACTAATAATTTGTATGATTTGTAACCATTTATATTTGAATTTCTAAACAACTTTAATGTAAATATATGTGATATATGGGGAAAGAAAGATGTTCATGAACCTTTTTATTTTTGGTTTTTTGGCATGATGGTTTGAATGTCAGTTCCTTAGTATTTTTAGTATGTTGTTTCTGTAAAATTGAGCCAATAGTTAGGTCGCTAATTGAATTATTATCTAGATGAGTTGTGAAGACCAGCAAAGTAATAAATGAAATTGCATATTTTTGTATATATTGGAAAAGATAATGCATCAATCACCTGAAGACGACCATGGTTTCTCCAGAAGTATTTTGAAGTATGAATTATCAAAGATGGTAGGATTTCCAAAACCTTTACCCCCAATTGTGTGAGCTCCGGACAACGCAACAAGCTCTTGTGCCCTAACAACAAAGTCAAGTTGTAGTATTTACACATATTCCCACCTGTGATACCATCAACTACCACCAACAAAATGTAAATCATAACCAACAAGTACCATGCTAAAAGAAACTAGATGATAGATAGATAGATACCAACAATATGTAAAACATAAAGTCAAGTACCTTGCTAAGAGAAACTAGATCATTAACATTGACAGAGAAGGGAAGCGAGAGAGAATACCTTACAACAATGTATTACCTAAAGTTTATTATTTATAACTTAAAATAATTAGATATAATTTAATTTATCTAAGGCATTATAATGAAAATACTATGCATTTTTCCTTACCTACATGCTTTTATTTTTACCTTTGCCAATTAGTTGTAATTTAGGTAAGGAAGTACATATTTTCATTTTGAAGCTACATGCCCAAGTATTAGAAAGGTAGATATCAATATGGTCAACATAATGAAGATCTTAAAAAGACCATATTAATATGTAAGTCATTATGTCAACACAATATAAGATAGAAGAATTATGCAACAAACATACAAAAGGGGATTATACAAATGGCTCGGAGAATTAACCCACAGCCTCCCAAGACACAACTCTGATACTATGTCAGAGCACCCAACTCAAAAGTATGATAGTGGCTGGACTAGCGAATAACCATATATACTATCTTAGGAGCCTTATTTTATCAATGTAGAACAAGCGCTCTGACATAAGCCACTTGACTAAACAAGAACAAATTTAAATGATCACCGACAGAATGTGCTACATGAGTGAACATAAAGTTTTAGGATACTAGAGATTCTTGTAACTCTGGAAAACATAATGTAACAACTAATTCATCAAAAGGACAAACAAATGAAAAAAATATATATCTAATGTAGCAGTCTTTATACTTACGAGAAGCCTTTCCTTTGAAAACACTGCTTCATGCTGGAAGCATCTAATGATTCTGCAGGAAGTTTGCCTTCAGGATCAGGCACCCTACAAGAGAGAGACATAACTGTAAAGTTGGGCAGAAAGTTGTTTGGCAGATACTACTTAAATTCTAAACTCATCGAGTATAAATTCCATGTAGCCATTGGACAACCAAGACTACAATCATCTCTACAATGCTAAACTGAAAGCGCAAGAAGCCAATATAGCTAAGTTGAGTTAGTCTTTCTTATGATATATGTCATGGAATAAGTGCACAAGAATTATCCCCCTTACATTGAATCTATTCTGCCTAACTGAACTGGGATATTTGGACCTCCACACAGTGAAACAGCTTCTGCTCCAGCCACAGCAATCATATCTGCCCATGATACTAATAAACAAGACAGAAGAAGTTAGCATAATATCACAAATACCAGTTTAGTTGGAAAACTTAAGAGTTTTCAAATAGATACCTTTTTGTATCATGTCCACTTCATTCTTTGCTTTCTCTAGAATCTGAACAAAAACGCATCCACCAAGAAGTTACCCGGTCGGAGGTCGAATAAAAGTTGATCAGTCTGGGTATATGTTCAAAGAAGTACAGATTTGACAAATAATAAATAAAATCAGATGCATAACGATTACGGTGTGCATTATTAGAAGGGAAGAGAAAAATGTCCAAGAGAAGAAGAGAGGTTACCTTCACAGGTTTTTTTAGACCTCCATTTTCTGGTCGATCGAGTTCATAAACTATAGAACCATTCATACCACCTGAAGTCGCAAGAAAATTCAAATAATATATTACAAGAGAAGAAAAGGAAAAACAGAAGCAACAGAACACCAATATGATAGTATCAACTTTACAATGTTAAATGCTAGCTTGTCACTGCACCAACACTTCACTAGTCAACTCAAAGGTGCACAGTGTAACCCAACTGACATCCTACACAAGTAATGCACCCTTCCAGTCACATTTCACACCCACTTTATTGGTTAATCAAACCTAATTGTATGCTGGTCATGTCCGTTCTGCAGATAATATGATCATGATTTCATGTGCCCTATAATGAATTGCTTTATTATAGCACCTTTAGAGACATAATTGCAGAACAAATGATGTGGTTAACAATTTACAGGCAAATAAGCTTCCACTGGAGCAGCAAACAAGAGGGAAAAAAAGCTAGTCCATATGACATTCAGCGTATGTAAGAGAGTAAGACTTACAAGAATTATTTGACATAGCCAGTCAGGGATTAAAAGGCTCAACAGCTGCTTTCTCTCTTCTTTTCGGAAACATAGAAGAACATTCGGTATGTGTAGGCAAGGAATCGTCCTTAGCTTAGGGTTTTGAATTGGCTGAGGAGGAGAGAAATCTACAAAGAGTATGAATTGTGATCGAAGGTTCAAAGAGGAGAACGGGTAAAATATCACCAAGGCAACACGTGACAGAACTCTAGAGATGACCTTCTTGTGTGTCTTGGAGAATGGAGAATCAAAAGTCCCTTCTCTTGGAAGGAAAGGACTATTTATAGGAGAGGCATGTGACTTCAAGTCAATTACCAGAAATGCCCCCCGTTGCCATAAGTGATGCCTAGGTAATCCCGTCCTTTGGGTGACACACAGTTTCTTTGGGTTGTTTGGTTCGTACGAGCCCCCAATTTATACTTGGGCCCACATTTGCCCCTGCACATGAGCATAGTTATCAAGTCGTCGCCTAGGCAACGCCTAGGGGACGACTAGGCGTCAAGTCGGTATAGAATTGCAAGGCGTCGGCACGACTTGGGTGCAGTGCAGAAAGGCGAGCGCTTAGTACACGACTTGGACGACTTGATCGACTTTGAGTTTGGGACGACTTGGGCGTCTCTATAGCTAAGCGGTCGACTTGGTTGGAGTGGGTCTGGTTCGACCCGATGCTTAACTGGGTAAAAAAAAGAGAGAGTAAAGCAATGAACAGACCTAATCGATCGATCGCAAGATTCGCAACTTCGGAAGATTAGAAAGGGAGAAACGAAGCGACTCAATCGATCGACTCACTGCGGCGAGGCGACTCCCTTCGGCGACTCACTTCGGTACATGTATGGTTCTTCTTGTTTTCTCCTCTCGTCTTCTTCTGGAAATTCTCTGCTTCTAATTTTTCTTTTTTGGTTCTTCTTTTCTTCTAATCTTCTTCTTCAGTTCTTATTTCTTAACTTCTTACTGCTCTGGCTCGCCTCTGCCTCTGCTTATTACTGAGTTGCTTCAATATATGTTTATTGCTTATGTGGAATGTGGATTTATGTTGCCTCTGCCTCTGTTTGGGGTATGCTGCTTTCTTCTAAAAAAAAATTTATATGATATGTTATGAGTGTATGACTGTATTATATGGTTTGACCATGGTCACGTGGCAGTGGTTCTACTACTAGTCCACTACTATAATATATATTGGGCTGCTCACTTATTAAGTTGAGATATGTTAATTTTCAGAACACACATACATAAAACAAAATCATGAGCATGGACCGCTGGATATAATAAAGTAATAAACCCATATACCACACTACTATAATATATATTGGGCTGCTCACTTCTTACCTTGAAGTTGAGATATATTAATTTTCACAACACACGCACATAAAACAAAATCATGGACCACTAGATATAATAAAGTAATAAACCCATATACCACAACTACTTTGTTGAGCAGTAGTAAACTAGTAATTGAGATTATAAGAATAAAGTTTTTTTAAAATATTGTATTCTGCTGCTCATTTTTTTATATAATATGTGATGTATTGTTGTCTTATGCTTATAATATAGTTATAAATTGTATTATGAATATGGTAAATCATTAGAAATATAAATATATAAATATTCATATAAATGTTAAATATATATAATTTTATACGTATAAAGTTTACATTATTAACGACTTGTCGCCTTGTGGACGACTAGTCAGGCGCCTTGTCGCCTAAGCGCTTAAGCTCTCGGCTGTCGCCTAGCCTCGACTTGGCGCCTTGATAACTATGCACATGAGTCACGACTTCTTTCATTGGTGTCGAGCATGCACAAGGTTCAAAAATTTTCAAAATCCAAGTCTTAACCCAACTTTTAGACAATTCTCGAAATGAAGCGGAAAAAAGCGGAGGAGAGGAAAATACCCCTAAGGGGAGATCTCATGCAATCCTATCTAATTTTGGAGATTCTTATCAAATCTTTCCTTCTCTAATTTTGGAGATTTTCATCAAATCTTTTCTTGTCTAATTTTGGAGATCTTCATCAAATCTTTTCTCATCTAATTTTGGAGATTGTCATCAAATATTTCCTCATTTAATTTTGGAGATCAAATTTTTCTTTATCAAATTTTAGAGATCTAATCTTTCTTTATCTAATTTTGGAGATAAAAAAAAAAATCGGCGAGGAAAATTCCTTTAGAGTGGAACCCTAGGTGAGCTCTCCTGGGGAGATCTCATCCAATCATCCCTTATCTAATTTTGGAGATCTTTATCAAATCTTTCTATCTAATTTTGGAGATCTTCATCAAATCTTTCCTCATCTAATTTTTGAGATCTTCCTCAAATCTGTCCTCATCTAATTTTGGAGATCAATTTTTTCTTTATCTAATTTTGAAGATCAAATCTTTCTTTAACTACTTTTTTTTTTTTCTAATTTGGGGGAGGGGAGTTTGAACTTAGGACCTCTTGCTTGGCAAGGGGCCTAGAGTACCACTGAGCCAAAGGCTCGCGGTATTCTGTATCTAATTTTGGAGATCAAATCCTTTTTTTATCTAATTTTGGAAATCAAATCTTTTCTTATCTAATTTCCCCCTTTTCACTCCTTGTTTCTTGCAATTTTCTTTCTTTTAAAAGATCTTCTTTCCTTTTTTATTTTTTAGATATTCTAGGAAGATTCTTTATATACTCCAAGTACTCTTATTATATTTTCTTCCTCCATTTTAAAGTTTTATAAATTTATTCTCTCTAGAAAAAGAGTATCAAGACGAGCATTCAACGAACAAAAGGTGAGAGGGAGGACCTCCTCTAGGGTGACCGAACTGGGGGGGGGGGACCCTAGGGGTTTTTTGGTCTCCTTTGATTTTTGTTCTTCTTCCTTCGTTGCATTCGTGAGGTTTCTTACATCCAAATTCTCCGTGTGACGTGAATCTTCCTTTTCCGGGTCAAGTCATCTTAACCTTAGAAATTAGATCTCGGATTTTTCTCCGAATATTTTCAAAGAAAGATTATATTTTCGGGACACCTTTCTCGTTCAGAGTTCAGATTTACTGATGATCCTTCTGCTTCGAAGTGTATAGACTTTTCCTTACTTGGCCGCTTTGCAAGTATTTATTTTGGTTGTTTTTCCATTATACAACTTACTATCTCTTGATTTGTTATGTTTTCTCCCTTTCTTTATCTTTTACCCTCAGGCTGATAATATCAAAAATCTACCCTTGTCTCCTGGTGGGGTTGCACTTTTTGATACGCTATTCCCTGCCTCTACCGCCATGTCTCATCACACTGATATGGCTAATCACGTTGATAGCGCTACCTTTGTGCAGCCACAGACATCGATTCAGATAGCTAGGATTGCGACCTCCACCACTATAAGAACTTCTCAGGAGATGCCTCATGGAGGTACATCTAGTTCTGCCCCTATCAATACATCTCTCCCTGCAGCCTCCACAGGTCCTCCCCGAGTGAGCCCCCTTATTGCTTCGAAAGTGGCTCCCTCCCGGCCTTCTTTTGACCTTTCTGGAGGGCTTGCCTCTTGGAGAGGCTTTCAGGTTTCGCCGTCTAGCCGAGAGAGCCTTGAGCGTCTTTTTTCTCAATTCCCTCAGATGCTTGATCAATTTCAGATTAAAGGACGTCCTTTCCAAACTTTTGTATTAGATCGCCTTGCGGGACTTAAGGATGAGATGCACGACATCTTGGTTAGCGATGTGCAGGAGGCAGACTTGGATATGCTCAAGTGCATCGTCGGTGACCTTTCTTTTGTGGGTGTAGACGTATCTTTCTTTCAGGATAGACTAGATGTCATTGCTACTGCTCGTTGTGCTGCTGATTTGAGTTCGACTGTTACCATGCGTCGTCATGAGCTTGCCATGTATACAAGGTAACTCTTTAGGGTGGGGTCTGCAGCTAAGGATTTGAGGATTGAGCTCGAGAAGATGGAGTCTTTGAGAGCCATATTGACAGAGAATGAGCAAGCTCAAGATGCTGCTATTGCTGAGTTAGGGACTCTAGATCCTTCTTCTACTCCCTTCCTTATATTTAGATCAGGGTCTTTTGTAGTTTCCATTCCATGTTGTTGAAAGAGAGATTCTAAGAGTGTTCATGTAATAGAACAAATAAGTATAAGGAATAGGAATAATTCCATTATCTAATATTACTCTCTAATTCATGTGTTTTTACATAGCATTACATTGGTTTATATAGGAAATAGGATAGCACACAATATAGGAAAACATGGAGAGGATAACATGGGGAGGAAAACATGGAAACATGTTTTCCCACCTAACATATTCTAACACTCCCCCTCAAATGCAACTTTACATAGAAGGGACAAACTAAAGTGCATTTGACAAAAATATGAAGAAAAAAAAATTGCAACAACATAAAGGAGCCATCATGACTAGCAAGCAGCTGAAGAACATGAGGAAAGCGCCATGGAAAGTGAGCTGGAACCAATGTTGCACCCATGTGAGACCCAAGTTGCACAAGCCAACAAAGAACAAACCGAAGCGAAGCGAAAAACCATACGGCTGCAAATGAGCATGACATAGCATGAACTACCCCTCATGCAACCTAGACCATATCATATCTCATACCTCATATCTCATATATCTCCCCCTCAAATGCAGCTTTATATAAAAAGGACAAAATAAAGTGCATTTGACAAAAAAGGAGGACAAAAAAAGAAAGGAAAAAAAATCAGAAAGATGCAAACAACATAGTTGCAGATTCTAACCAATTCAGACCCGGGACCATGTTGGAAGAGACATCAACAATGGATTCCATGTTGGAAGAGACATCAACAATGGGTAACATATGGGAAGAAAGCATAGCAAAAATGGTGCATCAAAGAAGAAAGCTGGAAAACAGCCAAGGACCAGCAAGAAAACCAACATGGGGAGATACTGGACACTCGAGAAGCGGCTGAAAATCAATGGATCACCGCCGGAAAAAGTCGCCGGAAAAGTCGACAACTGCAGATGGAAGGAGGAGAGAGAAAAGACACGCTGGAAAAACATGCCGGAAAGTTGCCGGAAAAGTCGCCGGAAAAAGGCAACGGAAAAGGCGGCAACTGCAGATGGAAGGAGGAGAGAGAAAAGGTTCGCTGGAAAAACTTGCCGGAAAAGTCGTCGGAAAAAGTCGTCGGAAAAAGGATCAAGCTCTGATACCATGTTGAAAGAGAGATTCTAAGAGTGTTCATGTAATAGAACAAATAAGTATAAGGAATAGGAATAATTCCATTATCTAATATTACTCTCTAATTCATGTGTTTTTACATAGCATTACATTGGTTTATATAGGAAATAGGATAGCACACAATATAGGAAAACATGGAGAGGATAACATGGGGAGGAAAACATGGAAACATGTTTTCCCACCTAACATATTCTAACACATGTTTTAGTTACTTTTCATTTTATAGAGATTTTCGTTGTTTGAACGACACTTTCTTTTCTTTGATGGTATGTAATAATATATGTTGATCTTTCAGTTTTCTAGTCATTCATTATTTTTAATTGTGCATGAATATTCATTTTGTCTTCAACTTGAACAGTTTTCTTTACTAATGACAAAATATCAATTAAGTCATAAAACCATTCAAAGTATAATTTTCAAGACATAAAATTTTTACACAATAAAGAAAAAAAGTATAGAGACCAAGTAAATTCTCAAAACAAGATCATCCATTTACATGAATAAACACTTGAAACATTACTTTTTTAATTCATCAAAGTACAAGCGAGAATCAATAATTTTAATTAAAAGAAGATAATCAAATTGCTTTTGACGAAAAGCATAATGCTCGTCACTTTTAAAGATAAAGTGTAACTAGTGATTGTAATCGAAAGATAATCAATTTGTTTTTAACGAAAAAAACATAATGTTCATCACTTTTAAAGATAAAGTATAACTTGTCGGGTTTGAGCACTTAGAATCAGCTGCCTCAATTACTTTTAGAAGTGAAAGTGTAACCGCTCATTAACTATCTCAGATATAGTATTTCTTCACCCATTTCATGTTCAATGGACCTGAGATAGTATCTTATCCCACACGAGATATTTTGCAATACTCACTTTCAGAGATCTCTCGCATCCTATACGGGCCTTCCCATTTGGAGAAAAATTTGATTGTTGGTGTTCTCCTCATGACTTGATTCGTAGTCTTGAGCACCAAGTCCCTCACCAAAATCAGTCGTGGTACCATTGCAATATTGTATTGTTTATGCAGTCTCTCATGATACCGTTCTAATTTTTCCCGAGCTTTGTCTCGGAAGTCGGTTAAAGTTTTTAGGGCAGCTGGTCGGTTCTCTTTCTTAACTAAGCTTCGGAGTCTCATTCTGGACAACGGGATCTCTATTTCTGGAGGTAAAATAGCTTCTTCACCATACACCAAGGCATATGGCGTCTCTTTTGTGGGCTTTCTTTTGGAAGTTTGATAAGCCCACAATGTCATCGGTAGCTGTTCTACTCATGTCTTCGGATGATCATCCAAGGTCTTCGAGAGAATTTTGATCAGGGTCTTGTTTGTGACCTTTGCTTGACCATTGCCTTTAGGGTAGTACAGTGATGATTTGTAATGCTTCACTCGATACCTCTCCATCAGATTTCTAATCTCCATGTTGATGAAGGGAGTTCTATTATCTAAGAGGATTATCTTCGGTATCCCAAAACGACAAATAATATGTTCTTTGATGAAATTCGCTACTGCCGGTCTCGTTGCCTTCTTCGGGTTGTTTGATTAGTATGCGCTCCAATATATACTTGGGCCCACAGTAGGTTTCTAAGAAAAAGCAAAAGTGATATGACACTATCTATGAGATCATCTCCAAAATTATAATTGATACTAAGCACTTGCCTTCTGTTAAATCTGTAGTAGCATATCTGATAAGCTGATATTTTAACCACTTCTTTGACCATTTTGGCACAAGTTATATCATGTTCTTTGAGGGAAGATGTATTTTAACTTAAGGTAAATCAGCTAGAGCTAGTGTTTTGAAAAAAACTCACCTAGGCCCACTTAATCCCCGCCTAAGCGCTAGAAGATCCTCTACCACCTAGATTTGGTTGGGCGCCTAGGTCCCCTCCTAGGTCTGATTTAATAAAGAGTTTGAAGCTCTACAGTACTTGAAATGAATTTGTTAAGCCTTAAAAAAATTGTTTTTTTGATAATTTTCATGTAAAATTTTAGAAAACTACATCTGCTATATTCAATGTATAGTATAACACGTATATACAATAGAAAAAAAAAATGAGACCACCTACGAAAACGCCTAGTCCGCCAAGGAAAATGCCTAGACACGCACCCCCTCCGCCGCCTTGGTTTGCCTAGCGATGTACAAAACATTGGCTAGAGCGAGAACAAAGCAAAAGATCACTGTCAAGTTACCACCACCAAGTTGTTTTAATCAGTTGGAATGTCTGCAATAACCGGAGAGGCCATTCACCATAGAAAAACAAGTATATTTAGTTATCAGGCAAAACCAATAACAGCGGTTCTATCATAACTAATTCTAATGTGACAAACCCTGAAACTATAATAAAGACTGACGTGAAGTTACCAATTCGTAGATTTTGTTCACTCCAGAGGTACCTAGAAGTAATGGAATGACCCTTAAAATAATGCTCAATAAATAATTCAAGCATATAGCTAGACTAGGAAAAGACTAAAGATCTGTTTCATTTCCTATATGTTCTTTACTTCTTTTGACTAAAAAGAAATAACAGTAGCAGCTTAAATGGCCAGGGAAGAGCATACTATATTGCCAGGTTATCAATCTTGTCCTATGAAATTGGACTGACCATGTCGTTTTACCCACTTATTCTTTCATCGTATCATTTTTAGGTTTTCTAGATTATCTCAAATTAAAAAGTAATTAACTGGTGGTTCCAACATAAGTAACGCAATTTGAAACCAAAAGATGTTCAGCTTCAGCACTACTACTAGTATTCATATTAAAACAATTTTTACCAGACGTTTTAGTCAAAACAAGTACCTATATCCTTGTTCGATTCAAAAGTCCCTGCATCATGAAAGACTAGACGTAGTACACCAGGAGCTTTGCCCTTGGACAACACCTTCCTTACCTCTCCCTGTATGAGCTGAAATTCACTGTCACCCATATTTTGAAGTCAAATAAAAATATAGGAATCAAATAAATATGGCAAAAACATCTATGATCTGAAAACTTAATAATGAGACTACAAAGTTCTACTTTACAACTAATGCCTGAATCTAAAAGAAACTCGACAGAAGACAAACTTTTCGCCACAACTAAGAAATATAAATTTTTATAGAATAATATGTTCATAATTCATTTCACTAGATTCGTAACTTTCAGTTATTTTCAGCTAAATATATAAATTTAAATAATAATATACTTACCGAGCTTGATAAGACTGCAGACAATCTTAAAATAAAAATATTAATAAGTAATTTGAGCAAGATGTATTGCCACAGTGTTGCTGCTACCATAGTTATCAGAATCTTACGACACATATCGCGTATTGTATGATACGATGCGATACAGAGACAATTCGATACGTATCGCAGGGTGAATCGCAGATGATACTGTATCATACGATTCAATTACAATACAATACTGTTGTGTATGACATGATTCCTTATTGGATTTGGATTTAGGTATTACCTAGAATCCATTTCGGTTTAAAGAAAATTATCTTTCCTAGTTATACTCAATTTAGTATTTCCTATCCTATTTGGTTATGGAATTTCCTATGGCCTATAAATATAGGTGCTAGGATTTTGGAGAAGAGATATTCAGATTCATTCAGAAACATTCTAAGAATTCTCATAATTCTCTCTCTTTATCTTGTACTCTTCAGATATTTATTTAGTGAATTTCTTCTGCCTTCTCCGTGGTTTTTCCCGATTTGGGTTTCCACGTAAAACCTTGTGTTATTGTCTTTATCTTTCTGAGTTGATTTATTGTGTTTGCCATAGTTTGTCATAACAAACTGGCATCAAGAGCCTAGTTATTATCGATCCATACTATGGCGTTGAGTTCGACTTCATCAACGAAATTTGATATTGACAAATTCGATGGGAATATTAGTTTCAGTCTTTGGCAGGTTCGAATGAAGGTTGTTCTTACTCAGCAAGGCTTGAAGAAAGCCATTGTAGGGAAGCCAGTGAAGCCTGAAGATATGTCTGATACGGATTGGGAGACGAAGAAAGCTAGCGAGATGTCTGAGTCAGAATGGAAAACTATGGATGATAAAGCACTTTCGGCAATTCAGTTGTGCCTTTCGAATGATGTGTTGCAAGAGGTGTTAGCGGAAACTACAACTGCTGATTTGTGGAAGAAATTAGAGTCTCTCTATTTGACGAAGTCCCTCACCAATAGATTGAGACTTAAACAACGTCTTTACACTTTGCATATGTCAGAAGGTACTCAAATTAAATCTCATATCACTGAATTTAATTCAATTGTAACTGAGTTGCAGAATATTGATGTTAAGATTGATGATGAAGATCAAGCCCTATTGTTGTTAGTCTCATTACCTCCTTCATATAAGCACTTTAGAGACACTATGATCTATGGTAGAGGCACTATCTCAATTGAGGATGTTAAGACGAATCTTACGAGTAAACAAAAACTAGATTCTGAGATGACTTTTGGGAAAAGTGATGATCAAGGTGTTGGGTTGTTTGTCAGGGGGAGGTCAGTTGAGAGAAGTTCAAAAAGTGGCAGTACACACAGATCAAAATCTCGGAATAAGAATTTCAGCTGTAACTACTGTCATGCAAAGGGGCATATAAAGCGTAACTGTCCGAAGTTGAAAAATAAAGAACAGCGAGGAGACAATCATGGTCAGATTAATAGTGGACAGAATCTGCAGAACCAGCAGAATCAGGGGGCAAGAAAGCCTGCTCAGGCTAACGTTGCTGAGGATAGTGATGATCTTCTGTTAGTAGCCGATGACAGAGAAAGACTTAGCAGTGATTGGATTTTGGATTCTGGGTGTTCTTATCATATGTGTCCTACTCGTGATTGGTTCTCCACATATGAACCATTTGATGGTGGAATTATTTTGATGGGAAATAATTCTAAATGCAAAGTAATTGGCATTGACACAATTAAAATTAAGATGCATGATGGCATAATCAGGACATTGTCAGATGTTAGACATGTTCCAGGTTTGAAGAAGAATCTCATATCTTTGGGTACACTAGATGAAAATGGGTGTAAGTACACAGCTGAAGGTGGAGTTATGAAGATTAGTAGATGCTCTCTTGTGTTGATGAAAGGAATCAAGGTTGGAACTTTATATAAGTTGGAGGATTCTACAACTACAGATTCAGATGCAATTTGTTCTTCAGTTACTGCAGATGACACCACCAAGTTGTGGCATATGAGGTTAGGCCATATGAGTGAAAGAGGCATGGATGCTTTGAGTAAAAGAGGTCTTTTATCTGGACAGAAAATAGAAAAGTTGGATTTCTGTGAGCATTGTGTCTTGGGGAAGCAGAAACGAGTTAGTTTCAAGACTGCGGTTCATAGAACAAATGGGACTTTGGACTATATTCATTCAAACCTTTGGGTCCCTTCACGGGTTCCTTCCAAAGGTAGCGGTGCACATTATCTACTAACATTCATTGATGATTACTCCAGGAAGGTTTGGGTCTACTTCTTGAAACATAAGAATGACGTTTTTGTGACTTTCAAACAGTGGAAGACTTTGGTTGAGAAGCAGACAGGAAAGCAGATTAAGAGGTTCAGATCCGATAATGGGTTTTGTGAGACTGAGTTCAATGAGTTCTGCAAGAATGAAAGAATTGTTAGACATCGTGCAGTTATGGAGACACCACAACAGAATGGAGTTGCAGAACGGATGAACAGAACCTTGATAGAGAAGGCCAGGTGTATGTTGTTAAATGCAGGTTTGGGCAAGGAATTTTGAGCAGAAGCAGTGAACACAGCTTCTTTCTTGGTGAATCGTTCTCCTTGCACAGCTATAGAATCTAAGACCCCTGAAGAGGTTTGGTCAGGTAATCCTGCAGATTATTCATCTCTTAGGGTGTTTGGTTGTCCTGCATATGCACATGTGAATGAGGGAAAACTCGAACCTAGAGCCAAAAAATGCATCTTTCTTGGTTATGGTTCTGGTGTGAAGGGTTATAGACTTTGGTGTGCTGATCAGAAGTCAGCAAAGGTCATCATTAGCAGAGATGTTACTTTTGATGAGTCCGTTATGCTTCATAAGAACAAGGAATCCTCTGTTCCTTGTACTGATAGTTTTGATATTGTTGGTCAGAAGGTGGAGCTTGAAGTAACTTCTCCTCAAGTTCAGAAATCACATTAGAGTTCAGATCATGTGCCTACTACTACTGTTGCAGATGAACATATAGTTCCAGAGGAAGAACATGTGGACAATCAGTATAGTCTCACTAGAGACAGGGTAAAGAGGACAGTGCGACCACCACAGAGATATGGGTATTCAGATTATGTTGCTTATGCCTTGTCAGTTGCCGAGACAGTTGAGTTATAGTGACCCTGTGACTTATAAAGATGTTTCCTCGAATGATTCAGAAAAATGGTTGTTCGCTATGAATGAGGAGATGGAATCTCTTCAGAAAAATCAAACTCGGGAGCTTGTGAAACCACCTAAAGGTAAGAAAATTGTGGGCTGCAAATGGATATTTAAGAAAAAGAAAGGCATCCCAGGAGTTAAAGACGCTAAGTACATGACTTGACTAGTAGCTAAGGGATTCAGTCAAGTCGAGGGAATTGACTTCAATGATGTGTTTTCACCAGTTGTGAAACACAGCTCTATTCGAGTATTACTTGGTTTGGTTGCTATGCATGATTTGGAGTTAGAACAACTCGATGTGAAAACAGCTTTCTTGCATGGTGAACTTGATGAAAAGATTTATATGCGTCAACCTCAGGGATTTCAGATTCAAGGAAAAGAAGACCACGTTTGCTTGTTGAAAAAGTCCTTATACGGTTTAAAGCAATCTCCCAGGCAGTGGTATAAACGATTTCACTCATTTATGGTTGGTATTAAATATAGCAGGAGTCAATATGATAGTTGTGTGTACTTCAAGAAACTTCAGGATGGCTCATTTATCTATTTGTTGTTTTATGTTGATGATATGTTGATTGCAGCAAAATATAGTTCAGAGATTGGTAAACTAAAATCACAGTTGAGCACTGAGTTTGAGATGAAAGATTTAGGGGCTGCTAAGAAGATTCTTGGCATGGAGATTCAGCGAGATCGCAGAATTAAGAAATTGTACTTATCTCAGAAAGACTACATCGCGAAGGTATTAGATCGTTTTGGTATGAAGGATGCTAAACCAGTAAGTACTTCTCTTGCTACTCACTTCAAATTATCAGCTGAATTATCTCCTCAGACAGATGAGGAGGTTAGGTATATGTCAAGTGTTCCCTACTCTAGTGCAGTTGGTAGCCTCATGTATGCTATGATTTGTACTCGTCCAGATATTTCACATGCCATTAGTGTGGTAAGTAGATACTTATCACGTCCAGGTAAAATTCATTGGGAAGCTGTGAAATGGATTTTAAGATACTTGCGAGGTACCTCCGATGTTGGTTTAGAGTTTGGAAGAAATGGCGATACTCTTATAGGGTATGTTGATTCAGACTATGCTGGTGATCTTGATAGGAGGAGGTCGTTGACTGGTTATATATTTACCCTTGGAGGTTGTGCAATTAGTTGGAGAGCTACTTTACAGCATACAGTTGCTCTCTCTACTACAGAGGCAGAATATATGGCTATTACAGAGGTTGTTAAGGAAGCTATTTGGTTGCGAGACTTGTTTGCAGAGATCAACATGGATCATGGAGTTACTGTTGTCCATTGTGATAGTCAGAGTGCTATACACTTGACTAAAGATCAGATGTATCATGAGAGGACAAAGCATATTGATGTCATGTATCATTTTGTTCGAGATATTGTTGAAGATGGTGGCATTAAGGTCTTGAAGATTGGTACTGCAGACAATCCAGCTGACATGTTAACGAAGCCGTTACCACATACCAAGTTCAAACATTGTTTGGACCTGGTTAGTGTTCGATGCACTTGAGTTCTGCATTTGAGAAGAGGAAAAAGTTCACTGTTTGTGCTATATTTGGAGGATTCAAGTCAAGGTAGAGATTTGTTGGGTATGACATGATTCCTTATTGGATTTGAATTTATGTATTACCTAGAATCCGTTTTGGTTTAAGGAAAGTTATCTTTCCTAGTTATACTCAATTTAGTTTTTCCTATCCTATTTGGTTATGGAATTTCCTATGGCCTATAAATATAGGTGCTAAGATTTTGGAGAAGAGATATTCAGATTCATTCAGAAACATTCTAAGAATTCTCATAATTCTCTCTCTTTATCTTGTACTCTTCAGATATTTATTTAGTGGATTTCTTCTGCCTTCTCCGTGGTTTTTCCCGATTTGGGTTTCCACGTAAAACCTTGTGTTATTGTCTTTATCTTTCTGAGTTGATTTATTGTGTTTGCCATAGTTTGTCATAACAAATACGTATCTTATGATGCAATACAATGCACGATAGTTTTTAAAGCTAGCAACCGACTTGAAAAAGTTTTTATGTAGATCCAAAAAAGTAAAAGCGAAACTTTTGAGCCTTCTATTTCAAATGAAGATATTTTTAAGCATTAACATATTTTATATCGCATGATGAGCGTTTAATCGCTTTTTAGAGTTTTATATCTTCTTCTACAGAATTTTGATTTATTTTTCTCATGTCACTTTCCACAAGTAGAAACATAAATCTCTACTTGTTAATTTGAATTATTATCTTTGCTTTGTAGTTTAAAGGTGAATCTACATTTTTGTTTTCTCTTGTTACGCTATAAATATTACTAAAATAATATCTAATAAATCAAGTTAGAGTATTTTGGCTACTATTTAACTTTAAAGTTAATTTTATTCTATAATAATATTTACTTGACTACTTTAATACATAGTCAAGCTAATATGCTTGATTGTCCAATATAAGTCGTGTGTTTTATATGTTTAAATATATATTACCACATTTTTCCTTTTGTTTTCGTATCGTACGATACGATTCACGATGCGATACATGAAATACGATACGGGGGTTTTCGATACACGATACGATTCATGATTTGACAACTCTAGCTGGTACTCGTCTTTCAACATTCAGTACAAGTATCCAATTCCTCACCAGCACTAAAGAGAGCTGAGCCACCAAGCATCCACCTCCTCTTACTTCCAGTCCTAAAATGACACCCAAAAATTGGCTACCAAGAAAGTGCACCATCAATGTTGATATAATCCACAATTCCCTGCTTCAATCCACCACCATCGAAAAGAGGTTAGGAAACTGCACACCTAAACCTCAAGGGCGACATGATTAGGTAACTTCCATCACTCCCCAATGATGGACTTCCACAAACCACACGGGCTCCAAGACCCTGCCATGGGCCATCCTCCTGATTCCACTACAAATTGACTAGCAACTATTTGTTATTTCTAACCAGACCGAAGATCCATCGCAAATCTACTAGCAACTATTTGTTATTTCTAACCAGACCGAAGCTCCATCACAAATCTACTAGCAGCTATTTGTTACTTCTAACCAGACTGGAAAGATTTGAAAGTAGTAGCTGACTCCAAGTTTTATATGAAGCTTTACAGCTAATCAATACTGAAACTCCCTTCAAAGATGACATGTATAAGCTGACAGAGATGGTCAATAATCGACCCCCCTGGCTAGTTGCTAAAGCTTCATGTCATTAGCAGGAAAAATATCACATGCATGATGATACTTTTTTTCTAGAAACCAACATAATCATCCTCATAAGTCATATCTGACATGAAGTTATCTCCTCATAACAAGGTCGTTCATCATATGTATTACCAGCTTCTAACAGCCGTTAGCCTCCTCAATTAGTTATCAAGGTCCTTTATGTCTTAATTATCAAGGCTAATGAGGCTTATAATTCCTTTTCAGTTACCAATCATTTGGATAATTGTAAACTTCACTAATTGGAATCTACATATACCACTCAACAGAACCTTTAACAACTAAACAACTAAACATTAATTTATATAACAGCTATAATGAAGTTTCAACAAATTCTATCCAATACAAAGCCAGAACTAGGAACTTTATAATCATCAATAGCTAACACTTCAAAAGACAAGATTATTCTAACTTACTCCTCAACAGTAGCTCCAAAAGCTTCATTAGATATATGAAGGGGAAAAAGAAATGATATTGTAGACATCAATGCAACTGTCCTCCTCCCATGGGATCTACAAGAGTGATTTTCAACTGGAATTCATAAACACAGAAATCAAGATTAAATATATTAACAATTAAGTACAAACCCAATAAACTTCTACGCATATAGAGCCAAACTTCTCAAAAATTAGTCCCTTTTAGTTTCTTTAAAACCAAAAATCAAAAAATCAAATTAAAAACAAAAACTATTCAATAAAACAGATACCCAGAAAGTGATTTTGCTAACCTGAATCATCATCACCATCATCCTTATCAAAAGTGGTGGATTGTGAGAGAGCTTTGATGGGTTTCCCGCCAAATTCGACAGTGGGACGAGTGTGGGCGGGAAACTTGAATCGGGCGATGGAGGAGTAGGAGGTGAGGGAGCAGAGCATGGAGGGTTCGCCGCCGGTGGCATACATCTTCTTCAACGGACCAGCTAAGAATGTGTACTATAGGATTATTAGCCACCCAAAATGTTGGATATCTACCAAATTAATTTTGAATTACACGAGTCCCGAATAAAAGTTGCAACATTAATTCCATATTTATTTTCAAAATAATAAAATTTATGATTTCTTCTATATATTATGATAAAAAAATGGTTGATTTTTATTGCCAGTAATTATGATAATATGGTTTGAAATTAATATAAATACATAAATAATTGATTAATGTATTTGCTGAAAATAAAACCGGCATCTTTTTGTCGCAATATAATTTACATTTTCTGTAAATTATAGAAAATAATTTAACATTTGTTAACTTGATAATGACGACATAATAACAAAATTATAACGTCAAATATAATTTATGATATTATCATATTATGTCACTTTATATTACCGTTAATAAAAATAAAAATGTAAGATTCTTTTGATGAAATAACTTTCTTTTTTTTTTCTTACAAACAACTCCTTTTTTGCGGTACAGAGGAAATATCTTTAGGTCACTGCTTACTAATCTTCTTATTTTGGGTTTAAATTATATGAAATATTTTTAGAAAGTCATTTCGTTTACTTAATACCAAAATTTAAACAATAGACAATTTTGATATGTTAAAAACTTTTACTCTTTCTTTTTCTTAAAAAGATTTTCATTTGTAATTTTTTGTTTGTTACATAAGAAAATTACACAAGTTCTTTGGTGCAAAGACTCACTGTCTTGGTTGTTTCTATTTTCTTCATCACATTTTCTAGCAGTTTAGCACTAACTAATTCTTGAGCATGTTCCAAATTTTTTCTTCAATTTAAATAAAAAGTCCACAAATTTTTTCTTTCACTCTCTCATGTCTTGCTGCTAGATAAGTTTCCAAAGTTCATTCTACTTTCCTTTCTCAGTTTTTCAGCCATAAAATAAATTTATTATTATTATTTGTATTTTATTTAAAAAAAATGACCACCACCACCTGATAACCTGATTGAGCAGAAAATTTTATAGCTTCAGTAAATCTCCATACCCTGTCACTCAAGTTGGAAACTTGGAATTATGCAAATAGTACTGTCTAAAATGCAGTTGGTGTCTCTCTCATTGAGTTATTTAACTTTTTTAAGTTCTTCCATTATCATTGAGTTCCCTTACTTTCAAGTTCTCCATGAAGAAATAACTTTTGCTTTCATTAATCAACTTGTCAAGTAAAAATTTCAGCCTGTTAGCAATAACTTTGGCAAAACTTTTATAAACAACAGTAAATGATTAGTATTATTCATTTATACAAGAAACATAATTTTGCAAACTTAGTTATTTAAGCTTTATAATGGTTAGCAGTACAAAATTTGAGTAATCTACCAAAAATACATACACAAAATACACTGGGGCAAAAGCCTATACTTTATCAAGAATCCCTTTATCTTCTTCAGCTGCTATCTTGGCCCTGAAAGCCTTACTGCAGAAAGATAAGCATCACTGTTGCAATCTGATGGCCCGGATGAAGTGCCCTCCTCACTGATTGATTTGAAGAAACTCGAATACAACCGAGAGTTCATTTGGGAAGAAGTTGGCGGTGGAGGAACAGGCGAGAGACCTTCAAGCATTTGGACTACTTTTGCCATTGGCGGTCTAAGGTACATATCATCCTGTATACACCACAATGCAACCTTAATGGCTATGGAAACCCTCTCATCGTCTTTAGCAGCCTTCAGCTTCGCGTCAAGAATGTCTGTCAATTTACCTTCCTCCATCATCTTGAAAGCATACGATGGAAAATGGGATTTTTCTGAAGTTTCTGAGGCGTCGTAGTTTTTTCTACCACCAATGATTTCAAGCAGCACCATCCCATAGCTATAAACATCACTCTTTTCTGATATTGCATAGTTTGTGATCCATTCTGGCGCAAGGTAACCCCTCGTGCCCCTTAGCGTTGTGAAAACATGGCTTTGCTCTCTGCTCATTAGCTTAGCAAGACCAAAGTCGGAGACTTTTGCAAGGAAATTGTCATCTAGGAGCACATTTTCGGGCTTAATGTCACAATGCACAATTTTTACATCGCAATCCTCATGGAGATAAGCTAATCCTTTGGCCGTGCCTATTGCAATGTTATATCTCGTGTCCCAATCCAACAAATCCTCTTTGCTTTTCTTGAAGATCCATCTATCCAATGAACCATTCGCCATGTATTCATAAACAAGGAGCCGATGAGCACCTTCTGCACAGAAGCCTTTGAGTCTCACCAAGTGGAGATGATGAATGCTGCCAATGATACTAACTTCAGCTCGAAATTCTTTTTTTCCTTGACCAATTCCTTCCAATTGCTTCACAGCCAAACGCTTCCCATCTGAAAGAACACCTTCATAAACTGAGCCAAAACCTCCTTGCCCGAGTTTCACAGAGAAGTTCTTGGTGGCAATTTGAAGATCTTTGTAACTGAAACGGATTGGCATCCCAGATATACTCTCCAAGAAATTATCTTCGTCCGAAGCTTCTTTAGGAGACTCTGGAAAATGACTGTTCTTCTTCTGGTAGTAACGAATTCCTCCATAAAGTAGACCAAGAATAACCAGTGCTGTTATCATAACTATGATCACCACAAGCAGGACTCGTTTCTTGCCGTTTCCACCAGCTACAGGGTCTCCCCCATTGCCTCCATTTCTTGAGACCTTTATGTATGAAGCAAAGACACTTCCATTTTTCGAGCCTTGCAAGCTTCCTATGCTGTCAAAATGAAAGCAATTTCCGGAATTTTTTTCAAAGAACATAGCAAGACATGAACAGTTACCAAGACAAGAGGATTTGCAACCATTCAAGTCAGTTTTGGAAGAGGGCGGAACGAGCCCAAGTGCAAAATAGCTAAGCCCATCTCCAGCACTTACAAGGTCCATAGAATCCCTTGACTCATTACATGAAGAGACAAACCCTGGCCTGCAATTTGCCTTATTTGCAAGGGCTGATGGGCATTGGCATCTGTTGTCACTGTAACATATTATATATGGATCACAAGGTTCAGGTCTGCTACATGAATCAGCCGGTATCTTTGTTGGGGAATTATTATTTGAGCTCCCGCCTTCAAGATTATAGAAAGTGATAAAACCATCATCTCCTAAAGTTGCAACCCAAGTGGCATTTGTATCAATATCATCCGCGAAAATGAATTGCGAGAGCAAGACTTTGTTCTTATCATAAAACCTCCATGAATTGGCATTAAGAGATGCCACACTGATATCCCCACCAACTTTATTCATCGTTCTTCGATTATCCTGCCCGATGGACCAATAAGGTTGTGGGTTTCTGAAATTAGCATAGAGAAGCATATCTCCGGATTTGATTTCAAGAAAATAGCTCATTTTATTAGAGCCTGGATTGCTAACAAGTTTCATTCCTTCACCAAACTCTTGATTAGACAAAAGAGTATTTGCCGGATGGCTAAAGCTTTGCCAAACTATTTCCCCATCACCCCCAAGTAAAACTAGATTCCCCGAGTTCTGCAATTCCATTGCAGAAACTCCTTTCTTAGCAGTATTTGTAGCCCAAATTACAGACCCCCCACTTTTTAAAAGAGCATTCCCACTACTATCAAACACAAAGTTATCGGAATTTTTAACTGGGGTGGCTCTATTTGCTGACCAAACAGTTGTTAAACTACTTACATGAACAATAGCAAGTAGAAACAAAGTAACATCTTTAGCAGTGGTGGTGAATCCCAGGCCGAAATTCGAATTGTTAGATAACAGAAATAACCCATCATTGTCTATCCAATTCATTTGAGCCCCTTGAAAACCAGGATTTAATTTGCCAATATTTTGAACAGCAGCCATACAAGTTTCAGGCTGAAAGAGGGTAAACAAACACAATCCCATAAAATAGAAGAATGCCCAAGTTGCCATGATCACAACTAAGAAGTAAAATTCAGCTGGATTTGGGAAAATTGAAGCAATTTGGAAAATGAAGAGCAATAAAGGAATCAAGGGTATGAAAGAAAAGTAAAACTCTTGATCTGTTTACATGTCAACTATATTCAGCAATGGAATCAGAAGTGGCAATTAACGGGTACTCTTGATTTGGCCAAAAAACAGACACCCACTTGCAGGAAGAAGTAGAAGGATAAAAGGAGATGTATGGAGTTACATACCAGGTAGGACAAAGAGGTAGCTATCCATTCAGAAAATTGACTAGAATTGGGGAGAAATATAAACAAGTGGACTTGCAGACACGGGTGTCTGCTGGCCTTTTATGAATGAAGATGAAAACTCCAAAGAGAATGAGATGGATCTGTTTCTGTGCTTTTGTCAAAAGAATTGGAAAGATCTGAGGTGGGTTCAGAAGTTTTTAAATCCCTTGTTCCGCAAGGACTGTCAAAACTGGGCCTTCTTTATTTTTATTATGTGGATGACAGATCCATGGTTAACTTTGTTTAATCAAAAAATAAAATAATTGGGTTTTGTTGATTATACAGACAGATATGGACACATAAATGTATATACAATATATATATATATATAACCTTAACAAATGGTTGTTATAAGATTATATAACCATCATATTTTGCACAATTTATTATAAAATTTGATAGTCACCGTTTAAAAATATAACTCTCGTACCGTAGAAGATACAGTTATAAAGGAGACTTGTCTACTATAACATTGTGATGTGGTTGAGAGTTTTTTTTAAAAAAAAAAATCACGATAGTAGAATTTATAAATGGATAGTGTAACATGGTGACTAGAAAAAGATCTACACTCACTATTTGTTGTGTATCAACTCCCTATATATTATAAAAATGAGTGATAGCAGATATTTATTATGATATTATTAAACTTAACATATTTTTGATTGTCTATAGAAAAAAATTTTAAATTTTAAATTTTTTAAAATTGAAACTGTCTAATCTCCTCTAACGAACACAAATGTGTTTACTCTAATAATATCATAATAAATATTTATTATAAATCTCTTATATATATATATATATATATATATATAATATATATATATATATATATATATATATATATATATATATATATATATATATATATATATATATATGAATGGATAGTGCTGATGGAAGGTAGATGGGGATGGATTCAACGAATGCTGGTTGGGATAAATTAATGAGAGGTTGGACGAATGTGAGGGAAGAGTCAAGGGTTCCAGCAACCAACTTATACCCGCTTACACTGCAATTCAATTACTAAGCCAACCACTTGGGCTGTGGGTCCCTTATTATTACCTAAGTTTTGGAATAAAACCTGCCTTGTTTAGCTGATAATCCTATTTAGTACAAATGCTAGTCTACCATGCTAAATTGTTAATTAATCCTCCTTGACTTTTCTTGTAGATTGGATTATTATGTATAGGCCACAATTTGATGCAAAAGTATTGTTTCTGGATACAGAAATTAGTTATCAGAAAAAGAGTGCTTGAAATGTTATAAACCAACTCTTATAAAATAAGATTCTCATTTTTCAATTTTTTGTCTACAAGAAATTTTTTATTTTTATTGATACTTTGTTTTTTGTAAAAAGATGTCATAAATATATATTACACATAATTTTAAAAAATAAAAGTCGAGGAGAGAGAATAAATAAAATTTTCTTTTATCCACTATGGACCACATGTAATTGCATTAAAGATTCTTCCTTTTTTCCAAAAATAGTGATCCATAATTGAGTATTTTTGAGTGTAAAATAGACTTTAAATAGTATTTTGGATTTTAATTATGTGACTTAAGACCTTTTTTGTGAGACAAATATTTTTTATACTTCAATCAAAAGATCTTTTGTGGGATGAAGAAATTAATATTTGATAGGATTCTATTCGTTTCATAAAAGAGTATCATTTCTTGTTTTTTTTTTATTTCACAAAAGAATTTTATGTTTAGTATAGGTATCCCCTCAAAAAATTGTAATTTAAATTTCAAATTTAGATAAACTAAGTATCCCCTAAACTGTGTGTTAGGCACATTACACTAGTCAAAAGGACTATTGAACAATCAAACAAGGAGGTCGATACACAAATGAAGGTCATTAAGCTAAATCAAATGTGCCCACTTCCCACTCCTGGATATGTATTTGAATTTAATTAATCTGAGAAATTATTAATATATATTTAGTACAGGAATCAGTTTTATTAATTGCAAATTATTTTTATTAGGGAAAAAGTTGTGGAGTCAATAAAACTTGCACAAAAAATATGTTACAATGAAGTTTTTAGAGTTGGCTGAATGATACTTTTGTCTCTCTAAGTTGTTATCCATTTTTAAAATCATCTCTAAAGTTTATTTTTCGTCAATTAAGTTCTTAAAATGACATTTTTTATTGATTACGTTCTTTTTACCCGATCTGACTATAAATCAACCCATTTTTACCAAATTTTGATCCAACCCGACCCATTTTGACCCGACCCCAAGTTTTAAAATTAATTATTAAATGTATATGCATAGAACGAGTAAAGTTTCATAAAATATAGATTCAAAACAATTAAATAAGAAAATAAAACTTTATTTTCAAAAAAAAAGAGTAGATTTTTTTCATTTTTTATGTGAAACTTTATTTTTAGAAAAAAAAAAGTTTATATCTTTACCATTATTATATGTATTCTTAATATTAGAAATTTTAAAAACAAAAATTAAAATACAAAAAATAGTAAAAGATAAATAAAAAAAATTGATTCAATTTAAAAAAAAGGAAATTAATTTTTTTTTAAATAATTATTATTTTCAGAAAAAAATTAGCAACTTTTTTGTTTTTAAAAAAAATGAGTAAAGTTTTATAAAATATAGATTCAGAAAAATAAAACAAAAAATAAAACTTTATTTTCAGAAAAAAATAGAAATTTTTATTTTTTAAAAAATAGGTAAAGTTTCATTCAATAATTAAGGATTAAAAAATAGAAATTAAAATATAAAAAATAGTAAAGGATAAATAAAAAAATTGATTCAATTTTTTAAAAAAAAGAAATTAAAAAGTTTTAAAAATAATTATTATTTTCAAGAAATTTTTTTTGAAATTTTTTAATTTTTTAATTAAAAAAATGAGTAAAGTTATATAAAATATAGATTCCAAAAAATAAAACTTTATCTTCAGAAAAAGATAGAAAATTTTATTTTTTTAAAAATGAGTAAAGTTTCATAAAATATAAATTCAAAAAAAGTATTTAAAAATAAAATTTTCTATTTTTTTTCTCAAAATAAAGTTATATTTTTTGTTTTATTTTGAAAATTTTTTAATTTCTTTTTTAAAAAAAATTGAACTAGTTTTTTTATTTATCTTTTACTATTTTTTGTATTTTAATTTCTATTTGTAGTTTTTGTTTTTAAAATTTTTAATATTAAAAATACATATAATAATGGTAAAGACATATTTGAATTTAATAAAATGGGTTAGGTCAAAATAGCTAGGTAGAGTTGGGTCAAAATTTGGTAACAATTGGTCGGGTTACAGTCAAATCGGATAAAATGAATGAAATCGACAAAAAATATCACTTTAAGAATTTAATTAACAAAAAAAACCCTTTAAGAATGACTTTAAAAATAGGTGACAACTTAGAAGGACAGAAGTGTTATTTAGCCCTTTATAGATAGAAAGATTAACCCGATCCCTTTTCAAGATCCTCTATTTATAATGAATGAGTCACGTGCTTTGGCCACGTGACCTGACATGCCTTTATTTTTAGCCACGTACGTATTGTGTTGCCATGCGCTGAGGGTTGTTCTCACTTGCATGCGTTTAATATTATGCATGACACGTTCATATTGAATTTACTGTTCGAAGGATGAAATACTTATCGTGATATTATGTCCTAAAATAATTTATATTTTTATTTGTGCATAAACATTACTACTCTTGTACATTTTGTACAAGTAAATCTATATTTATAAGATTATTGACCATTTATGGATAAGTCAATTAAGAAGAATATTGTTGAGCTTTCGTTTTTTTTTCTCTCTCTTGTATATGTACATTAATTGTACAAGTATGTTTGTATAAGATTGTTAGTATTTCTCTCTTGCCAAGAAAGATAAAATAAAATAAAATTAGGGCTCTAAATAATGATCTACTCCCTCGGTTTCTAAATAACTGACGTTATACGTCAATGTACACTAATTAAGAAACTTGATTATTCTAATTCATTTGTCTATTCATCCAATAGGAAGGGGAGAGATGATTGCACGGATATACCAAAGATAAAAGAGTCCAATAGAAAGGAGAGAGAGAATTCTTAAGCCTTTAATTTTTTATAGAACTCCAATAAGAAGAAGAGAGAGAATTTTCAAGTCTTTAATTTTCTTTAGGACTCCAATAGGAAGAAGAGAGAAAATTAATTGGATATATATAAATTCTCCAAGAAATTCTATAACGTCAAATATTTGGGAACAAAAAAATTGATCTATAACGTCAGTTATTTAGGAACCGAATGAGTAGTAGTTAGTACTTCCCATAAAAAAGAGAAATTTTTTTGGAATTGGATCATGATCCAAGAGCGCAAAAGTGAATAAGGTTTGGGACAACAAAACCAGCAGCCACATGTGGCGCGGCAACAAACCTCAGATGCGGCTAAAAAGCCTAAAATGATGTTTCAAAGGGAATAGAACCCTAATTTAGTGAACTGGTTTAGGAAATCGAAACCTCAGTAAATTGTTAAAAGTTGGACAAGATCCCAACAGTTTGTTGTTTTTATCCCACATCAAAGCCCAAAGGACACAAGGGACCACTCACTCAACAAGTTAAATAAACATGATTCCGGTATTGCCATTAATTAATTTCATAAATACGCTCACATGGTTTTTCTGTTCTTGTGTGTTCAACAAAATATTTGTTATCATTTGTGGCGATAGTTGAGATATTATATATATATATATATGTGTGTGTGTGAGAGAGAGAGAGAGAGAGAGAGTTGATGAGTAACAAATAGATGGTCGGTCTTAACTGACCAACTGATCTTGCAATGTACCCCCTCTGCAGTACAGTATTGTGAAATAACTTAAGTAGCACGACATTCTGTTGCGGAGAGAAAGTTGTCTTATCAATTTTTCCCTCTATAATATTGAATTACGTGATAGTTAAGTTGTTTAATAAAATTATGTTGCGGTACTTAAATTATTCCGCAACACAGCTTTACAGAGTGGACAATGCAAGATTGGGTGCTCATTGAATAGTTTATAGACACCATTTGCTCGATTTGTTAAGATAATTGATAGATATTATATAATGCTTAATTGTTTATCTATCAGCTTATTGAGTTTTCTACTATCAGCTTATTGAGTTTTCTATATGTTTCGAGTTTCAAACGCGTTTGAAAATTTTGTTTGTCTATAAGTATTTTATTATGAAGGTAATTTGTTTAACTTACAAATGTAACGTATGAAAATTATGTTCATCTATAAATATCTTATGCTGAATGCAGCTTATTTTTCTTACAAATGTTACATATATATGGAATTTAAACACACCATACCATTTTTGTTGTGACGGCCTAACGCACTAAATACCACTGATGCAAACGTTATAATTACGCATTGATAATGGAACATACACATAAACTCGATATCGAGTTAACACTACTTGCAATATTCTTTTTTTAATTTAGCTCACGAATGTAACATATGAAATTTAAACATATTGTATCATTTTTAATGCAGTAGCTTAATACACTAAACACTACTGATATAAATGTTATAATTATGCGTTGATAATTGAACATACCCATATACTCGATACTTAGTTAACACTAGTTGCAAATCTTCTTTTTTTATATAGTCAGTATATATAGCCATCAATTCAAATTGAGGAGAGTAACATTTTAACTAAAGGAGCACATTTCATTATTATTATTATTATTATTATTATTATTATTATTATTATTATTATTATTATTATTATTAATATTATTATTGTTATTATATATTATAATATTAATTTTTTACAATATATGAGAATAGCATAGAGCATAGAGCATAGTGCGGTTGGAAGCCCAAACTATACATGAAACCACTTGAGTGCGGTTTGACAATTTTAAAACCGCACATGACATCGCTTGTGATTGTTGTGGTGCGATTTCATTTGGTTAGGATTCGGTTCTAAAACTAATTGACTTAGTTAACAATAATATTCAATACATCAAATTCATCTTTATATATAATAAACCATACATAACATTAATATAATAATATCTAGCAATAAGTTTTAGGTTTGAAATATGTTACTCATAAATGCTTCAATATTGCTCAAACCATTGCAATTCAACTAGAAATATTTCTATCCACAAATAAAAAGTTTTAAAGTGCATAACATAATTAAAATTGTCTATTATATTTTTAGGAATTTGCCTATATAATTTCTAAAAAAATATATAATACATAAGAGCGGTGCGATGCGGTGCGGGAGCCTCTCAAAACCGCATATGTAGTTTTCTAGTTATTCTAAAATTATCACTTACGTTGAAACTGTTGGTGCGGCTCAATCGGTGCGATTTGGTCAATTTTTGGTGCAGTTTCGGAGCTAATTTTCAGTTCCTTGCTTAGCCCTATATGAGAGTAGGGGGGAGGGGGAGGGGGGAGGGGGGGGGGGGTCGGATTTGAACCTTACCCAAAATCATGAGTGATTGAGGACCAGCACAGTGTTGGACCAATTCCTTATGAATAATATTACGTGCACAAATTATAAGAAAAAAAAGTTATGCATCAATAATAAAACTCATGTGTTGTTTATTAATAAAAATACATAAACCATCCGGTAATAGTTTTCATTTTCTATATTCTAGTGTGTGTGTACAGTTTGTGTTAGCATTACTCATTTCTTATCCTTCACATTTCACTATTATGAATTTATGATCATGATATATTATTTACCAAGATGACAAGATGACCTGTTTCATTCCTTTGCCTATCAAATTATATTTTCTTCTTAAATGAAAAAATAATTCCCACGGATCCATCAAGATTTTAAAATTGCAGTAATGGCTCTCACAACCATATTTTTATGTGCAATTTGGTAAGAATAGTGATAATCGATTATTTATTTGTGGTGTCATTGTTTTCATTGGCCTAAGTTCTGTTGATTATAAATTAATTATTCATATGATGACCTAAAATATTTTTTCTAGGTGGAACATTAGATGGGGGTAGATATTACTTCATTTTTCTTTGGTTTTTAATTATTTTTTAATTGTAAATAATTTCAAATTTGTACACTAGTATTAATTAGTTCTTGTTTTTTTCCTTTGGAAATAAGCATTAATTTATCTACTACCTAGAGTCAACCACAAAACCTTTTAATCAGTTTGAGCTTATTAGTGTACGTGAGGGTGATGAGGATGATGTTTGCTGATGGGAGCATTTTACTTGCTAATTTCAACAAATCTTACTTTTGACTCATTACTCAATAAGTCAAAACAAATCGTCAAAATGAGAATGATTTTTTTTCTTTACGTTTTCCCCGTTTAATTATTTAGTATCTTATATTTTGAGAAAAAATGCTTTACGATCATCCAATAGAATACTACAAACTCATAATGCAAAGAAAAAGTTGCGAAGTTCAATCATAGTAAAAGATTATGTATATAAAAACCGTGAATGTTTACGTCGATTTTTCGATTGTTAATTACATAGATAAATATTAGTAACACTCTTTTAGAAAGATGTGTAATAAATAAGACCTTCTTATAATTACGTAAAATCTTATATATTGATACATTTCGCAATTATAATTTGACACAAATTTATCGCGATTGATCCTATGTAAATATCACTTATCATGGTTAAAAACCAATATGGTTTTGCAACCCAACTCTTAATTTTTTTTGTTGTTAAATTTATGACTTGCTAACCTCTTTTATATATGTTGTAGATAGTAATTTAATTGACAATTCGTAGGTACTTATTATTATTTTTTGGAACAATTTATAGGCGCTTAGGGGATGATCTCCGGAAGAGATCAAGATGGTAACTAGAAAACCTAAGGACAATTGACCTTTGTTATAAAGCAAAAGAGAACTCGGTTATATCAATAAATATTTATTTTTTTTCCGATAGATAAGATTAGCATTCCCTACAAAAAGATTTTATTTTATTTAGCAAAAGGTAAAAAAAATTATTTTAGGAACAAAAAAACAAAATTCAAAAGTCTTGGATCTTGTTTATTAAGTAAATCTGAATCCTATATTCTGAAACAAAAACCGACTTCAAAACATAAGATTTTCATAAACAAATTACGACTAAAGATAATTACAAACAAATTGAGAAATAGTTTATTTGTTTATTTATTGTCTACGTCGTTCCCATATATGAAAAAAGAAAAAAAAAGTTGTGTAATATTTTAACCTTTTTTTTTTCTCCTCTCTTTCTAAGCTCTTTATTTTTTTAATTGCACATAAATAATGTGTGTCAGGAACACTAAAAAAGAGAGAGAAGGTCTATTATATCAAATTAAATCAAACACATAATGTATTTATTATTTTCCGATATAGATAAGATTAGCATTCCCTAAAGAAGATAATTACACACAAATTGAAAATTAGTTTATTTATTTATTTTTGTCTATCTCGTCTCCATATAAAAAATAAAAGAAGAAGAAGAAGAAGAAAATCATTGACTTCCAAGCATCACTTATTGTGAGCATTTAGTATCAAAATATGGTTGGTTATCAAGTATCAATTAATGCATTCATCTATGCACCAAAAAAAATTAATGCATTCATCTCATTTATTTTGGAGTGCTAAATGATGACAACGTGAGAGAACCCAAACTATGAAACCAGAGACTTTAATATACTTATCACAAGCTTTCCTCTTATCTATCAATTATGATCCTCATCAAATTCAATTGTATCTATGCTTCATTGGTTGATCAAATATTTCTTACTATCCATTCAAAAGTTGACTTTCAAAAAATTGATTATGATGAGGACATATGAGGTTAAAAATCACAACCATTGAGTTGGGTGGTCCTCACAATTCTGAAAATTCCGTACTAGATTTTATTTTAACTAAGAAAGTCATTGAATGAGAATATAGAATATTTCTTATTGATAAATAAATTGAATTAAAAAGAAAAACACCAGAGTCAAAATGAGACCTTTTCCACTTTCAAATTGAAAAGTTGAGAGTATAGATAGATTTCTAAGAAACCAAAAATAAAAAGAGTTGAGCAGTTTTTTAACACGAGCAATAAAAAATAATGTTATTGTGATAACTCCACATCTAAATTTAAATAAGTTTAAGCAAAACAAACTTTCTCCGTAGAGAGATCATAAATCTGAACAAAAGTTTAATTTGTTGAATGAAAAAAAATCCCAAACTAGTAAAGAAGACTATAAATTGAAAAAATTTCAAAATAAGAGAAATAAAACCATATAAAAAAGTAAAGAAACCTCCCAAAAGGAAATACAAGAACAACCAAACAATAGAATGTAAAAAAAAAATACTTGGGGGAGGGTCTTTTTAATATAGATAAGAGACCTTTCTCATATTTAAAAATATGGAGATTAAGATTTTTTAAGGGAGAGTAAAAAACCGTATTTGTAATCACAATCACATAAAATCGTACAATTTGTGGATGCAATGTGGTGCGGTTATGCGGTGCAATTTTTATTTTTTACTAACTGCACATTGTGATTGTGGTTGCAGATACACCCTTAAAACCGCACCATAAATTGTACTGCACTTTATAATAAATTATATATGTTTTATTGATGAGTGAATTTTATACCTATTATTTGGATACTTTTAGATTTAATATTTTGCTATCTTTAAGTAATTTTAGTGCGTTTTATTTAATTTTTATGTTATTTTGTAGGAAGATGCAAAGTAGGGGCATTTTTGGAATTTCTGGCATCAAAAGGACAAAGGTGGAATTTTCAGCAGGAGACCAGCGCCGAGGCGCTCCAATTTGAACTACACCCAGCGCCGGGGCGCTGAGGTGCAGAATGTTATACTAATTTTTGGCTCAGCTTGGGTCATGTTGTGGTTTCCTAGCAGGGTTTAGATACTAAAGAGCCTACTTTTTGCATGTAAATTAATAGTAGATTTTGAAAAAGAATTGTATATAGTAGTTTATTTAAATTAGGAAATTATGTACGTAAATTTTAATTAGGATTGTAATTCTATTAGGGTTAGGAAAAATAAACTCCTATAAATAATCTTATTTTGAGATTATAAAAGTTGTCGAACACCATGTGAGGCTATCTCTCTTCCAAGTTCAAAAGCAAACAAGATATCACCAACGATGAAGGTCATGGATTGATGAAGCTTGGAGATAGAAGACTTACGGAGACAGTTTTTCTTCTCTAAACCTTTGTTTATTTTTATCTTTCATTGATGTTGAATATTTTGTGGATTAATTTTATCTACTGTGAACATGTTTTTAATTTAAGTTTTTAATGAAATCCCATGTGTAGTTTCACCAACCACATGGGTGCTTTCGCTTTCGCCAAACTAGCTGTTAGACACATATATTCTGATCTTCGATTTCAACCAAGGATGTTTGGAGAGTACATTGGGTTCTTCAGTCTACATCTTTCCTCATTGTCAGTCCTCTGTCAGTTCTGACTTGCTCTACAAAATTAGTTGATCGTGGAGTTCGACGAGAAACGTAGAGTCTATGTTTGATCTTACTCAACGGTCTGAGCTCTACGTTCTGCTCTACGAATGATTACTCTACGAAAAGATAGACACTCTACAATTTTTCTTCATTAAACAATCTTTGAATCACTCTGTGATTCAAACTTCACTATACGACGTTTGAGTGAACTCTATATTTTGAATGCAAGATCTGCGATCTTGATTTTACTCTACGAGCTTTTGACAGACTCTGCGATTTTCTGTTCACTCTACGGTCTGATCTTCACTATACGAATAACTGGCAGACTCTGCGATTTTCTGTTCACTTTGCGATCTGATCTTCGCTATAAGAACAACCGGCAGACTCTGCGATCAAACGTTTGATATTCTACGAAGACATAGCTTACTCTGTGATTCTTGTTAATCAGTACGAAATACCAGAGTATCTATACGATCGTTTAACAATACTATACGATCGATTATAACCTATTATCTATACATCAATTCAGCTCATAAGATCAACCTAATAAGTTTGATATTTCTATTCTAAGTCCTTGTGCATCATATTATCATTAAGGACTTTACAAAAACTACTGGTATAAATATACATTAATCATATCATCAACAAATTTATCATGCAGACTCTAACAGAATTATTTACATTTGTTGTTAATTTCGCAGAATGAAATGAAATCACTCGAGAATGAATGTATCTCTGAGATGGAAGTAGAATCTAAAAATGTTAACATTAATGATAAAAGGGAGATTACGACTCGAGTGTTGGGCAAGAAGGTAGGGAGATTGCATGGTTTTGGATTTGGTCCTCAAACAGAAAAGTCTTCATCTAGCGAGAAAGAAAAAGCATTGGCATCAGAGTTGGAAGTGTCTCGCTCTAAGAATGAAGAGCTTCAATCAACCATTCAGGCACAAGACAAATGGATTGACAATCTTGTAAATATAATGAACAAGTTGGCAGACAATCTAGAATTCCTACAGTTGATTCAAGGCAACACTAGCTCAGAGACAGAAAGAGCCAAAAATAATTTCTAATCATTATTTATGGACATTCAAAACTTTTAAACCTTCGTTGTGGTCATATTTAAAAACTTGGATTTTTTTTTAAATGTTGGACTTGGTAAATCAATAATGTAAAGTACAATGGATGATATTTGGATTCTAATTTTCCTATTTGTGTTAAATATGATGGAAAGTGAAAATTTAGTTAATCTATTGTTGGAGTTGGTGTTTTGCTATTACAATCCTTATCTTGTTTCAGGCCAAATATTACTTTGGCAAGCAACTCTTTTAATATAATGCTTGAGAGTGAGTCAGATATATTGGACAATGAAAAAAAATCACTGAACTGATAGGAGGTGATTGTCGTTAAAAGAAAAAAAATGTCACTAGTAGGATTTTTAGAAGCCACTAGATTCCATGTTTCAAACTTAAACATTATAATTTTGCGAGGAAAAGAAAAACTTAAAAACATTATAAATTTTGTTATGGGTATACTTTGTGCTTATCTGTTTCCTTTTTATTTATCTATTATAGACTATTAGGTATATTGAAGCTAGTAAAGCTCGGCTTAACAAGTCTAAAGGTCTTCATCCAGTTTCTTCAACTGTTCATTTATATGCTTTCGAGAACATAATGAAAATGCTACATCCTTTCATGCCTTACGTGACTGAAAAACTGTGACAGGTTTAGATAATTGATTGTAAAGATGATGAATGATCATGTACTAGATGATTTTATTTAATTAATAATATTTGAGTTTTTTATATTTTTGTCATAATTTGTTATGGAGTCATGATTGAGCCATCATTTATTTTGTTTGTAAAATAATTTTGGTATTTGTTACATAACAAGATTGTTAATAATGGATTTGGCAACGATACAATCAAAAGCTATTTTGTTACTAAAGCAGTATACATTAAAAGATCTAGTAACAATTTTTTCTAATTTAGCAACAAGTTTTCATTGGTAATGACATTAAAATACAATTTTTGGACAACGAAAAGTTAACCTAGTTACAACGCGGAGGATATCGTTGTTATAAACCAAAGAAAAAGACAACATTTATATCGTTGCAAATCATAACAACTTTCGTTGCAGGGATAAAATTAAAGTAAAGTAGTAGTAAACTTAGATGAGTTCATTGGAATTCAAAAAACTTGAGGAAAAACAAATAATTTAATTACAATTTATTGGAGATTTTTTAATCATCTAATGCATTACGTGTTAATATTATTCTTGACACATATTAGAGTTTTTAGATGTATAATTAATTAGATTTTTTTTTAAAGATAATATCTTCTTTTTCTATTTACGTTTATTTATATTTATATTTCTTTGTATTAGACTATTTTCTAAATCCAAATGTTGTTCTCATGTTTAAATGCTGAAGTCTTCTATTGAAACTCGATGATTTATCACTAATAAATTATACGGGATTAGCTTTAATGTATTTTTGCAGTTAGTGAAACTTGAACCCCCACTCATGAATAAGGCTATTTTTTTAAGTTTTCTTAATGCCCCCATTACGAATGAATATTAGTACGGGTATAACTAATTATTATATAATTAATATCAATAATTTCTCAATAACAATATTAAGTAAAGTCACACTTTATGCATAAGAAAACAAGTCTTACAAATAAATAAAGTTCCATAATAAAAGGAATGAAATAAAAAAAAATGAACCTAAGATATCATTGACAATAAGGCCAATTGAATTAATTCATTGAATAAGGCCAATTGAATTAATTCGAATACATGTTTATTTTATAAAAAAAAATGTTTTATGACAATTTTATGGTCTGTTCTTAAAACAAATCAAACTTTGAAGCAAATAAACCCTAGGTATATATAAACTGCACATTAGGGTTATGTTGGTTTGCAAATATGATCCGCAAGATAATTATTTATACTAATTTAACCTATTTGAAACCTTTTTATATCATAATGAATCTTTTATTTAATCATATGTACTACTTATTATTGCTTATGTCGTCATTAATTTGTTACCTCAAAAGCTCTCCTCGTGAGATTATAATTCATCAGCAAATAATCTTACAAATGAAAAAACATAATCTATATAGTAATTAAACAAATGATTAATCATGAAATATTATAGTACCTAATATATTAAAATAATACAAATATTTTATCTCAATTATTATTTTTTACAAACAAACATAATCTTTAAAAATCAAAAAATAATTTTAATTTTTTGACATTATACTATTTAAATATCTCGAGATCAAGAGCTTGAGTTTGTAATTTCAGAAGATTTTATGATGTAATCATACATAAGTTGGAGTCTATGCCACCGCTTTCATATATGTCGGCACGTTGATAGAATCATCGTCGACTGCATTACTACAAATTAAAAAATTATCAAAACCAAAATCAAAATATATTTAATTACTTATGTAAAGGAAAAAAAAAGAATATTCTTAAGATCTTAAGAACATGGTGGATTACATAGGGTGACAGCCTCAATGGAGACATCATATGATTCATACCATGTGACCAACTCATCAAAATTCAAATATTTATTATTATTTTTTTGGTATATAAAATTCAAATATTTATGCTCGATCATCAAATTTAAATGTAAGAAATTTTCAGTTTTGTTGCAGAGAGATGCTTAATTTTTATTTTATTTTTTTTTAACTTTGGTATGACAGGCCTATATTTGTAGTTTGAATCACATATCAAAAAGTCATATCATTATGTAACATACTTTTAGCCTTAATCCATAACTTGTTGGATTTTGGCTTTTCTCTAAGATACTCCCTCCGTCTTAAATTAATTACTTTTCTAGGACTTTTTTAAGTCAAATTGACTATTTTTAAAATTAATAATTAAGCATATATAAATATATTTTTAAAATTATAAAAATTGAAATTAGTAATAAATTGTATATACTTTCTTTTGGTTATAATATCTTCACCTATATGTTAGCAAAAATAGTAAAAAGATTAGTTTTAAAAATAGTCAATTTGACTTTAAAAAGTCCTAGAAATGCAATTAATTTGGGACGGAGGGAATAATATATTTTTGCCTTTGTCAAAAAAAAAATATAATTACTCATACTTCTATTCTTAGAATTAATGCAAATTCTCGTGGTTCTATTAATACTATAACTTATAGGCCAATTGATATTTTAATATAATTAATTTTTATTAAATTAAAGTCTCACGTCAATTAATTTAACTTAAAATTTATTATATATGCTTATCAGGTTTCTATATTTACTATCAACTGATTTTAAGTTTGATGTACAACATCGTATCATAATTAGGGTTTTCCCCTTCAATGTGACCTAATGATGCACACATCAGTATTTGTTTTAAGTTGATTTGGTGGGTTGATCTAAGCCATGTTTCAATTTTATTTAGAAGACATTAGTTTCTTTATCTAGACCTAATTTATTGAATTTTTCAATAGTTACAAAGAACTTTATTTGTTTAAAATTATAAAATTATTATCAACTTTTTGAAAGTTAACATGAATTATTTTTAAATTTAAAAATTACTCTGATTCAGTTAAAATTATAAAATAATAAAATATTATAATAAATAATACTTTTTATATAGTTTATAATATATCATTAATTTAGTAAACCTATATTCAAATTAACTTTCAAAAACTCAATAATAAATTTATATTTCAGAAATTACGAAGTAAAATAATTAAACCAACAAATGTTATTATAATCCGATTAACCCCCTCCCATCCTTTTATTTAGCCAAAAAAAAAAATACATTTGTTACGATTCAGTGTAGCTTATATTATTTTTAAGGTCAGACTGTCATAACTATTATATGTGAATTCTTTAGGATTAACGCATATGTCTATTTATACATAAACACTGATGAGTGAGAACAAAATTACATAAAAATGACACGAGAAAATGATGAGTTATTATAACGTGGATATTCTATGCGTTAAATTTGATGATAATTATAGAGCATAATTTGTTTAAAATATTTAAGACATCGGATTACCAAAATAAGCACTTTCATAAGATGATTATATTTTTCTAGACCTGCCAATGCTAGCTACTAGTATAAAATAATTAATTCTTGATATTTGTATTTTAATATCTGGATGAGCACAAATTGTCGCCCTAGTGGTCCGCCAAATGACAAATTAGAGAGTTATTAAACTAGTTGATTGGACTTAGTGATTAACACATAATCCAAGTTTATATGATTTATAAAATAAAGTAATCAATCGAACTTAGTGATTAACAAATAATCCCGAGTTTAGTCGATCCGATGTCACTTAGAATATGATGATTGAAACGAGTTTAAGGTTGCTGTTGTTTTTGTCCCAATGAATTTTTCTGCTAACTCGAATAATTCTCTTATTTTTTGGTTTAATTAAGTCTGTGAAGAAATAATCAATTAAGATTTTATTTTTTATTTTGATATATCAAACTGTTTGAAAGACTGAAATATATTAAAACTGTAATATATTACAAAATATTAAAGGATTATAATAAAAGAACTGAAATAGTAATCTTTTAAACAAAATAACAGATAATCAGGAAAAATAATTAATCGTAACAACAGAGCTAATGGACACTATATAAATTCCTTGAGTAGTTAAGAAACTGTATTATTATGAAACTTACTACGGAATGTTAATAATGTTATATTATTATCTGTATTATTATTTCTTAAAATAAGATATTTAAATACATTTTTTAGATCGACGTTTTAAAATTCATGCCTCAAATCTCAGATGTAATGGTATTTTTTTAGTTTACACAATTATAAAACTTACCCTTCATGTACATTTACTTTTTAAAAATAAACTCAATTTTTTATGAAGGTGTCAATCCAAAATTATTGTCATTTATGGAAACTTAAATCGTGTTGAAGCTAAAAATACATGGGCTGCAGTTTGCTAATGATGAAAAATTAATATCACAATGCAACAAACATACGGGTTAATTTAGCAAAAAAGAAAACATAAGGGTAAATTTTGCAATTTGAATCTATAAGTAATAAGAAGAAGAGAAACTCACTCCGCTCCAAAATATAAAATCATTATTTACTTTTTGAAGTCAATTTTTTAAAATATTTTTAAATACAAAATTGACGTAAATTAATTCACATAATTTTAATCAATGCAATGATTAATATTGTAAACTATCTAAAAGTATTACTCATATTAATATTTGTTATTTCATAATTTTTAATCAATTATTTTAATTTTAAATTTAAAAATGTCTTATTTTGACTTTAAGTTTTTTTTCCTTTGGCCAACATATTGCCAAAAGCAATGTGAATCAACCTAGACTAACATGTCTGCAACTTTAAGTTTGAAAATATCTTAATTTGACCTTCAAAAGTTAATAATTATCGTATAATTTAGAACAGATGGAGCATAACACATTAAAAATTATGAAATAGTAAATCTTATAATGAGTAATACTTTTTAGATAGTTTACATTATTCATCATTGTATCGATTAAAATTAAAGAAAATCATGTCAATTTTGAGTTTAAAAATATCATAAGTTGATTTTAAAAAGTCAATAATAATCTTATATTTTAAAACAGAAGAGTATAAATGTTGAGTTTAAAATTTTCTTAAATGACTTTCGAAAACCAGTAATGTTTTTATAATTTGTAACGAAAAAAGTAAGTTTTAAGTACAAAAGGAGTATTATTTTAACATATATGAAAATCAAACTCATGTTTTCCAATAAACTAATAGATAGAAATTTTGTTACTCAAGGTAATTATTTTTATATCAAATGTGGGGGATATCCACAAACAAATATGAACCACTGCATAGCAAAAGTCAATTTGTGTTAGGCATGGAAGTAAATAATGCAGCAAAATATATAAAATAGAAAGACTAAGTAAAAGCCAAAGGCTACTTTTGCTTAATGGACACTCTTTGAAAGTTTGAGATTTCTTGAAAATATGCATCAACTTTTATATAAAATAACCAATAGGAAATCTTAAACTATATCAACTTCAACAAAAGAAGTTTCAACTGTGGTTGAACCCTTTGGGGGTTCAAGTTGCATAGGTTTGGTCCTTTTGGACAAATAATATATATATATATATATATATATATATATATATGTATATATATTAAACTATATCAATTTCAACAAAAGAAGTTTCAACCGTGGTTGAACCCTTGGGGGTTCAAGTTGCATAGATTTGGTCCTTTTGGACAAATAATATATATAAAATAAAGCCGCCAAGGTGGGTGATGTCACCCTCGGTAATTTTTTTGTGTCATTTTACCTGCCTCGTTTCATCCTTCTAATTTTGAAAAGTTTTTTCACTCTTCTATTTTAGTAATATTTTTATTTAACTTTGTATTTTTATATTATTTTTCATCTCTTTTTATTTTACCCTTCGAATCCACTACAAAACTTTAGTTTTTAAAATTTATAATATAATATCAGTTATGTACACAAGTAGAGTGTGTACTAAGGCTAGCAATATAAGATAAAAAATACATATTTAATGTTGATAAATTTTGTAAATAAGATTCTTGTGAAATAGAGAGTAATATAATTACTCTATTTATTGTTTTTAAAGATTAAAAAAATTACATTAATTTTGAATTTTAAGTTTGTACAAGTCGACGTACACAATAAATATATATCTCTAATTCAAAAAACCACTACAAGAAATTTTGTAAATAAGATTCTTCTGAAATAGAGAGAGTAATATAATTATTATATTTATTATTTTCAAATTTTAAAAGAATTTTTATTAATTTTAAAATTTAAAATTTCCAATTAAAAAAACGTTAAAATAATTATTAAGACTCCAACATTTACCGAAAAATAGTCGTGGTATTCGAAAATCAATAGACTATGAGTTTGTTTTGTTATTACCCTTTACGATCAGGACGTTTGGACATACAAGTGTGACATAATAATTTTGATGCGTTATATTTGAGGATCAGGACGTTTGAACATACAAATGTGATATAATAATTTTGATGCGTTACATTTGAAGCTTAAACAGGTAAACCAAAGTGCAACAAAGTCATCTAATACTAAAAAGTGTTTTCCCACTTCCCATTTGGTTCCTTTGGTCCATTGTTTAGAAAATAAGGTATGGTGGCTTAGCACTCATTTACACAACATAAAGAACACATTATAAAGTCAAATGGAAACTACCTTTCTTTTTAGTTCTGTACTTTGAGACTTTTACTAATTCAATCTTGCTTTTAGGATCGGAGTGGGTATATAATTATGTTATTGTGTATGTAATTTTCACTTTTTATCTTATCTACCGACTACCAACATGCACCTAATAAAGGAGTGGGTGCTGAGAAAATTGAGCTTTGGAATCATTGACTCGTTACAACACCGCCGTAAAAGAAAGAGAAGTGAAATTTTGTTTTGGCTATATATGTCACAACTATATATATATATATATATATATATATATATATATATATATATATATTTCTATGTATTCTATTTTAAAATAAATTTTTTTTATAAAAATTTTAGATTATAAAATGACATAAAAATTTTAACATGTTAGTATTAATATTATAGGTAGTGTCGACGCCGGGTTTTTCTCGTCTCTTTTGTCTTTTCCAATTTTAGCCTTTTGGTTGAATGATTTTTTTTTGGAAAAGATCGGCATTAAATGTCGACGGGGTTTTTTTAAAGATTGTTTTTATGATGAGCCAATTTAACCAGAGTCGCCAGTTGGTATATTTGAAATGGATGTACCAACTCATCCGAGTTTTCATTTTTTATAAATCGCTGGCTCATATGTGACTCCGAATTAATTGGTCTGCGAATCGAGATTTATAGAGTTCGGGGGCTTGCTTAAGTGAGGGGAAGGTATTAGGCACCCCTCGACTTCCGTGAAGCACGGTTACCGCAATCTTGATGCTTTCCTATCCTCTAATTCATGAAATGTGTGGGTGCGCGTGTGTGTGTGTGTGCCTATGTAAATGTTGTGGTGAGTTTGCATAAAAGAATCATTTGGACTATTTAGGGAAAATTGTGTTTTTCTTTTGAGAATGCCTTAGAATGTCCATCGGCTTAAACGAGAAAGCTTTGCGAGAAAAGTTTGATTTTAGTTGGCAAAACTATGAGGTTTTCCTTAGGTGTCGTTTTGGCAAAACAAAAGTTTTAGACCTTCGTGAAAATAGGAATCGAAATCTATACATTGCTTTCATAAAATGATGGGCAACTTCTAGGATATCTTTCACCCTACGCACCAAGATTTAATAAAACGTTGTCTTATTTTATAAAACCATTTTTGTGACATTTGAAAACGACTTTCTTTAGCCTTCTCGTTTAATAGAAATCGACATTCATTAACACCTCCAATTTTTTAGCTACGTGATGCTAACCTCCTAGTTTGCTTGATTTTAAGAAAAAAAAAAAAAAACCTTCATCGTTTAATCTTTGAAATCATTTTTTCATGTCCCAAAATCCAATCAAGCATAAACACGCGTCGAGGCTATTCATGGGCATGTAAGCCATCAAAATAACCCCAAACGCCCACAATCACAAGTTTCACTATTTCGGGGCCTTAAACACGATTATCGCCTTGGCGTCGTTTTAAGGCCCGACGATTACATATTTACAATAACGGATACATCCACCCGATTACATACATTCAAAAATGTCCATCATCGGATTTGGACCACGGGGTCACCTTCCTAGGCTCACATCTGAACTTATTGCACAAACATCAAATGGATATAACGAAAATAAACAAACAATGGGACGCCTAACACTCTAGGATGTCTTACAACGACGATCGAAATACACTGTGAATGATACCATACCATAATAGCTAAGATTTGCACCAAACGGATATCATCGGGCTATTAGGGGGAATTTTATTCCGATGAGACCCTCACTAATAGTCCCTAACCCATGGCTTCACAATAACATATAAGAAAAAAAACTACATTTAAGGTGATTCGGATGACCAAAAGATTAACAAAATGGTATAACAAAATGCTAAGAACAAAGGGTTTTTCACCTTGCAATTAATCCCCACAATATGTATGAATTTGTGTATTGAGTAGAGTAGAGAATATGGAGTATAATCTCACAAATTTGGTACAATTCCTCACTTTTTTTCACTCTTTTTCTCTCCTAATTGCTCTTGTTTTGCTGCTGTTTTTTTGTTCCTACCGAGCTGCTGCTGCTGCTGAATGCTTCTCTCCTCCCTCTCTTTTTTTTTCTTCCTGTATGCGAACTGGCCTAATAAAGCACTGCCAAGGGCAGCCGCAGATCTATCTGCGGCTGGCCGCAGATATATCTGCGGCTGGCCCTTGGTTCTCCCCCCAGCCGCGCTCGAGTCCCGTGCGCTTCGAGTCCCGTGCTGCCTCGAGTTCCGTCCTTGGCCGCGAATTGATCTGCGGCTAACTGTGCTGATTTTCTCGTTTTCCGTGCCTCGTCTCGATTTTCGTGTCGTACCGTTGGTTTCCGCTGACGGGTTTGCGCTCGGCAGTCCGGAACCCGTCGGGAAACGTGCCACGTCATCCGGGCAAGCACAGTGATCAGTAACTGACTCTCGACATTCGTTTGTTGTCGTGTCGGCTTCAATATCATCCCGTCGTGGGGGTTTTGAGGGTTCGTCTTTATGTCCACCCTTTATTCTCGTGTGCCGGGTCAATTGACGATTTTGCCCTCCTGTCAGGGTTAGTATAGGAAATGCAAAAAATCGGGTGTCTACAGGTAGATTGAATAATGCTACCATTACTACATTTCTGATTAATTTTATGAATATATTTGTAAAATTAAAATATTTCTTAAAAGTCGTCGCTTGATAAATATATATCAAATTTTAAAGCGAAGAGAGAGTATAGTATTATAACCTTTACGGTAAAGTATAACTTTTCTTTTTTATCATTATTTCAAACAAAACGTAGATGCTAACGCTCTTAAAATCAACAATTATGAGATTGAAAAACTATTATCGAACCCAAAGTAGCCATTTCCAATACTTCGCCCATTTTACTCCGATTTGATCTTTGTTTGGTCGGAATTTTGACAAAGGCACAAATCAAGACAAGAAGACATCACCGAAGGCCTCCCTTAGGGCAGAATTATACGGTGGTCGAATTTTAGGAGAGCTTTTCAGACGCTTGATAATTTTTTAATTATACGGTGGTCGAATTTTAGGAGAACTTTTCAGACACTTGACAATTTTTTTGATATTTTTCAATTTGATTTGATTTGGTTAGATAATTTTTAATTCAATCGGAACAATTAAAGTTTGATCAGTAAACACGCGTCCCACTTTTTGTTGTATACACCACCTTTAAGGGCACATACTTTAACCATAAAATTATGTTTGGGTAAGTCGGGATAAATTAGTAATAACATGTTTAAATCTTTTGGCATTTTTAAACATAGTAATATTTCTTAAACATTTTATAAATTATGTTCTTAGTTTGAATTTTATTGTTATTATTCTAGTTACTACGAATGTTTAGTTTAATTATGTGCAAAAAAAAAAATCATTTTAAAAACAGTACACGAAAATGTAAGATTAGATTGATTTCGTATAATTTTCTAATTTAAAATTATAAAAAAATATTTATAAATCCAATCCGGCCCAAGTTCTGCATGGGCTTTTAATTTGGAGATTTGGCAGTCCTCCATCCAAATTACTATGCCAATTTTGTTGGGCATGAGGACCAAAGGAAGGAAGAAAACAAGGGAACCCAAAATGATTCCAAGTTCCTACCATTCAAATTCAGAGCCAATCCATATACTAACAATGGGCCAACCTAGCCCATAAAATAATCTGCTTGGTTGGGGGAATTGGGCGAGCAGTGAAATAACTATTTGGGTCATTTACATTAATATACAACAATTAGAAAGTAATTACAACATTAGTGTATCCACAAAATAATTACAAAAATAAGACAATAAATTCAAACCATTCAATTTCACATTAATAAAGAACCCTAAAATCAAGGAGAAAATAACTGTCATAATTAATAATTCAAATTCAAATATTTGGGATCTAACAACAAAAACAAATCCATAATTCAAAATTCAAATCAAAAGGAGGAAAAACAAAAAAAATATTTTCTCGTCATCTTCCTCCCTCATCATCTTCCTCCGCCGCCGCCGCGATCTACACCAGAATCTTACTGGGTCATTGGTTACCTTGGTATGCAGGTTTGGTTACCAACTGCACTATGAAGGTAACCTAATAAAACTGAATTAGTTACTTTGGCATGAAAGTTTGGCTACCAACTGCATGAAAGGTTGGCTACCAACTGCATCACATTCAAAATAAATTGGTAACCTAATAAAAATAAATTGGTTACCTTGTATGAAGGTTTGGCTACCAACTGCACTATAAAAAAACTGCAAGTGTGGATTGGTTACCTTGATATAAAGGTTTGGTTACCTTAGTATGAATGTTTGGTTACCTTGGTATGAAAGTTTGGTTACCAACTGCACTATAAAAAAACTACAGGTGTGGATGTGGATTGGTTACTTTAGTATGAATGTTTGGTTACCTTGATATGAATGTTTGGTTATCAACTGCACTATGAAAAAACTGCAGGTGTGGAGGTGGATTGGTTACCTTGGTATGAAGGTTTGGTTACCTTGATATGTGAAGACTCCATTGACGCCACCATGAGCTTGAATACTCCATTGACGCCACTCTTGACGCCACCATGAACGCGAAGACTCTATTGACGCCACCATGAGCTTATCGGCGATGGTGTATAAGGGATCGGCGGAGCAAATAAAGGTGAGAGAAAGCGAGAGTGGTAGAGAGGAGAGAGAAGAGAGAGGGAGGCAGGCAGGCGAGAGGGGCAGGGAAGAGGAATGAGGGAGGGGGATGGGGGAGGCAGGCGTAAGGGAGGAGGGAGGAGGGAAGCGGGGGAGGGGGGAGGGAGGCGGGGGAGGGGGAAGGGAGGAGGCAGGCAGGGGGATGCAGGCGGGGGAGGGAGGAGGGAGGCGGTGGAGGGAGGAGGGGGGAGGCAGACGAGGGAGGGAGGAGGGAAGGGGAGCCAAGATCTCAAATTAGAAAATAAGGGTTTTCAAATGAAAGAGAGAGAAACGATAAATGATTTGGTATCCCTTTAATTATGGTAACAGTTATCATAATTAAACCTGATTTGTAAATAAAATATTGAAGATGCACTAATTTTGTAAATTAAAAATTAAAGATGCACTAATTTTGTAGCACTGTTGTTGTAATTATTTCTAAAAATGTACTATAATATGTAATTGTCCCTAACTATTTTTAATGCAATGGGCTATTAGTTAGTTAAAATAGGTCGTCATGCAATCACATTCCAATAAAATATTATAAAACGGGAGAGAAAGTTAACAATTAATTTGGTGTAAACTAAAAAAGTGAAACATTTTCACTTTCTTATTTTACCCTTTAAACTTTTTTTACATTTGTCTCTTATTCACCTTTTCACCTTTCTCTCCCATTATCTTATCTTCTATTTTGTAGATCACATATTCTCACTTGAAAAATGATATATATTACGAATGTTTATATCGACTATTTAATTGTTAATTATATGGATAAGTATTAGTAGTAATTTTTTTAGAAAATGTGTAATAAGTGAGATTTTTCTATAATTTCTACCAATTCTATATATTGATAAACTTTGCAATTGTAAGTCAGCATAAATTTATCGCAATATATAATAATATTTTTTTCACTTTTAACATAAATGTAATGTGTGTGTCATGTAAACTAGTTACAATAAAATGACAGTTTAAATGAAAAAGACTACAAAAAATATCAAAATAAAGCCCATGGACTCATCCATACAATTCAAAACTAGGAGATTATAGACCCTCGCTTATATATATATATATATATATATATATATATTATTTTGATTCATTATATTTTTAGTCACACTATATATGTTATTGTAGTTCAAGTTTAGGTATTCTTTTCTCTTAGTTTTTGTCATTTTCAAAAATAGATCCACAACGTGTATTCTTCTCATTTTTGATATAGTGATATATTTTGTCTCTCAGCATTTTTTTGATCTGAATTTTTTATGTAAAAATCTTGTATTCTTATGTTTATTTTTCATCATTGATTTTTTTGCTTGCCATAATTTGTTTCAACAGAATACTTGTGTTAGAAATCATGTTTGTACAAAAATTATCAACATAATACTTGTGTTGAAAATCATGCGGTAATTGCTGAGTTCTAACAAAATATCTTATGAATTATGCTACGCCTTTTTTCTTTTCTTTTACAATTAAGATAGTAAACTTCAAGTTTTTAACATTTCTTCAATTACATTATATTTGAAATAAAAATTGGAAGTGAGTAACCCATTCAATTTCTATTTTCTTAAACATGTTTGTACAAAAATTTTGTTGGTATAGTCCTCGAATTCTATTAAAAAAATTGTTATTATAAAAAAGAAGAAATTCTATTTTAAATAAGAATATTATTTTAGAAAGAAATCTATTTGTAGTAGAAGTTTTATTTTAGAATTATCTTATTTTGAATAATAAGAGGAGAGCTATGGTTACTCTATAAATAGAGTATTATATTTAGTTGTTGAAGTGTAGTACAATTAAAAGTCACGTAGTATCCTAGGAGTTGAGAAGATGGTGCAAGTGAGTTTTTGTGTTTGTGTGAAGAAGCGGGTTTTTCGGTTTTTATATTCCGTGTAAAAAAGTTGTAATATTAGAAGGAGAGTTTTATAACTTTTATTCTGTGCAAAAAGTTGTATCGTGATATTGTGTAACCTCCAGTTTTAAAACGTAAAACTTGATAAGAGTATTATAAACCTATTATTATTGATGAGTGAAGATTTAAAATTTGACCCGTAATTTTTTTCTTTAAAATTTTTTAACATTAAATTATGTATTATTTTATTTATTTTTATTTTATATTGTTTGGCTTAACAACAAATTTATTAATCTCATTGACTAGGGAAACATTTCTTTTTGAAGAAATAAAAGAGTAAACAAGTGCACGTGGAGTGGAGTGGTGGGAGACAGACAGGTGACCTGCTCCTGGCTGTTTACTCTTCTAGTACAGGGTCCTCCACACAACTGCAGTTGACCTCTCATTATATTGATTACAATCACAATAAGTTGTGTTAGGTGAACTATAATTAATGTTGTGTAGTTGGGCTTTGATTTTCTGTCCCTCTAATTATACTCCCTCCATACTGTTTAATCATTATTAATTTTTTAAAATCAACTTAAATAATTTTTAAATTTAAAATTAATATAAATTTTTTTAATTTAAATTAATATAATAATAAATATTATAAACTATTTAAAATATATTCTTCATTGTAAGTTTTATTATTTTTTAATTTTTAATTAGTTATTTTAATTTTAAATTTAAAAATGTCTCAAATTAATTTTTAATAGTCAATAATAGTCTTATAATTTGAAATGGAAGAATATAGTATTAAAAATGGTTGTAAAATAATTGTTGAGTAATCGTGTGATATTAAAGTCACAGTCACGTATTAGAACACAATAACGCATACATTTTAATAAATCATAGATCTAATTTATAAAGTCAAAATGTGATTTCAGAAAAAAGATAAAAATTTCTTAACATGTGCTATTAGGACATATGCTAAACACACGGTTCTAAAAATATGCATCTCAATATTTAAATGTTTTAGGCAGTTTTGCTACTAACCAAATTTGTGACTCTTTATTGGACTACAACTGAGCTGACAAAAAGGATGGGCACAAAGCTGGTAAAGTACTAGTCCAAACCATAAAGCTGCTGCATTCAGATTTTTGAGTGCTTACTTTCCATTTACTTTAAAGAAATTAAAGTACTAGTATGTTTTAATTTCTTTTTTTAGACACAAAATCAACATCGGCTGACTAATTCTCTGCTAGTGGTAGGCCGTCCAGTCCCGGTTCAGTCAGTTGGGTGGGGTCAACCAGTTTTACCCACTTGAGTAAAGTTGAACAAAGTAATCATTTGTATTGGGATTTGGGCCTATTGGCTCATAATATTTACTTTTTTTCAAATATAAGATTTTTATTAATTTGTAAAAATCAATTGAAAATATTTATAACTTAAAATTAATATAATTTTATTTAATTTTAAATAAATATTATAATCTATTTAAAAATAATACTAATTATCAAGTTTATAATTACGTGTAGTTCCATTTAACCATTTAATATACAAATGTGTTATACGAATTGCATAATATTAAACATTTTGCTTAACATTGTACAACAACAATATATTTACAATATTTGTTTTAACTCAACAAGATAAAATTCAACAAAATACAAGACATATTACAGAGCCAAGAGTGTCTACAAAATAATAGATAATAATAAATAATAAATAATTAGGAAATTTTTCATTTTTATGTAATACAAATGTATGACCATATCAAAGTTACATTCAAATTATTTAAATATATCATGGACATCTCAAATCTGCCAACTGCCTTCTCATAATGCACACGAAAATGAGTGAAAATTATGTGAAGAAGGACCACACAACACAAGTGTCATTTCAAAGTAAAACTTTGCTGCAAAGAAAGCAAATAAAATAAGAAGAAAAGAACAACAAAGAGAAAGATAAAGTGAGAGAGAGATCGTGAAACTTTACTAAAACTCTGAAAGGGAAGCTTCTTCTATTTATGTGGCTTGGAGAATATGAAAGAGAAAGGTGGGGTCATTGAGCATTCCTCATATGTTGTGTAATAAGTGGGCTAAAAAGTGAAACCCATTTCTCTCTCTCTCTCTCTCTCTATATATATATATATATATATATATATATATAACAAAATAGAAGGGATTTTGAAAAAAATTCGTTTTCCCGCTCACTCTCAAAAATCATCTGGACCGTTAAATCTTTGGGATAAATCTCACCCTTCATTACCTTCCTTATGTATCTCTTCATATTTCCTCCTTCTCTTCTTTTTCCGCTTTCAGTTTCTTCCCCTTCCCCACTCTTCCATCTTCTCCAAATCAACTAATTCTCATCACCGCCTTAAATCAATTCAAGCCCATATCCTTCCTGATACTGGCAACGATCAGAGCTTGCAGATTCAAGCAAACGAAATCGCCGGCGAATTTGTGCACGGTAAGTGTATGAGAGATTGTACTATTTTACATTTGAGCTATCTATTTTACGAGGGAGTTTGATCAACCTAACCATATAAAGCTATGGGTTGTTTAGTGATTTTTCATTTCTGGCTTCATTAAATTCCATTGAATTAGGGTTTTTTTTTAGCAAACTGATTGGGATTCATATAAAGCTATGTCTAGATTTTGGGCTTTTGTAATTACAATATTTTAGCATGTTCTGTATTTTCATGTTTTGTATTTTTACAATATTAAACTCTGTATGTAAGTTTTGATGCAAGTCCAGAAAAGATGAAGAAAAGACCAACTTTTTTTTGTTGTTTTTTTTTTTGGATTTGGCTGATAAGTTCTTTGCTTCTAAGTTTGGTATTGTAGAGTTAAGAATTTTACAAAGACAATTGTTGGCCTTAGTTTTGTTGTTCTAATTCTGATTGGGTGAAAACCCATTTATTTATTTATTTGCTAAAGTGTTGATTCAATTAATTAGTTTGTTATTAAATTAGAATAAGTAATAATCAGTGATGAATGTTATTATGTGGCTGGAATTTTTGGGCAAATCCCTTATGCATAAGAATGTGATGAAATCAGCATTAGTTTTGAACTGGGTTGGTGCTATACTGTGATTGAAATGGGCAAATCCCTTTGTTATTAGAATACCAAGTTTTGAACTGATAACAATTAATTGAGTTATTTACTGTGTTGGATTATTAGAGGCAATTATATATATGCTATATGGCTTGAAATGTAGATTTATTGTTGAAATATTATTGAAATTGAAATGATTATACGTAAATAGTGCCGGAGGCACGGGTTAAAGAGCTAGTATATATATATATCTCACACAACCCTTGGCTCGAAATGACAGTCTCACATAGCTTGCACTTTTGTTGAAGTCTTTGTTACCCTACGGGCGTAAACCCCAATTTCTTTCTAAAAAGTTAATTATTTAAAAAAAAAGTTTAGACTCATATCAACTCTATATTAATATTTCATATTATTAATATCAACTCTATATTAATTATCAATATGGGATCTGTTTTTCAAATAACAAACTCACATATGTTATTTATAAAATTCTACCACACTTTCTTACCGACGTTCATAACGACTTCACTCTAACGACACTGATGTTATGATATAAACTCAAACTCTTATTTTTTATTTTTTATTTTTCTGAAAAAACTAACTATTCAAGAGGGAAGTTCAAGCCTATACCAACCCCACCTTATTATTTCACATTATCGAAATAAAATCTACTCCTTGTCAGGGAGAGTGATTAAGCAATATAGGCCTTACAATCTGTTGTGCCAAAGGCCCGATGCTCGTAAGAGAAATGAGAAGAGGCCTAGTGGCCCAAGAGGCACCTAGGTCTAATGGGCTCAGAATAAGTATGGTGGAGGCCTAACATGTGAGATACAAGCATTCCTTGAGGAACAATATTAGACTGGATCGGAGGAGACCCCACTAGTTAAGATGGTTGACAAGATTGCAACCCCCCATCTCACGTGGGATGAGGCTGGGCTCATGATGAGTGTTGAGGAAAGTTTTTCACTGGGGAGGACAGGTATAAATAGGAAAGGAAGGAGAAAGTAAGGCTTTAGACTTTAGAACACACACCACACCACAATTATAATTGATACTTTGTCCTTCTGATCACTAACAAACACACCAGATGCGCTCCCTGGTGGAACCACCTCCTGGACCACCGTGAAGGCATGAATTGCAAGTTAAGAGTTGACCAGAGAGCACCGAAGACTCTACGCGAAGGATGGGCATCATCATTGGCGCTAGAAGGAGGGTCTCTATTAGTGGAAACATTCTACAGCTCTGGCCCATTAATTCGTAAGATCCCTAGTCCAACCTACGAGTTCCTCCTTGTTCCATCACAAAATCTGCTTGGGAATCTAATTGTCCACTGTGGCTAGTCTTGGAACAATCAAGAACAAACTTGGTTACGCTAATATATTATTTTCGGGATAATGGTAATGACAAGGAATTGTGGGGGGAAGGGGGGAAGAAGTGGGGCTTCTTAGGCACTTAGCAGCCATCAACCCCGGTATTAGGAACCCACTCCCCATGACCTCGAGGAACGCAAAGAGGAAAGCCCTCGGGGAGACCACCCAGAGCAATCAGTACATTCAGGGGTGGCAAATGACCTATGCCATCACCTTTCTAAGAACCGATCCCACTAATCTAGACCTTCTGACAACCAAAGAGGGAGAGGGGCAGTGGTCTCAGATGTCGAAAAAACATTCTGCCACATGAATTGGCTGTTCTACGTATCCAATATGAGGAAACGTTGAGGCGAATAAACATGCATAAACATAATACAGGAAGAGATCCAAGTTGGTCGGGAAATACATAGGAGCTTGAGTCCTGAAGGCTCCCAAAGAGGCAGTTCCCATCATAATGAACTCCGACTACGGACCCGAGGGACGAAGGATCAAGGGAGCAAACAAACTCGACCAAGATCCCCCAATAAGGAGCGGGATAAGAGTACATATTCGCGGAGTAAAACACCGACATTTCCTCAAAGGGTCCTTAGGAAATCTCTTTAAACCTCAATCCTCAATATTCACCCGGTTGGGGCGACAAAGAAAAAACACCTCCCAAGGGAAACGCTAGTGCGGGGAGTCATGTGAACCATCCTGAAGGCAAAAATGAGCACTCAAACCTCTGACAGGTTCCCCATACTAACTCATAAGTGCAAAGATTCGAGGCTCTTGAGAGGGAGTTGCATAGGCGAAACTATTCTAAAGGAATTTCTCCATTTTTGAGTTGCTGGAAAACGGTCCTATTGACCCCAATGTGAGAGTTACAGGGTTGGAAACTTTTAGCGGTACTACGGAGCCGAGGGATCATACTGGCTACTATGAGAGTCTGATGTACGTGCTGAATTACATTGAAACTATGAAGTGTAGCTTGTTTGTGTCTACTTTAAAGCTGCATGCCCAATCCTAGTTCACATCTCTCCCTACCCGAAGCATAGGTTCATGGGAAGAACTACGAGATGCTTTCGTGGACCGGTTTGTTAGAAACTGTCCCAGTGAAGTGCATATAATCAGTTTGATGCATATTAAATAGGGCAAGGATGAGTCACTGAGAGAATACATTGAACGTTTCAAAAAGGGAGTTGCTCCTATTAAGGGTCTCAAAATGCAAGATGCGATCACGTATTTCACAAGAAACCTGACTTCCATACCAATCGACATTTCGCAAAGGATATTATGAGTAAAAGCCCACATACATTTTGTGAGGTCTACAAGATCGCCCAAGGACATATTTTGATGGACGAAGTTCTTTGGGCATTATATCTCTGAACAGACAAGAAACAATCTGGTGGTCGACGAAATTATCAACCTTCAGGAAGGAATGGACGAGGTTCGGATAGGAGGAGAAACAAAAGTTTGGGAAACGAAAAAGATCCTGCACGAAGAATAGACGAGAAAGAATATACGCACCTTAATAAACCAATTTATATCATTTTAAAGAAAATCAAAGACAAACCCTTCTTTAGACATTCAGAAAAGTTGAAGGCCCCACCTAAGAAGCATAGCCAAAGTAGGAAATATAGCTACCATAATGATCATGATCATGATACAGACAAATGCTTTACGTTGAAGGATTTCTTGGAGGAACAAATTAAGAAAGGCAATATTGATCAATATGTGAAGGCACAATTAACCATCATGATAGCCGAGGGACTGTCCAAAAATCCTTCTAGTTTTAGGAGGCATGTGGTAAATATGGTCATAAGATGTTCAACATCAGGTGGTTCGGAGGATGAATATGTCAAGAAAATCTTTTTAATTGAGGGACATCAGACCAAAAACGTAAAACCGAGCCCTGATAACATGATCACCTTTTCGGAAAAGGATTATGGGGAGATTAACCTCAAACATGTTGATGATTTGGTGGTGAAGTTGGATATCGCAGACCAAGATGTTATGAAAATCTTAGTGGACAATGGCTCCTCAGTAAAAATCTTATACTACCATGCCTACAACAGAATGCTTTTGGATGGATATGAAATTGAGCCGTGCCGAGAACCGCGTTTGTACGACTTTGGAAATAACTTGGTTCCAATTCATGGCACTATCAATCTGCCTGTCGTCTTCGAGATAAAACCCTGTCAAGTTGAGACTATAGTCAAATTCTATGTCATTGACGGGGCATCGTCATATAATGCCATTCTAGGACGACCAACTTTGGCCAATTTGAGAGCTATTACTTCAATAACTCACATGAAGATGAAGTTCCCGACCCCATATAAAGTAGGTGATGTAAGAGATGATCAGCAGACGTCAAGGGTATGCTACAGCACTGCCCTAAAGTAGCAACGTCAAGGGAGTTATGACCATCGTCCAGCTGATTGAGGAAAAAGGACTTTTTAAGATAGAACCTTTCGAGGAAAAACACATGGAACCAAAAGCTTGATCGGCCAAGGATATCGAGCAAGTTGAGTGTGTGATTAGGGACCCATCTAGGAAGTTGAACATTGGCATGGCTATGCCATTGGATATTAAGCAACAAGTCATCCAGGTCCTCCAAGAGTACACCGATATATTTGCTTGGTCACCTAAAGATATGCTTGGGATTGATGAATCTGTGGTTGTACACAAGCTTAATGTCGATCCTTTTAAGAAACCAGTAAAATAAAAGCGGAGACACTTCACCCCAAATAAGCAGGTTGTCATTGATGAAGAGGCTAATAAACTTTTGAAGGCCGACCTCATATGTGAAATCCAGTACCCCGAATGGCAGGCTAACGTAGTTATGATTAAAAAAAAAAGCAACGGCAAATGGACAATCTGTGTTGATTACATCGACCTCAACAAGGCATGTCCCAAAGATGCCTATTCCCTACCTTTCATTGATCAACTCATGGATGTCACGGCTGGACACCTCTTGTTAAGCTTTATGGATGCCTTTTCAGGATACCATCAAATTAGAATAATAGAAGAAGACATACCGAAAACGGCTTTTATAACACACCGAGCCGTATATGCCTTCAAATCTATGTCATTCGGGTTGGTCAATGCAGGGGCCACTTATCAGAGGATTGAACACTGTGTTCAAGGAGTAGATTGGAAGAAATCTAGAGGTTTATGTAGACGACATGATTGTGAAAAGCCTAACCCCTAATGACCATGTTCAAGACCTCAGAGAATGTTTCCAGAGTCTCCACCGAGATAGTATGCGCCTCAACCTGACTAAGTGTACTTTCGGGTTAGCATTTGGGAAATTCTTAGGTTTTTAAATAACTGAAAGGGAAATAGAGGCCAAACTAGAAAAGATGCAGGCCATACTTAACATGCAGCCACCCAAGAGACATAAATATGCACATAAACTTATCGACAACTTAGTTGCGCTTCGCAAGTTCGTTTCAAGGTTGGCAGAAAAGTGTCTTCCATTCTTCGACACTCAAGGGAGCTCAGAATACTCACAATTTTGTGTGGACTCCCGAATGTCAATCTGTCTTTGACAACATTAAAGCATACTTAGCTCAGCTACCCATACTTTCAAAGGCCCGACCTCAAGAAACGTTGTATGTATATTTGGTTGCTAGCCCAAAAAGCTGTGGGGCGGCTTTTATTTGAGAAGAAGAAGGCGTACCCAGTGTACTACGTTAGACAGTTCTTATAGAGGGCCGAAACCAGGTATCCAAACATGAAAAAATTGATGTATGCTTTGATAATGGCTTCAAGAAAGTTGCAACATTATTTTCATGAACGAATGATAAAGGTAAAGACCAGTCAACCCCTCAAGAAAATATTTTTTAAACCGGATCTTTCTAGAAGATTGGTTACATGCGCTGTGAAACTCAATTAATATCACATCGAATACCAAGCACGATCAACAGTTAAAGGGCAGGCTCTTGCTGATTTCTTATGGAGTGCACTTTCCCCGAGGAACGGTTGTCAATCTATAGTCTTTTTTCTCCTTCTTTGAAATTTTTCATTATACGAATTTTTTTTTCCTTTTTTCCATGATCTATTCGTAGAGAATGTTTGATTTGCATTAATAAGTAAAGACATATTTATTTAAATTTGAATCTGAGATTATTATGACGACCTCCTTTTAATTGTTCGAGATGAAGAACTACACAAGTATATTTATTCTTAACTATTTTTTAGAAATACACACACACAAATATATATATATATATATATATATATATATATATATATATATACACACGCAGCGGATCAGGTCCGGACTCTCGGACCTGATCAAAATTCGGACCTCCAATTTTTTATTTTTTTTTCGTTTTTTTTAAAACAACTAATAAAAAATATATCAGTATTTTTGGTACTGAAAAAATTTGTTAATACACTATTTTGGGTATGATTTGGATACATATAACAAACAGTGTTATACAATCGGTACAACACTATTTGTTATATGCATCCAAACCATACCCAAAACAGTATATTAACAAATTTTTTCAGTACCAAAAATACCGATATATTTTTTATTAGTTGTTTTAAAAAAAACTAAAAAAAAATAAAAAATTGGGTCCGGATTTTGATCAGTCCGGACCTGATCCGACCTCTATATATATATTCTCAAGTTTTGAATTTCAATTTAGAAAAGGAAGAGGTATCACCTCTACTTTAGTATTTTTATAATTTGATTCATTTATCAATGAGAATTATTTCCTATTCTTATTCTATGGCTTTGACTAAAAAAAGAAGGTTGTTTTTCTGCATTTTTCATCTAAAAATGAAGAAATGCGGACAAAAATATAAATAACACAAGTAAATTTTTTATAATCCCTACTATACCGACAAAAAATGAAGAAATATGGATAAAAATCTAAATAACAGAAGTAAATTTTTTATAATTTCTACTATGCCCTCCCCTGTATACAATCACGACAAAATTAATATAAGATTAAAATAATAATCTAAATACAAGACTTATATTTTGCTTCTTTTGTTTATAAGCTAAGGAGAATATAAAATATAAAGTAACATAACGTCTTAACAAAATGGTTTGCAGTCACTCTCTATCAACCAGAAATAAATAAATTCAATCTTCTCTAAGTAGCCTTAATTCTACGATCCACTGAAAGCTCAGTCGTTTTTGGCAGGATTTCAACCACTAGATTTAGATGATTACCATCGAATTAAAAAAAAATACTAATAAAATAAATAAAGAAAGAAAGGCAATTGTCATTTTCAGTCTCTCTCTTGTTGCCTCTCGGTCCTTCCACCCTGCATTGGATTATGCTTATCCTTATTGTCATAGGTGGGCTAATTATCCACAAAAGAGCCATACATTTGACCAATTCAATTATCTAATTCAGAACATTAAGTCATATAGGTCATTTCTGCCAAGACCAAAGAGGGATCTATAGTAATCTACAGGTCAATTTTTAGGCTGAACATTCTCTAATGGGTATTGTCATTATAAGGTGAAGCATAGACAAGTGCACCAAATGCATAATCAAGAAATTCCCAGAAAGCAGAGCTGTAGATATGCATTGACAGACTTTGAAATGCCATAAAAATAAAGAGAAAATCAGAATCAAAATTGAAGGTAACTTGCAAGAATATAAAGCATACTGCTGGCCCAAATTTAGTATCATATCTCGTGATAATGTATAAGTGACAAAAATTAATGATGTGCCAACGGGTATTAGTATCATGGTTTGTACAGAAATATGGTTAAAAAGGATACAAACCTAAAGCTTTTACGTAAAGTTGGAGCTTTTATTAAATTTTGCCAACATAAAACATCTAATAGCAGTTTCTTATAATCCTCGTGGGGTTCTGAAGGTGTTTCCATATATTTATCATAGCCCTTCACGAAATTTTGGCCATGGACAACTAGAAAAGTAAGTATATATCATCTAAATAATAATGATTTCTGGTATATGCCCAAATTAACATAAACATTCAAAACTTCTTACACATCTAATTGTTAAGCTACCTGGCTGGCTAAATGCTTCCATAGTTTTTAATAGTAAAAAGAAGCTTACACCTAAGCATCATGAATAACGGCCCTTGGTTTAAACTTCTGCAAGGCTGCAACTAAAGAATTATTACTTTTATCACGAATGACTGCCAATCACGGCCAACCAAGTCTTAATGTTTTCATTTTAACCAATATATTTTTTATGGAATAACCATTTTTACAAGAAAGCATAACAACAGAATAAGAACGAGCAATAAATTTGGAAAGTGTCAAGGCATACCAAAATTATGAACGCAATAAAATTACCGAAGTATGAACGCAAGAAAAGTAAAAAAAATAAAAATAAATAAATAGATGGGTTTTTTATTGATAAACTGGAATAAATATGCGCCTTGTGTAATTGACCACAAATTCACAATAGCCAATATGATATAACTTCACAAAGAGGAATCCACCAATTAAACATTGAATAGTTCCGCAGCTAAGAAAAACTATTTCATCAGGAATGAACCAATCAATGCCAATTGTCCAGTAAACATGTCTCAAGAGTTCTCAGTTTACCAATTATTTTAGGAGTAATCAGCTTTTCCAAAAAAACAAACAACAAAAAACTAACTGCGGAAAGCAGGACATGTAATATTATAGTACAAAACTTAAAAAAAGCGCCTTAAACGTGAATGCAAAAAACATAAAATACATGGTATTAGTAAATCAAAACAACAGATCTTGGTTTCTGTAATTTACCAAAGTCGAGGAGATATTATTTTGGTAAATTAATTGAGTAGGTAATTCATATTCTGGAAACAAGAACCATATAAACATAAAGATGCCAAGAAATCCCAATATTACAAAAGAGAAAACACATATAATAGGATTACAGAGCACCCAACATCAGTATCCTCCCATAAACATCAAAATTTCATTAGCTCGGTTCCTTTCTCCCTCTCTCCCTTCCCCCCATTTGACATGCACAATTTGCTATAATAAATCACAGTAAAATACAGTGGAAAGAAAAGCAGCATCTAAAGTAAAAATACAATAAGGGAAAAATCAGTAAGGGTTGTTGTAGTAATACCCGGCAGGTGGTAATCCCACACCATTTACTGGCGGCATTCCATAAGGCATTATTGGTGGATAGCCAGGTGCGTAATATCCACCACCATTAATCTTGGTCAAACTAGTCTGACCTTGCATTCCCTCCCTAGCATACTGTTGCCATACCATCTGTTCTTGCACAAGCATCTGTTGTTTCTTTTCTATCTCGGCCATCTGCACATATGAAGGTGGTGGAATACTCAACGAGGCGGCAAAGGGGTCTTGTCCAACTGTCTGAACAGTTCCATCTGGAGCAGGGAGAGCCAATACTGGTGTTGCACTCTTTCCCATCCCTGGCAATGCCACACTGCTAGCACTGCCACCGCCTAATTGAGCATTGCTCACATGTTGCCTAACTATTCCCTGATCATACATGCCATTCAAAAGCAATGGATCAAGCCCCCCACCCAGTGCAGCCTTCTGCTTTGATAAATTACTTGCCGTCTCCACTAAGGCCAATTCCCAATCTGCTTTACCACTCTCCGCAGCTGGGGTCTGCCAAGCAGAAGTTACTTCTGGTTCATTATTGGAGGGGAATGCTTCCCAATTACCATTCCCATTGTTTGCTGCCGGGCCAGCAAACAATGCCAAGGCAAATTTATTCCCTTGATCATCAGCAGTCACTGCCTCCTCCCTCAAATCCACCAAGTCACCAGTCTCTTGTTGCTTCAGAGGCTGAGCAGGCTCCGGCTCAGGTGGTGGTGGCGGAGTATAATTCTCTGGCGCCGGCAATGCCTTAATCTCATTCATGTCTGGTAGTGGCTCCTCTTGAACCACAGGGGGAGCTTCAACCTTCCTCTCTGGGCTCTTCATGGCCTTTGCCCTATCCCTTACAAACTCCTCCAGGGTCTCCAACAACTTCCCAGTAATCCTCTGCACTTCAGGATACTCAGACGACCTTGCCACACCTGTATCCTTGCACCAATTATAAAATGCAACCAGCTCATCAATCTGCTTTGCTGCACTCACATACGCATCAAAAGCCTTCAAGCAATCCTGGTACTCCATATCGAAAAACCGATCAAGTAATACAGCCAAAACCTCACAAATATCAGCATAGAGCTTAAAACTCTCTCTAACAACAGGGTACAAAGCAACCAACACCATCCTATTATTCTTTGCCAAACCAGTAGGTCGACACGACAAAAACCGGTCCAAAAGCCTCTGCAAATGACCCATCTTGCCAAAAATCCTCTCCGGCTTCATTTCCCTCAAAGGGGTAACATCTTTCCTCTCTCCAGCACTTTCCCTAACATCCCCAGAAGACCTCGATCGCCTCATCCCATAATTTCCATACCCATTTTCGTCTCTATCACTATATTCATACTCATAAGCCCGATTATTCGGCGGTGATCTCCATTTCTCAATTTCTCCACCAACACTTCCCCCCATTTGTTTCTTCTCAAACACCATCATCTCCAGCCTCTGATCCAAATACAAAGCAAAGGTCCTAACGAAAGCTGAATGATCCCACGAACTCGAATGGGCCTCATCCCGAAAATCCGACATGTTTAACAACCTTGTTCCCCTTCTTGTCGCATACATGATCTCCTGCTGAAACACTAAATCCCCTTCACTCAACAATCTGTGAACCACGATCAAACTCTTGAGAGCCACAATCCAGTCCCGGGTTTTCCCCAATCGCTTCGATACTGCAGAAACGCAAGCACTCACGTAACCTCTCGAGTATGAAGTAAGCTGCAAGATCTGGCGAATATACTTTTCATCAGCTGGATCGTCATCATGGCTTGTTGCTTTTACTATGGCTACTTCTAGCTCTGGCGCCATATTACTGGCAACTTTAGCTATGCCAATGCTAGTTTGATCCTTTACCGCCCCAATGGCTTTGCGTATCGTAGTGGAACTCATCTTGCTTCAAGTCTCTGGGATCACCGCCAAATTACCCAAAAGTCAAAACCCCTTAAAAACACATATGTATATACATCAACATATATTTACTGGTACTTCATAATTACATTTTGGTATTCCATATTGCTCAAAGTAAATGAAACCGATATTTTTTAAGAAATTTATAAGATCTGACCATTTAATATCCAAATTTACATGTATTTATAGCATCCTTTGCACCATTAGGATCCGAAGAACTTTAAGAAGAAAGAAAATACACACATCACAAATACAGACACTATTATAATAATTTGCCCGAAAAAGGGAAAAGAAATAAAATTGGAAACATTATTTTGCAAATAAATGAAACTTGTTGGCTATATAACAAGAAATGAATCAATAATAGTGCATACATTTAAGATCTGCAACATCTACAACCCAATTCAATTAATGGAAAATATCAATGTTCCAAATACGGAAAATTAACTAGTTCTGCTTATAAAAGCTGGCTTTAATCACATAAATTTCGTACCGTTAAGATCTGGAACAGATAGAAGAAGAGAGGGGGGAGGGGGTATGATCGGGGGAGCAAACCGACGACGGATCTGTGGAGCTGGTTTGCTAAAGTTGTGAGCTAAGCTGATATTTGGTTGTTTGTCCACCACCGGATTTCTCTCTCTAACTTTCTCTCTCTTCAGCTAGATTTTCTGGGAGTTATTCCGACACAACAGAGAGGGATGAAAAATGGGTAATAAAAGGTAGATTTGAAAGGCAGGTTGGGTCCGAGTGAATCTCGACCGTTGATCTGAGAACTCTAGAGAGAGAAAAATGTCGGAGTTTGTATTTTTTTTTTCTGGAGAGGATTATAGCGCTAAAAGAATCGGGCTATTACTTCTATTTGACTTTATTCTACTTATATGGTGTTTAGTATTCCATCGTCTCAAATTAATTGTATTTCTAAGATTTTTAAAAATCAAATTGACTATTTTTTAAAACTAATCCTTTTACTATTTTTGCTAACATATATGTGAAGATATTATAACCAAAAGAAAGTATATACAATTTATTACTAATTTCAATTTTTATAATTTTAGAAATATATTTATATATGCTTAATTATTAATTTTAAAAATAGTCAATTTGACTTAAAAAAGTCATAGAAAAGCAATTAATTTGGGACGGAGGGAGTACCGTTTATAATCGGTTAAATTCGTTTTTAAAAAATAAAAAGTTTTTGGTAATTTAATATAATTATTTTTTATGAAAATAATTAAAAATTTTAATTTAGAACTTTATCAAATTTAATAATTATGTTTGACTAAATATATTATTACTTTATATTTATTTATTTTAGTAATTCCACATATTACAGATTTTTACTTATTCAAACTTTCTTTTTTAATAATTTACATTTGAAATAAGTGATATTTAATTCTTCTTACACCAATAATTTATAATCTAGGATGATTTTGAGATATTATCCTGTAAGTTATATAGTACTTTAACAGATATAATTTATCTTGATCATGAAAGTTAAACTTCTAATTAAAATACCAGTGCATTAACGGTGTGCATTAAACGGATCATATAATAATATTTTATTTATAAAATATTTTCACATAAATACTAATTTATGAAAATTTTTAATTTTGAAATAATAATGGACTTAATATTATTATATATATTAATTTGATATTCTAATGAGTGAGATTACATTATGTTAATTAATACTTCGAAAAGTCGATTAATATATTTAATTAATATTAGGAACATTATTATTGTCAAAATATTTATAAGATTTTTCATAAGATAATTTATCATTGATCATAGAATTTTGGTCGAGTCTTTTAATATTTATTATTAAAATGATTGATTTAATGGTTAAATTAATTTATGATCAAATAGAGATAAATTATGGATTTATGAAATTAATTTAAATGCATCGGGATTATAATTGATTTTGAAATATTTATGTACATCTATAGAGAAAATATTTACGGTTTATTAGTAAATAATTTATTTAATTAATTTCTGGAATGAAGTGCAATTACAATTATTTAGTAGAATTAATTGTAATTAATATTTATTTTGAATATTATTATTAAATAATAATATATAGATAAGTATTAGAAGCAGAAGAGGAATCCCTTAGGATCCTCCTTCTTAGCCTAATATGGACCAGATTCATAAGAGAAGGATAAAAATTAATGTTATTATATATATCATTGATCAGAAACGTATTTGATATTTTTTCTATTAGAAGAAAATACCAAATTTCGTATTTTCTTTTTCAGCCTAGAAAAAACACAACTGAGTTTTTTTTAGAAGGGTGCTTTGGAGGCCACACTTCGGGTTCATCATAAGGTCATAAGAGGGAATATCTTGAGGATATTAGAGTGTACGAATTTTCAAAACGTACTAATCCAACCAAACACTAGGTAACAAAATTCGTACTTTAGATACATGGTATATATATTTAGTTGTTTCGCATAAAACAATAAAGATGATCCTGGTTTTATTATTAATTTTTTTAAAACCTATTTTTGAAATATTTTTTCAATAATTACAATATTTTTGTTTGGTTGGTTCTTGGTATTTGTGTAGTAATTATAATATTATTACATTATATTCAAAATTGTATTTGGTTCACTAAATTATATAATTATATGTAATAAATAAAGTAAATTGTAAGTCAAAATATCAAATCAGTTGTAATCATTACTGTTTTGTCTTTTATAACCTATTGTATTATGGACGTACTGGACTAATACATCAATTGAATGATGCAGTGAAAAACTTATAAAATGATTTTATGACACTACGTTGGTAATAGGTGAACCAAACACAATAAATATCACATTAATATATTAATTTATTATATTATAAAATTATTATATTAATTGAACGCTATCCAAATAATATCTAAATGTTATATTATCTGTGTCTTAAGCATAAGACTAAGAAAGACACTATATATTTTTAATATTTTTATATAATTATTTCTTATATAAAAATAAAATTCACTTTATACTCACGTGTAAAAATATCAGTTCGCAAAACTAAAACATGATCGGCAATATGTTTAAACTTGATAACTAGTCAGCTCTAGAAGACACATAAAGAATAGATTTTTTTTTTTTTAATTGTGAGGTGGAGAATGGGTTAACAAAAAGCGCGCGTACGGTTTACGGTGATGGAGACTTTCCACTTTTAGAAGGAGGGGTAATTTGATGGGCTGTTTTCTATTTTGTCCGCTTTTTTGGGGTAATTTAAAGGAATAAGACGTGTAAGTTGATCCGGAGTTTTAGAATTCAGTGGGTCCGCCTTTGTGATCTGGCAGGCAACCTCACTGCCAGTGCTAGGCTGCTGGCCTGTCAGGTTGCATTGTGAGCTAATTTCTATTTATATTTAAATTCCTAAAAATCTATTTTTTTTCTCATTATTTAGAGGGTGGCGTAGGTAGTGGCGTAGGTAGTTAATTGCTCCCTACGTTCTAAAAGAAAGAAGTTATACCCCTTCAAATTATACTTTATTTTTTTTTAAAATTTTTATTATTTTTTGTTATTTATATAAGTGATTGATAATGTTAGACTAATATTTATATTATCGAAATAAATATATATTTAACAATATTTTTATATTTTTTTAACAATAATTTTAAAATTTTAACGACAATTTTTACCCTAATAGTATAATTCTTACACCAACAATATCAATATCTTTATATTCCTTCACACTTTCCATTTATCAAACAAACCATTCAAACCTAACCTTTTAATAATTGCATGAGCTGGTTTAGGATTCTTTTCATTATGCATATTTTTTAATTTTCGTTTAAACATAAATATTATTTTTAATAACGATATCAACGATATTGTGTCATTAATTAATTATTTGTGTTAAGTATCGTTGAATATAATATTTATGTCGCTGATTATTTATTAAAAAAATTGAAGAAGAAATGCAATGAAGGGATCGTAATTCGTATGAGTTAATTCTTGTAGGAAGGAAGTCTATTGGGCCTTATATAAGGTTTTCTGACCATGGAATTGGTCTGCTAGCCTTTGGGTTCAATAGGTTTAATGGGCTGAATACACACTAATTTATGCATAAGGTGATTTCTTGGAAAGAATTACAATTAAGGTTAAATTATCCCCTATTATGAATAGAAAAACACTATTTTATTTTGCTCGATTTTTCTCTCAAATACTAAGATTTTAATTTCTAGAAGAGCATAATTGGGTTTGTGCTCGATATGGTGGAAATTGCATTTTTATGGATATTTTCATAAAAAAATTATACTCACTTTCTCCTTGTGAAACATATTATGCTGCAATTAATACATTTATTTGCTACGCAATTTAGGTAAGAATTTACTAAACGAAATTCACTTCTTGGCAGAGGAAGCAACAAAAATATGTACGGACACCTTTGCAAAGCAAAGGTAGCACCACACTTTTGCAAAGCAAAAGATGTAGGATCGAACCTTGACATTGATAAGGATGAGTGTGTGAGTGTGTTTAATTTCAGTCTAAATTAACAAATATATATATATATATATATATATATATATATATATATATATATATATATATATATACATACATACATACACGCGCGCGAACAACAAATAATTTATTTTCTCAATAACGAAGCAAGCATATTGATACAAGGGTTTCAATAAATTGGAGAATATTGGACAAGAAAAAAAGTAGAATTGAAATTTGTAAGATCTCAAATTGCAAATATGGAAGTTTAAACTCTTCTAAAATACAAAACTTTGTTTAAAATAAACTTGATTTTGGAACTTGAACATTGTTACATATGTACATATACATTGAGGTACTAAGTCGCATTATCTAAGGAATATTGTATTTTAGATGTTGATGATGAAATATATTTGTTTAAGTTGGGGATCAAATATATAGACAGAATTATAGTTTTGTGTTGCACAAATTAAGATCCCCTCCGGTTAGAATAAATAGAGTAAAAGCCAATGCACCTATATTATTTAACCTTAAGTGAATTTGAAGGGAAGCTACTATTATATATATATATATATATATAGTCCCTTTCAGTTGAGAGATCCCTTAAATAATATGTTTTATGTGGCTGAGATTGTTATTCATATCAGATAATCACCCCAACAATAATATTAAGTTTATCTGATATGAATAACAATCTCAGGCACATAAAACATATCCAACGGTTGAGATACACATCCCTCAAATAACACTATTTGAGGGATCTCTCAACTGAAAGAGACTGATATATATATATATATATATATATATATATATATATTTAAAATCTACAACATTTCAACCTTACACTATACCTAAAAGTATGAGTGGAGTGGTTGGTCAACTTACGGGTCGTCCAACTTATTATTCTAATTAGTTTAACTATTGACAACTCAAAGAAAATATTAAAAACTTTTTTTTTTTTTTTTGCTTTTCATTATGTAGATAGGGGGTAGAGCCTAATTTGTTCAAACCCCTACTAAAATCGTAAAATTATACGAATTACAAGTTAATACATCCTTTAATATCAAGTTAAATAATATTGCACTCCCCATATAATAAAAGGTATATACCAATTGAGATATTGATCATTTGTTTGATAAATTTCCCTTCAAATGCTCATTAAAGTTCTAAAATATAATCTAAAATTCTAAAAAATAAATTCACATTCAATTCATGTCTTCAATAATACATGTAGTTTATATGTAACACTCCAGTCTCACATCGTAACATGTGAGATACTGTAATATGTATATAATAACTCAAACTGCTATTATTAATACCTTCAATTATGAGCGGCTAAAATGGCTCTAGAAGATATTATTGAGACAACACATTGAGTCTTATTATGTTATAATTTGATTCGAACTTAAAATTTAACCGAAATTATCACATTCTTATATATATTAGCCCTCCTATTAACTATAATTAACCGTTTTATTAATCTTGGACATGAAAGCTTCACAATTTCCTTCAATTGCTTACTATCGATCAAAAATATAATTTACACACATTAGATACAAAGATAAATTAACAACACAACTAAGCATTTATTATCACAAACTATCTATATCAATGATAAACTCCTCTACACAACATTTATTCATTATTCACTTAATTAATCACTCATGCTAACCGTCTACAAGATTTGGAAACGAACAAGCAGTATACAGTACACTAGATAGACAATTGGAGGATCCAATGATCGATGATGACCCGTAACGGGTCGGATCAACCCGCATTCCTTAGTATCTCCATACGTTGCACAGATTCGATAAACGTTCTGCAGAAATATCAATCTCCAAATTAATCAGTGTATAACGGTAATTAAAGAGAACAAAATCATGGTTTAATATAATCCCCTCTCGAAAAATGAGTCTTTAAGATTTGTCTTAGACGTACTAGGGTTTATTTAATTTCTTTTAACAAAAGAAAAGGTCAAATAAGTTAAGCACGAGTCTTTATTTTGAGATACATATGCAAAATTTGAATTCTTGCATTTTAGGACAAATCTTTAGAGAAAATAAGGGCTTATCCTCGAATAAAAAAAAAGTCGGTTATTTTGGACGTTTTTCATACCTACGTTGTACTGAATGTAAATAGTACATTTGCATATGCACAATGTATTACTCGTAGAGCGCAAAGCGATATTAGTTTAAATAAAATGCTTGATTAAGAAAGCCATTAGTAGGCTGCCCAATTTTACAATAAGATTGAAGAAAAATATGAAGAATTTGTAAGGATTGGAATTGTTATTGATCCAATGAGTGAATATATGAGAGAAAAAATAGATGAGAATATTGATATACTTACTGCCATGGAACGTCTCCTGCAAGCAGCCAGTCTCCTTCATTATCTTGATACAAGAGGGTATAATGTGCACTATCTTTGTCAATTTGTTGATCTGTCAATATAGAAAGCCTGTTTAATACTTGAAAGATAGTAATATATGTAAATACACATTTTAAAGAATTATTATTATTTTTTTAAGAGAAAAGAATTTATGGGTAAGAAGAAAGAAGAAAAGGCAAAACATGCGAATAGACACAAATAGCACAAATGTTAATAATTTACAAGTTCAAGACTAGTTTAGAATCATTAATTGACCCTATTCAGTGAGTCCAATTTTTTTGTCTCATCTACCGTCTCAATTTACATACCTTTGCTAAGTATTATTTATTTGTTTATTTATAGTTAATTTGCATAAAAGTGGGTAAAAATTATTTGATTTCAATATATAGAATGAGACCGTGAATGAGATCGGAAATGAGACCGTAATTCTGGTTTCCTACTCAGTACACGTTCGAGCCTTTTTTTTTCCTCAGCATATATACCTATGATTTTCTTAATCTAAATAATTCAAAGAAGTAAAAAAATCAGAATTAGATCCAAAAATATTTCTCAAATCAAAAATCTCATTTTAAACTACACAAAACAAAAGAAATGTGACACTTAATTTAGGACAGCGGACACTTACATTTTGTAAACATGCTGATCAAGGATCTTGTAAGGGTCTGGTAAGAACGATAAAGCCTCAAATCAATCTTCCTAGCAATGCCCACTCCTTCCATTTTCACCTTCACATACATGGAGTTTGTCCTGAAATTATTTGTCCCTCCTCCTCTTTCAGCTGCTGCTGCTGCCATTCTATGATCTGTAATTATTCGACCAACTTGTTGACCATGACCATGAAATAGCTTTTTCCTCCATGATTTAATTGGGGGCCACCCAATTACCCCACTTTCATTTCCTTCATCACTGTCACACATTAATCACTATATAAGTACTAGCAATTAGCAACTAGTAAAGTTAATTCATAAATTCCACTTGTTTAATTAAATTTGACAAAATTTAATTATTTTACTTCTACATTCAAATGAATATAGTTTAGGGATCTTAGTTTCAAGGCTAGATTTTCTACCCACACTTTGGAGGGTAAAAAATTCAAATGAATAATATATATACACACTCCGTTCTATGTAAAAATCTCATATTTTTATAAAGAATTATTAAAAATATAATTTAATAAAATAAGAACGAGATTTTGATCTCCACATAAGAGACCTAATTAGTAGCGATGTCAATTTTAATCCTATTTGTCTAGCCCCACCCTAATTTGCGAATTTTGACTCTATTCTGATCCGAACCGAGTCGAAAAAACTCTGAAAATAAATAATTAGGTTTGAGATCGAAGTAGTTGCCCCACTCTTGTCCTAGTATATTTATTTGTAGTGAATTTTGACTATATTCTGATCAGAACCGTGTCGAAAAAACTCTGAAAACAAATAATTAGGTTTGCTACTTTATACTATATTTACAATTTATGCCCTTTATAATTTGTTTTTATTATCTCCGATTCTAAACCATACATTATAATTTGCATGTGTTTAATTGCACTATAGTTTTGTTGTATAGAAATTATAAATCTCTTAAATGTAACTAACCTATAAAGAAAACAACCAAGAGTAGTGATTTTGCATATACCGAGAAGGTTAGGAACTAGGAAGTTTAATTAATCGGAGATAGGGCGGGAGTATTTTCTTTATCAACAAAAAGAAATTTTATTAAAATTTAAAGTCATACAAAATGTAAAGTTTCAAAATAATGCGGCCACACTAAAATTATATAGCAATCATACAAGCTCTAAAAATATGCTCAAAATCCAAATACAAACCTCCTAGAATAACTAGAAAAATTTTGGCATTGAAAACACCCAAATTTTACAATTTCAAAAAAATCCCAATGAACAAAGCTTTGACATCAAAGAAATTGCAACACCAAAAGCACAAATTTTTCCTGATTCTTGCAAAACTTCTTGTGCCTCGTCCCCAATTGCCAGAAATTTAACTAAGTAGGACTTCAATTTCTCCATGAAAAGATCATGTTTTTAGCTCGTATTAAAATTTAGGCTTAAAATGCCCGGAAATAATCATAAAACTCTTATCAAAGATATATTAAAAGAAAAACCATTTTTTTTACTCTAAAATCACTGAACTTTCAAATTATTGTCAAAATATTCAAAATTTGACCAGCTTGTATGCATATGCACGCAAGCAGGCACATAAGCTTATATGGTCAAATTTTGGGCATTTTCCATAATTGTTTTAGGACTTAATGATTTTAGTGAAAAAATAGTTTGTAAGTTTTTTTTTAAAAAAAGTAATCCTTTTTTTTCCTCTAAAATTAATCCTTTAGGATTAGAAGAAACTATAGTATTTCTGACACACACATCTATCTGTATATGGATGGATGAAATTTATCTATCACTTCTATATATACAAGTGATTATATTCAAGATCATATATATACAAGTAATCATAATTAAGGGCTATCAACAACTTACTTGTCACTGGTGATAGAGCTGGTTCTTTCCTTTTCTCTTTTATGATCATCTTCTTCTTCATTTGGCATTCCATTCCAAGAAACCAAAGGAAACATGGGCTTCTTCTTCTGATCAGCTTCATGGTCAAGCCAAGTAGTGTTTAGGTCAAACCCTTTCATGGGAGGTGTAACAAGAGCAAGACCAAGTTCAAGTTCCATACTAACAACAACAAGAAGAAACTAACAACAATATAATTTTAAACAATATAGAAATATAATAATAAGCTCAAAAGCAAAGAGATCAATGGATGGGGCTTAAAGTGAATGGGATTCTTAGTTTTATATATGTCTGTGTATATATATATATATATAAGTAGATAAATAATGTACATGTAAATATATATACATATGATGTGAATCTGTTTGTTTAAGTGAGAAAGATTAAAGGGAGAGATAGTGTCGGTATTGAAAGAGATGGCATTGAAGTTGGGTCGGGCAAAGGTGGTGCATAGATACGGACAGGTGAGAAAAGGGTGTGGCCATGGTGCTTCGACCGGTTAGACTCACCTTCAACCAATATGTCTATCTGTCCCTACTCTTTACCAACCCCCCAGGTCCCCCAAAGGACCCCACCCAACTCTTATTTATACAATTATATATATATATATATATATATATGTATATGTGTGTGTGTATTGATGTTTATGATCACTAGATGAATCAATGTATCAAGATAACTAGATAATTAACTACTACCTAACTTGATTCGAGTATCAGTTATTTGCTTAATTAGTTATGTAAATCAATCTTCTCATATATGTGAGAATTATATTTTATATGGGATCATGATGTGCAAGTTATAGTACATAATTTTTGAGATTCCCACCCTTTGATTGGCATATGCAAAAAGTAAAAGGGGTTTACAAAATGTTTATTCAATTTTGGGTTACACATAAGTATAAGAAAATGATATGATTCTTAACAATTTAATTCTTTATTATATAAATACAATTCATTTATGATCTGATTTCGTACAGTTTAATTTTTTATTATACAAATGCAATTCATTTAATATATTAACGACCAAAATAGATTGTCCGTTTGGAATCAAATTCCACAAGAAAAGCCAATTCACATGTTAACTAAGTTTCATTTGTGCTCTTATACTTTGAGCGAGAAGCTACTACTCTCTTAAACCATTATTAACGACAAGAGTTTGTCGCAGGTCTGGCTTGAGTTCAATTCACTGCCAAAGACTATCAATCAAGACATCTTAATTGGCCCACCAAGAGGTCTCCCACAACAAATTATTGATACTTATGCAAGTATATAGCTGTTACTTTATATACAGTGCAGTCTAATTCACATATTCTGCAGTGGTACTAAGATATCAACTGTTGGTTCACTTAATTGATTTTTTTTTTGAAACCCCATTTTAGAGTGTACATATATTCAATCAAGTACATAATCACTTTATAATATTAATAATCAAATAAGTCTTATATAAATGACGAAACCAACTTTACATAAAGAAAAAATTAATTAAACTCACACATGTGAGGACTAATTTTAATCGAATCTTTATTCGTATTAAGAAAGTAAACGTGGCGACAATGGATTACCACAAAGCTCTAATGCTTCATCATTCATTTGCTCATAAAGATTCCAAAGAGATTAACGTGTAAACACAAATTTCACCTTGTCTAGTCAAATAGAGTGAGAATGCAAAGAATTCAAATAAATGATGCCCTCCATATATGACTTGGTCACGCCACTTAATGAAAGTTCTAATTAAAGTTTAAGTTTGAAAAAGTGTCACCAACATCACTTTAATCCTTTTCCCTTGAGAAAATAAAGGTTAATATCTACCAAAATGAGCAAATGTTTACCCTAATGTCTTGTCATGGTACTAAGTTTGATTCTTAGTATTCACTCTGTCGTGTACTAGTTTAGTTTGAATTTTGAAGTTAAATTAATTAATTTTATAATTAAAATTTATTTCATTTTTATTTTAAATTTAAGTAAAGAGATTATAACCGTAAGAAACTATGTTTAATTTATTACAACATTCAATTCTCGAAAGTTCAAAAATAAAAATAAATTTACTTAATTATCAATTCAAAAATTAGTCAATTTAATTAAAAAAAAAAGTCAAATTAAATCGGTCTTTGCAGTACAGAGAGGGAGTAGTAATTTGTCGACTAATTTAACAAGCATGTTCTCATTGAAACTTAAACAATGAATTATCATGATGTGATCTTAATGCTATCACTAACTGATTTTTGTTTGATGATATGTAACTTTGTATATGAATCTCATTATTTCGAATTAAATTAATGTTCCTGACATGATGTGGTTGATTTTTCAAAATTCGCAACGTGTCGGTTGATGGGCGTGAAACATGTCATTATGATTCTATTTTGATTTTAACCCTGGTGTTTCAATTTTAATACATTCAACCTTAATATTTCTGAATTTTTATAACTAAAACCATTCAATCATCGGATTACCATTTTTTTTTTTGAATTAGTAACCCGACTCAAATGAAAGGGTAATTTAGCCTTTTAAGGCTATATATCATTTATATTAGTTCTAATTAATTTTTTCTTCTTTTTTTCCATCACACTTGTACTTCTAAATATATGTAGGAGTAAAATTATTCAAAATACCTTCATTTCAATCAGTTATTACATCTTAGTGACTTGAATATATTATGAATAGAAATTTAAGAAACAAAATTGAGGTTCAATATCTTAAAATTAAAACGTAAGTTTCTAAAACACGAAAAACTTAAAAGATTCATGTATTTAAACGTCTAGCTATTTTTTATGATTCAAAACTTCAATAATCATGTTTTATGGCAGTACTAGAAACATTCTCTTGACCTTATTTGGTAAAAATAATGTTAATTTGTAAGCATGTTGTTGAGTTTCTTGATTATAATAAGGATGATTCTTGTTGTCGGAGATTAGTTCAACAATTTAACATCAATTATGGGAGAGAGAAGAGAAAGGCTTAGGTTGGGGGAATGAGCCTAGACAAGGCAACAAATAGCACGTATATACGTTTGGTGTGTGTTTTGTACGTCAGTTGATATATTCCAAGTTGAAACTAATTAAGATGCACCTTGATTTACACAAGTGTAGGGTTGTAATATTCCCCATACACCTTGTGGAGTTCACGTGGTAGTATGCATGGGGGCATGACATGCTTGAACTAGTACTACTACTTCAATTTCCATTTATGTTGTGGTGATTTAATACATAAACTACATTCAACCACCTCTTTATCTCTCTGTCTCTAGCTCATCTACCAATTCATTTCTTACTCTATTTTCGTAAATGCGGTTGATAATTTCATAATAATATGCGCGTAGGCAGAAACAATCATATTTATTTAGTAATATCTTTGCACTTGTTTTAGCGATATTTCAAATTTTTAATAACATTTATTATTCTAACAGTAAATATACAATAAATAAATAAAGTAGTTCCGCTCTGAAATAACACCATATCGATAATCAAAAGGTACAACGGACTGAGCGACAGACTTAACATAAATGTAAGTACTAGAGTCATTTTAAAAAGATTAATCATTACTTCGACATTACCAACAGTCTTTATAAAAGATGACTCTTATATTCACATAGAAAATGTTTACATTGAGACGTATAAAAAGATGTCGTGCTCAGTGTATAAAACTCCAGTAAAAAAGAACTTATATTCACATAGAGGAATTTTACATTGAGATGCATAAATTTTTTCGTAAGTACTGCATAAAACTCCAACAAATAGAACTCTTATATTCACAAGAGAGAACTTTTACATTGACAAATATTTCATAACCAGTGTATAAGGCTCCTGTTAAAAAAATATTTTTTATTGGAACATATAAGAAGATCGTCGTAGTGTCATACAAATTCACTTCTAAGTCTATTTTTTAAAAAAGAATTGATATTTTTATTAATATTAAAATAATAATTTTACAAAATCTCACTCATAAATAGTAAATAAATCCTACATAACGCGTAAAATTAAAAAATGAGACGATATATTATTTACTCTCCTCATTTTAATGTATCATCGCGATCGGTGGCGGATTGATTACACGTGTGGTGGAACCCTCGGGGGATAATATGTCTATAAAGTACTGTTCATCTTGCTGGCATAGAGCATAATTTTCCAACTCATTAACAGCTCAGTTACATACTTTGAACATTGGAATCCAACACATTGTTCAACTCTTGAGTTGATGAGTTACAAATTGATCTGACTTGGACCAAACTACTACTATTGGAATTTGGAGACAGAACATTTAATTATGAAGGATATTGGATGCTTAATAACTTGGGGTGCACCCACATCACTCTTATATAATAACAACAACACAGCAAAAACAATATCTAGTAAAAAAGAAAATTCAAAAAAAAAATAATCACACAATATAAAATTTATATAGTTCACCAAAAATATTTGGGCTAGTTCATGATCAGCGACTTATAATTTCATTATCTCTTAAAAAATTCGTACATCATACAATTGCAAGATTTCCTTTCTTATATAATGTAATATAAGTAACTTTAATTCTCCCGAAAGAATAAAAATATCGCTCCCCCGCTCTAAGAATGGGCTCAATTACCTTTGGAGTAACTTTACAATCATCGATCTGAATTAAAGTTCGAATCAAACTTTACCAATAACAATTAATGTTGTGAGTTGTGATTAATTGTCACTACAACTTATAATTATTGAGAAGTTTTTTATATGAAACTTTGTAACTATTACGTTGCATGTTGAATTCATGTTGGGTGACTTCTTCAAAATTAAAAATTGATATATGTTCTTTTTTTAATTTGTTTTTAAAATTTGAGATATATTTTTATATTTAAACTATAAAATGACATAAAGTTACTAACATATTATTATTATTATTATTTTATTTGTTAGTTGATTGAGTATTATGATACCACAATTATTATATATTTATATTTTCAGCTTATATTAGGAATAATTAATTTTAGAAAAATAATGTTTGAAAAAATAACCGTAGAGAAATAATTAAAAGTCCATTAATTAATTAAACCCGGCCTCAACACACGCTTATGATTGAATTGAATTTAATGTTTTTGTTCCACCTCAATGTCTGTCCAATTCTTACACAACTATCACATTACTCTTTATCAACTGACACCATACTGATTATAATTAAATTAAATATACAAGTGAAAGGAGTGTGTGACAATTATAAAAGAGCATATGATGATGTAGAAAGTTGAACAAAAGGTTTGGATTTATTATGACCAATTAGATGATTTTTTGATGTTTGAATTCTGTCTTTCAAAGATGTTAGTGACTTCCCCGTCAATGTTTTAAAAACCTGTCCGTCAGTCCGGTTCAACCGGTTGAACTAAGAATTGATCCTATATTCAGTTCGATTTAGTTTAATTAAATTAATTTAGTCAAAAAAATTCAATCAAATCAGTGGTTCAACTGGTAAAATCAATTAAGTACTTGACTTAGTAAATTTGTTTTTAATATTTTTTTGGTACCAAACTATTTTAAATATTAAAATTAACTTCTATTAGTAATATTGTAACACAACTTTATTATATTTTAATTTATCAAAAATGAGATATTTTAAAATTTTATTAATTATTAATAATATACATTTATATATGAAATCACCGATTTGATAATTGGTTGAACCGATATTAACCCGTCCGGGTATGTAAACATTGTTCTCCATTATTCCTCGAGATTAACAAACTCAGAAAACGCAAGATTTGGATATCATATATAATGGGTTTTTTTACATCCATGACTCAACCTATCACGGAAAGAAATTAAATTGTCACAATTCCAAAATTAAAATGGTTTTAAGCATGTCGACTATTGGATCTTTGGACCCTTATACTGAGAGATAGGGGACCCTTACATTGAGAGATAGGGGACCCTTCAAGACCATTTAGTTAATAGTTTTACACCAACTAGATCTGACCTAGCTCCATATAAATCTAGTATTTTCATTTGGGGAATCTGTAGGGTTTCAAATTTTTTGATGTACATAGTGTTTCAAATTTTGTAAAATCACTATATTATATTGATGGAGTACATCACTTGTAATTGACTTATTTTCTTTTTTGAAATTGTAATTGACTATTTGATAACGTAATATTTGTCTTATTAAAAATGACTGATATTATCAGAGTAAAATATATTTTTGTCAGAGCAATATGTGTCGCTTAAAGTGTCAAGTGTCGTTAGAACAACTACAAAAATATTGTTAAATGCGTATTTGTCTAGAAGTATCATTTTTGTTCTAAAAATATCAACAACATTATTAAATATCACACTATTTTAGATAATCAAAAATTTGAAACTCCTGACTCACCCCCCTTCAATTTTGAAGTCTCTTTTTATGTTGACATTTCTTACAAATGGTAGGCTTCGCATGCCTTGATGGTGAATGGCAATGCAATGCAATCAAATATGTTCTTATCTTTGTAAAGAGGTCCCCCCAACACCCCCCCCCCCCACCCAAAAAAAGAGAAGTTCTAAGCATATATCCACCTAGCTAGTAGGAGCATGCATCCTTTTGAAGGTCTCAAGATATGCCCTTTGACACAGCGCAAGCGCAAGCATGACTAAGGATTATTCAACTTGTAAAAAAAAAAGAAGAACAACAACGTATTCGATTCAACTTTGAACGGATAGATAATCAAAAGATATAATCACAATCAGTCAATCACAATATATAATAACAAAGTTTGATAATGATATCACTCACAATAACCCTAAAACATCCATTAATACTACTTATACTAGGAAATAAACTTCAAACCCTAATTCTGAAATGACTAGCAAATTTATAAAAACCCCCAAATAAGTTCAAGATTAATAAAACTTTAAGATGCCCAAAGTTATTTTTTTCTGGCTGCTTTCGACTTCGATTTGATATATTATGAATCGGTCCTTAACCCCCAAAAAATCAAAATATATGGCCATACTAAAATTCCATCAATCTGCCATGCGTCAAATTTGTACAAATAGATTAAATGAGACCCATGCATACTATGCACAGTTGAGGATTATGTCTCATTCATTTCAAGATATGTCACCTCTCTTACTCCAACTGTCCCTTTTATCATATTTGGATTTTGCCCATAAATTCCACTAGCAAATACATACGCTTCAAAATCAAGTGGAGTGATAGGGATGGATCAAGCAAAAGGTCATATTTTTATTCATTAGGGTTCATAACACTTGGTCAATATCTCCACTTGCTAAGAGCACAAAGAGATAGAGAAAGAGAGAACTGTACTTTATGTAGGTTTTGTTACTTTCAATCAAGTTAATTTATAGAGCATAGAGGTACACCATGCCTCCTCAATTGGAAAATCTGCAAATGCTTCTGCCTGCATTATGTCGAGGATCATCGATCATTTGCCCTTATGCGACGGTTCCATGAATCTACTGTATTTCTTCGGTTCCAAATTATAAGATCATTATTGACTTTTAAAGTCAATTCTAGATATATTCAAAATCAAAATTGACCCGGGTTAATTTATTTATAGTCAGTACAATGATAAATATCATAAATTATCTAAAAAGTACTATCAATTATATATAAGATTTATTGGTTTGCAATTGTTAATAAATCATACAATTTTAATTTTGAAAATATCTCAAATTGACTTTCAAAAATAAAAAAATTATATCTCTTTAGGTTCACATCCTAGTATATAAAAGATCTCTAGGTTCATGAATCAACTTTCAAAATGATCATTTTACTTGTCAAAAAAGGGAAAGGTTTCTTATATTGATTTTGTTTAGTTGTCTAGTTAAATCCATAAGAAACATCTACACTAAAACCTATTAGCACTACTATGTGAGATCATATCATAGGTTATGCCCACCATTTTTTGTATGTAATGCTCGGTTTGAACAAAAAAGAAAATCGTTTGTGCCCACCATTTATAAATGAATGTAATTGCTAACTTAGAACTTGAATTTTATGAATCTAATACTAAAGTTGGAGCTTGAACTTGACATCTCATTGGTTTGATCACTACTGTTGAAAAATGGGCTGTGTTCGATAAATCCAAGTTCAATGATCGGCACATCGTATTCATTTTGTTTTATAAAGAATGTCATTTTTCATTAGTGTGTTTTCGATCGAAATTATTAAAAATTGTACCTTATTCTATATTTTGGAGACTTAATTATATCAAGTTTGGGCTTGAATAAAACCGATATAATTTAAGTAAATATAAAAGTATAATTCGTTTCCCTAATTGTGAAGAATAAGAGATAACTTCATTTGATTTGTGTAGAAATCATTTGATTTGTACCTATAGTGAGGCATTATATAAGGTGCAAAGTTGTTTGATAAAACTAATTCTTCATTGTCCCATTTAATAGAAAAGACTACTAGTTACTTCATAAGTACAAGTGGTGTAGTCTTATTTTATTTTGGAACAAAAAAAATAGTGAGAACTATTCAAATTCTATTTAACTATTAATTATTACTTATGTGTAACTTGCATAATTAGTACTAATAAGTATAGTTAAATATAATTCAACAGTTGTAACGTGTAACTTACAATATATATGCATGTATATATGTGTATATGTATATGTTGATATATATACATAAGATAAGATATATGCATATGATATACATAAAGACACATATAAGAAAATACTAAACACTTGGAATAATTCCTTTTTTTCACATTTTTATCTTCTACAAACATCAAACTATCACAAAGAAATGTTCGTCTAAAACAAATGTGAATTACTATCACAAGTTTGCTCAGTTTTGAGACTTGGCATATATCCTGGAGGTATATCGTCTACAACTCATAGCAAAATGATCGCGGTGAAGGCGATAAAAACTTTAAACATAGAGATCACCTATGTCATGTCTTCTACTATAATTTTGATTCAATGAAGCTACGGTTCTAACAGAAATTTTGTGAATTCGTGGTGTTTCAAAAACATAATGATACGTTATAAATTAAATATAATTATTACTTTGTTCATTATACCAAGTACATGTTAAATTTTAACTTTTTAAAATTAATTTATTATATTTTCAGATTTTAAATTATTTTATTTAATTTTAGTCGATACAATTCTCTCCCATTTAAGTGGATTTGGTCTTTCTTATATTAAGATGTCAAGGTGGTCGAAGTTGATTGTTGATCTATCAACAAATAAAGAAAATATCCAAGAGCAAGCATACTCTTTGAGACCATTAAAACATTGCGTGGAGATGTATTTTAGTGTTTCAAATAGACTTTAAAAATGTTAAAATTAATCTTATATTTTGAAAAATTAGTATTACATTAATTATTAATTTATTTATATGTATATTTTTACTAAATTAAAGATATTGAATATTAATAATAATAATAATAATAATAATAATAATAATAATAATGTTGTACGAAAGTATTCTCACGTTTTAAAACTAAAATGCTAAAAATATACATCTTACGTTTTTTAGGCTTTAATGCTCATGTTTGTAGAACTTTGTTCAAATGTTGATTATAGATTAGTATCAAGACAACACATATAATTTGATAATTTTTCCTTATTGAATTTTTTTTGAACATATCCAGTGGCGTAGCTAGGAAAAGGGACAGGAGGGAGCCATGACCCCCCACTCCCCACCCCCACCCTCACCCTCACCCTCACCCTCACCCTCACCCTCACCCTCCGCCTAACCATTAATAACATAGTACTGCTGTACTGATATTGGTCCTCCCACCCCCACCCGGCCACCCCCACCCCCAAAATTGTATAAATATTTTTAATAGTGGACTAGCTCATATTTGAGAATAAAAATTTATACTATATGATACCTAAAATAATATATAAAACTTATTTTTAACTTTAAATACATTTCAAAGTCTAATTTTAATTTTTAAAGACAAGTAAATAAGGTTAATATTAAAAAATTAACTTAGCTTAAAATCAAATAAATAAAATTAATATTATGATTAATATTAGGTGTCTTAAATTTAGTCTCTCAAAGTAGTTTAAATATACACATTATCATTGTATTATTGGTATGCAATGAAATATATAGAATCCAACATGACATTGAACAAATATAATGATAACATGTGTATTTGAGACACATTTGAAAATTTTGAGACCCTTACCTTTACGCTAATATTAAAATACTTTGATATAAATGAATTCATATGTATATTAAAACTAAAAATATATAAAGCTTTAATTTATGTTTATATTTTTTAAATATTACATTAGCACATTTTAGTGCCAAAAAAAATTTCATAAATTTTCCGGCCCTCCTCCCACTTGAATTCCTGGCTACGCCCCTGGACATATCAAATATTGTGGCTAATTATTACTCATCCATTCCACAAAAATAGTTCTACTTATGAAATTTATAAATATTAAAAATATATATTTTTGTTCTATGCATGCTTGTAAAAATAATGAATTTTTTCTTAATAATGTGGTATAATAATGAATTATGATGACAAACTTGAGTATATTATGTTATTTTATATTATAATCATTAAAAAATAATTTCATTTTGTAAAAGAAAAAAAAATTAAAATCACCCTCGAAAACTAATTAACAAATTTTATTATTTTAACAAAAGCAATTTTAAAATTTACTAAATAAATTTGACCATTTCATTCTATGTTTGGTCTCCTAGACATCAAATATCAGGTAAAAATCCTTGACTCAATATACCGGACCTTTCAAAAAAATTAGTTTGACTAAAAAGTTGACAAGGGCATAAAATGCTAAGTAGGCCAAAAATTGGAATATAAAAGTGAAATTGTGCCTAATCAAATTGGAATACAACGGAAACCGTAAGTAGGTAAAATATGACAAAGACATACGGAGACTCAAATTATAAAAAGCAAAACCTTTTTATTTTTTGGGCACCCTTAATAATCTCATACATTTATAGAAGAATTATGCTATATATTGTAAATATTTTTAGTCGAATTATAATTGTAAATCTTATCAATATATAAAATTGGTAGAAATTATAAGAAGACCCCACTTATTATACATTTTTCTAAAAAATTATCACTAATACTTATTCACATAACTGGCAATCAAACTTAATAGTCTCATATATTTATAGAAGAATTCTGCTATATATTACAAATATTTTCAGTCGAATTACAGTTGTGAAACTTATCAATATATAAGATTGGTAGAAATTATAAGAGAGTCTCGCTTATTACACATCTCTCCAAAAAATTATCATTAATATTTATTTACGTAACTGACAATCAAATAGTCGATATAAGTATTTGCAATGTATATTATTTTCAATATTTGCGATAATAATATTTGCAATGTATATTATTTTCAATGAATTATGATGACAAACTTGAGTATATTATGTTATTTTATATAAATATTTGCAATGTATATTATTTTCTTTTAAGTTACAATGCTTAAGCTCTGTAAAATCATTTCACTCAATTTATGAAACCTTAAAGTAGTAATACAAAAAAATAAAACGTGTGTTGAATTTTGGCATACCTTTGGCAAGTTTCAAAGTCGGATGTTACTGAGCGGAGAATGAGGCCTGTTATGAATTGTTGAAGTATGCATCAATACTTAATTAAAAGATGCTCAAAAATGCAACCATGAAGAATAAATTAAATAATTTTAGTCTTTTAGTCAAGGTGGATTCTCATTCTAATCTCACCATATTTGCTTCATTGCATGTAGAATAAACAAAAATTAAAACTATAGTCTAAACATTTTTCAAATATAATAAACTGAAACTACAAAACTTCATCACATTCAAAATGAGTCAATCAAAACATAACTAAGACATTGATATAAAAACTTAGAGTAATCAATAATTGAAACAAATACTCGATCCCTTCTGTGCAAGAGCCAAACTAAGAGCAGCCAGCCCTGACCCAGGGCAAGCAGAGCGACAGGGCAGAGCCCAAAGCTGAAGGGGACCCAAAATTAATTATAAGCTTATGTATATATGTGTATATATGTGTAAAGCACCAGTGGTCTAGTGGTAAAATAGTTCCTTGCCATGGTGCAGACCCCGGTATGATTCTTGGCTGGTGCATTTTGATTTTGCTTTTCATTTTTTTTCACTAACAGTCCAAAAAGCCTTCAAATGTCAAACTGTCAAACTCCTATCTGTGCAGTCAATTATTAGCCTTATATTTCAAGTGTACATGAAACTCCAACATTGCTTTACTCTACTGACATAATTTTTCAATACTTAAATTCTAAGGGGAAAGAAAAAGAAACAGCCTAATATGACAAATGACCAACTATAGGGTTAATTTCACACAATGACCATAAATGTGGCACAATATTGACTACAAAGGCAACCTTACTATTTTTTTAATTTATTTTTTTTCAAAAACACTTTTACAATTGTTGATATGAAACACTGTTTTTATTATATTGTGAAAAAACTTTTGTCAAACCTTTATATTAAAAAAAGTATTTCATCTCAACACACCACGAATTCCCGTCAAATTAAAAAAAATACAAAAGTATTAAAAAAAATTGGCTCGGGGGCGCTGCCCCCGAACCTCCGCCACTGGGCACACTCGAGAAATTTCGCCCTAGGCCTCAAAAAACCCAAGATCGGCTCTAATTAAGAGCTTTGCCTATATGAGAACCACCACAATGCAAAAAGTTATATAATTTCATAAATCTATATCAGATTCATAGTAGTTATAAAACACTAATATATTCATATAACAATCACATCAAACATATTCTGATATTATTTTAAGCATCATTAAACACATCTTTTCATTATTATACACGAAAAATCTCTAAAACAAACTGGAAATAATGAACCAAAAGCGAACCGGCTATAGCAACGGCTTTGTCCGTCGCTATAGTCAGTGACGACGGGTTTTTTACCTATTGCGACGGACCGACCCGTCGCAATAAGTGGTGCGTCAGCTATCTGACCTATAGCGATGGACTGAACCGTGGCCAGTCCGTCGCTAAAATCGGTTCGCGAACGAACCAGTTCGCTTGAGAGACGGACTCTATATATATATATATATATCCCATCACAAATCCAAATCTAATAAAGCATCAATTTTCGTTCATAATTCATACTTAACACATGAAATTCTCTTAATTTTGAACACCAAAATGACAAACCTGATCAAACCAATAACAGTCCAATAAATCATAATCTTGGTTTAAGGAAGATTTGTTATTGTTTGCCTTGTTTCATAAAGTGAAAAAATTAACAAATCCAAGAGTTTGAAACTGATCACCACCAATTTAGTAGGTGTATCTTCTTTTCACAGCAGTAGTGACATTTGAAACACCAGCACTAACCCCATCACAATGAAGAACATTGGAAAGCAGAGGCACACTATAAGCCACTTTTGCCGTAATGGGTAAATCAGAGATAGAGAAAAAGAGATTTGGGATGCTAGAAGAACAATATATACCTGATCTGCGATTGAGGCCGGAGAAATTGAAGCCTGTAATATTTTCGAGCCCTAAATCCCTGCCCGACTTCGTATTCGTTTGTCCTACAAAAGATGTGATGTGATAAAATTATGTAACTGCAAGTGCACAGTGTCAAATTGAAGAACTGGCAAGTACAGGTCGAACCCACAGAGACTAGATTAATTTTTAATGTATCCTTAATATCTATTTTAGGCAAATTAGAAATAAATATAGTGGAGATGATTAATAACTAAATTATGCAAACTAAAAAAATAATAATGAAGACTAGTGATGAGAAAAACTACCTAGGAATCCGAATCCGCTAAGCACTAACATAAATAATAATTTCTTACTTTTCCAATTAATTCGCAAATTATTTTCCCTTCCCTTTAAAAATAATGATTCATATAATTAATATGGGCAAGCATAAGTTATGAAAAATTCACAGATTAACTATAACTTATCAAAACCTCGCAATCAATATAAAAAATCATATGCAATTAATGCGAAGGAAAATATGAAGGCGAAAATAATTAGGCACTAATTCCGGAACGGAAAGAAATTAATTAATATGTAATACCTAGTTTCATCATTATCCTAGATATTAGAAATTTAGCTAGCCATGAAAATTAAAACCAACAAATTCAAAATTAAAACTACTAATAATAATTGCATGAAATAAGAACAATAATTAAAAAGAGAATTTCTATTAAAATAAAAGAAAGTTACAAATACTGCCTGACACTAGTACCACACATGAACGGAATAAGAGGAAAAACAAAGCTCTGAATTGCTAAATAACTCTCTCCCTTCTACACCAGCGAAAAACCAAGGAAAAGAAAATAACAAGTGATGTCCTTCTCTCTAAAACAAGAGACCTATTTATAGGGAAAATAAATTTGTGCCCTAATTTAGATTCATTGAACTTGGCCACTTTTATTTCCTTTTTATTCTTCTCTTTCATTCTAAACTTCAATCTCTACATAGTAATCTCCCAAGAGTCCTTTTCCATCTTTAAAAGCTGCAACAATTATCTTTTACTTGTTCACCAAGATAAATAAGATAAATCCTACAAAATAAAATAAAATGCATTAATTAAATAAAATAAACATATAAAATAATAAATATAGGAATAATAAAATGTATAAAAAATGTGTCTATCAAATACCCCCATACCTATCTTTTGCTCGTCCTCGAGTAAAATAAAATAAAAATAAAACAAAAACTACACTACCCCATTTTCGTAGGAAACACGATTCCACTTAGCATGTGCAACAAGCCTTTAAACCCCGAGGTTACCCCAAGTGGACGAGTTGTGTCTCATAAGGGTTTGCAGTGAATATACCCACAAAATTCAAAATCAAATCTTTTTGAGTTTAACTAATTATGAAATCGAATGAAAACTTCTAAGTATGCATGGGCATTATACATAAGCAAGATCTAATTCAAAATCACACTTTCACCTTATCAAACATAATCAATCTTCATTCTAGACACCATCCTTCATAAAATTAATTCCATGTGATGCATGCATTGTGTATGTGATGTAACTCTTAGTAGGGATTATTACCATGAAAATCAAGCAAATTCATTTTTTTCTTCCTTTTTTTCATCATTTTTTTCTTCATTGTTCCCATTCCTTTTTCATTCTTTTCTATTTTTTTTATTTTTTTCCCCTTGACTTGTGCAATGTCTTATTTTCTTAGGCTTTTCAGAGTTACCCATGTAGCGAGCGTTGGACCAATGACTCCCAAACCAATTGGCTTTAGGGCATTAGGTGTAGAGACACCCCTAAGGGGCTTACTAACTCGAGTAACAAAGGCCACAAAACTAGACTAGTCAAGCTGCTTTTATCCATCATACTTTTCAGCGTGAATATCGATGCTTCCTGAGTCTTGGATACCCAGTTATTTTGTTCAATGGACATTGAAGCAGTTTTTTTCAAAAAAAATTTCAACTTTTTTGTTTCTTTTTTTTACAATTTTTTTTCTTTTTTCCTTGAAATTGCTCAAATCATAGTTTATACCCCACAACTAAGAGTTAGTGCGAACGTGAAGTGCCAAAAATGCATAGGAACTCAATTTTATTCTAGATGGTGCCTCGAACTAAGATTTTGTATCTCATCAAAGATTCAAGAGTTCTAAATCTTTTAATCTTACTCATGAGTTTTGCTCCACAGATACTTATTAGAATTAATTCAATCCATAAAAAGTTAAACAAATTTTTTATTTTTTTATTTTTCCATTTTTTTTTGATTTTTTACAAAAAGAATTAATTTCCTAAAATTAGAAAAAAAAACTAATAATAAAAATGCAAAACTCCCCCCATACCTAAATCATGCATTGTCCTCAATGTATACAAATGAAGAAAGAGAACAAAGAAATGAAAGAATTGTACCTTGTACGGTTGAGCAGAAATCGGATGACAATACTGTACAAAAATAAAAAATATACAAACAACTTACAAATACAAGTACAATGCCAGTCATTTGGACTAATGTGGGTCAACAAGATACACCACCTCCTCTGGTTCGTTTGGCATTTCTAAAAAGGGTTTAAGTCGTTGACCATTCATTTTGAAAATTTCACCACTTTGTGGATTTTCAACATCGACTGCCCCATGAGAGTAAACTACCTTTACTACAAAAGGTCCATCCCATCTAGAACGCAATTTGCCAGGAAATAGATGTAGCCTCGAATTATACAGGAGAACTTTTTGACCTGTTGAAAATGATTTTCTCAAAATTGATTTATCATGAAACACTTTTGTTCTTTCCTTATAAATTTTAGCATTTTCATAAGCATCATTCCTAATCTCATCTAACTCAGCTAATTGCAATTGTCTATGACTCCCACCAGTGGACATATCAAAATTCAACTGTTTTATTGCCCATAAAGCGCGATGTTCAAGTTCAACAAGTAAGTGACAAGCTTTTCCAAACACAAACCTATACGGTGACATTCCTAAATTAGTCTTAAAGGCAGTACGGTAAGCCCACAATGCATCGAAAAATTTAAGAGACCAGTCTTTTCTATTGGAACTCACCGTTTTTTCCAGGATTTGTTTTATTTGCCTATTTGAGACTTCTACTTGACCACTTGTTTGAGGGTGATATGGTGTTGCAAGCTTGTGGGTGATGGAATACTTTTTCAGCAAGGATTCAAAAGGCTGATTGCGGAAATGTTTTCCTCGATCACTGATTATGGCCCTAGGGGTACCAACGCGAGAGAAAATGTTCTCTTTCAGAAATTTAACAACAACCTTGTTGTCATTGGTCTTGGTTGGACTAGCTTCTACCCACTTAGACACGTAATACACCGCAAGTAAAATGTACAAATTTCCAAAAGAATTTGGAAATGGGCCCATGAAATCTATTCCCCACACATCAAATAATTCAATGACTAGAATGGGTTGCATTGGCATCATATTCCTCCTAGTGATCCTCCCTAAATGTTGACACCTATTGCAACTGGCACAAAATTCGTTGGCATCCTTGAATAGACTAGGCCAATAAAAACCACACTGGAGGACCTTGGCGGCCGTCTTTTTGCCTCCAAAATGTCCTCCACAAGCTTGGTCATGACAAAATGACAGAACACTCCTAAACTCATGGTCGGGTACACACCTCCTAATGATTTGATCAGGGCAATATTTAAACAAATAGGGGTCGTCCCAATAAAAGTGTTTGACTTGTGAAAGAAATTTGGACCGGTCTTGTTTGGACCAATGGGAAGGAATCTCACTAGTAACTAGGTAGTTCACAATATCAGCAAACCAAGGTGTAGCAGATGTGGAGAAAAGTTGCTCATCTGGGAAAGATTCATTTAAGGGCAGGTCAGAGTTAGACTCCACAACTAAACGGGACAAATGATCAGCTACCACATTTTCGGACCCTTTTTTGTCCCTTATCTCTAGGTCAAATTCTTGGAGCAATAAGACCCAACGAATTAAACGGGCTTTTGAATCTTTCTTGGAAAGAAGATGTCTGAGGGCAGCGTGGTCAGTGTAAACAATGATTTTAGACCCAATAAGATAAGAGCGAAACTTTTCTAGGGCAAAAACTACAGCTAGAAGTTCTTTTTCAGTAGTGGAATAATTCAATTATGCATCATTCAAAGTCCTACTAGCATAGTATATGACATGGGGAATCTTGTTAATTCTTTGCCCTAGAACAGCACCAACTGCATAGTCAGATGCATCACACATTAACTCAAATGGTTGACTCCAATCGGGTGATTTGATGATAGGAGCTGAAGTTAACTCCTTTTTGAGTTGTTCAAAGGATTGGAGACATTTTTTATTAAATTCAAATTTTTCATCTTTACCTAGAAGATTGGTCATGGGTCTTGCTTTCTTACTGAAATCTTTAATGAATCGCCTATAAAAGCCTGCATGTCCTAGGAACGAACGAATTTCTTTGATTGTCCTAGGTGGTGGAAGATTGGCAATTAGGTCGATTTTGGCTTTGTCTACTTCAATTCCCTTTTCAGATATGATATGACCAAGAACAATTCCTTGTTTTACCATGAAATGACATTTTTCCCAATTTAGAATTAAGTTTGTTTCCTTACATCTCCTTAGAACTAAGTCAAGGTGGTGAAGGCACTCATGAAATGTAGACCTAAATATGAAAAAATCATCTATGAAAATTTCTAGGGATTTTTCCGCCATGTCAGAAAAAATGCTCATCATACATCTTTGAAAGGTGGCAGGGCCACTACAAAGCCCAAAGGGTAGGCGACGATATGCAAAGGTTCCATAAGGACAAGTGAATGTGGTCTTTTCTTGGTCTTCTAGGGCTATGGGAATTTGAAAATAACCCGAGTATCCATCAAGGAAACAATAGTAAGCATGACCAGCTAACCTTTCTAGAATTTGGTCTGTGAAGGGTAAAGGAAAATGATCCTTTCTTGTGGCAGCATTGAGTTTTCTATAGTCTATGCAAACCCTCCAACCAGATTGGACACGAGTGGGAACTAACTCATTAGCTTCATTTTGAACCACAGTTAAGCCAGACTTTTTAGGCACCACCTGAATAGGACTTACCCAAGGGCTATCAGAAATGGGATAGATGATCCCATTATCTAGACACTTAAGAATTTTCTTTTTAACAACCTCTTTTAGAACTGGGTTCAACCGCCTCTGTGGGTCTCTCACTGGTTTAGCATCGTCTATTAAGTGGATCCTATGTTGGACAATGGTTGGACTAATCCCCTTAATATCTGTTATGCTCCATCCTATGGCTTCCTTATTTTCTCTAAGGATGGTCAATAATTCTTCCTCCTGTGTGTTCGTTAAATCAGAAGCAATGATTACAGGAAGAGTTTTGGAGGGACCTAGATAGGCATATTTAAGATTATCCGGAAGAGGTTTGAGTTCTAACTCTGGTGGACTCTTTTCAAGAGGTTCTGAGGAGTGTAAGATTGGCTCAGTCACGGGTTCCCATTCAAAGTGAGACATTGACGTGGATGACTCTAACATTTCATTCACCTCATTTACATATTCTGTTTCATCCCAATTTTGACCAAAATGACTTAGACAAAAATTTAGAATTTCATCTTCTTCTATAAGTTCATTTTCAGACATTTCATTAATCATGTTCACTTCAACGGGCTGGTCAGAAAAATCACTAGGTTGCTTTCCCACATTAAACACATTTAAATCAATTGTCATGTTCCCAAATGTCAATTTCATTAGTCCATTTCTACAATTGATTAACGCATTAGAGGTTGCTAGAAATGGTCTACCTAAAATGACAGGAATTTGACCCTTGGGATTGACAACAGGCTGAGTTTCAAGGACAACAAAGTCAACAAGGAAGACAAAATCGCCAACCTTAATGAGTACATCCTCAACTATTCCCTTTGGCACTTTAACGGAACGGTCAGCTAGTTGGAGTGTGACGCTTGTCTTTTTTAAGTCCCCTAAACCCAATGTTTGGTACACAGAAAATGGTAAAAGGTTCACACTAGCTCCTAAATCAAGCAAAGCTTTTTCAATTAAGGTGTCACCTATGATGCATGAAATAGTAGGACAACCGGGGTCCTTATATTTCACAGGGACTTGGCATGACAAGATAGAACTAACATGGGTTGTTAGAAAAGCTTTCTTAGGAACATGAGTGGCACAAATCTTTTAGACATTTAGCATATGAGGGAACTTGTTGAATGGCATCTAGAAGGGGAATATTAATTTTCACTTGTTTGAACACTTCTAGAATTTTGTCTAACTGGGCTGACTGCTTGTTTGAAATAAGTCTTTGAGGGAATGGGGCTTTTGGTTTAAAGACTTTTTCAGCTGACTCAGAAGATGTGGTTTGATCATTTTTGGACACCTGCTTAGTGGACGGGTTTACTGACTCAGAGTTTGTGGGTTTTTCAGGCTGGGCTGACGTTGAAGATGGATTGTTAGATTCAACAGTTAAATTTTTCTCTTCTTCATTATCAATACCAGCATGATTGTTAAAATAATTTCCAGACCTTAAAGAGATTACAGAATTCACATGATTGACTTGGTTGTTTTCAAGTGAATTAGCATGATAAGGTTTTTGATTAGGGACTGAAAATTTTGGATTAGTCTCGGGTTGACTAGGAAGTTTACCCTTCTCTCTTTCACTAACTGTAGTGGCCAATTGACTCATTTGGATCTCTAAACGAGATAAGGCTTGGTTAGTGCTTTGCATGAAACTACTATGAGATTTCATTAAAGTTTCTATGCTCTTCTCTAAAATGTTAAATCTCTTCTCACTTTCATTAGAAAAACCTGGTGGAGTTGTTGAATTTTGATATGGACCAGGATTCGACTTTTGATAAGGTTGAAAAGATTGATTTAGAGACTGATTGGCCTGATTTGAAGGGTTATTTGGGTAGGGTCCTTGGTTTCATGCAAAATTAGGATGATTTCTCCAACCTGGATTATAAGTGGGTGCAAATGGGTCATTCCTAGGTCTTTGAAACATTGCATTGACTTGTTCGTATTCTTCAGGTTGGGCCATGACTCTAGGACATTCCTCTATCACATGACTTGGTGAATTACACCTTAGACACAAAGGTGTTGATGTTGAGACTTGGTTCACAGGTGATGGTCCCCTAATTTCTAAAGCTTCGAGTCTTTTAAGTACACCAACCAACTTAGCTTCGGTGGCAATTGAATTGTCAATTGTATGAACACCCCTAGATGAGCTAGGTTTATCGGTCTCTTGGGTGGTTTTCCATTGCATGGTTTTTTCTGCTAAGTCCTCTAAAAACCCCCAAGCTTTTTCCTCATCATTATTCAGAAAATCCCCTTGACACATTGACTCTAACATTGTTTTAGTGGGATAATCTAAACCTTCGTAGGCAATTTGGCATAATCGCCATTTCTCAATTCCATGGTGTGGGCACTGGGATAATAAATTTTTAAATCTATCAAAATATTTTCAAAAGGACTCTTTTTCAAGTTGGCAAAATTGATGAATTGCAGTCCTAATTTTAGCAGTTTTATGATTTGGAAAATATTTTTTTAGAAATGTAACAACAAATCCCTCCCAAGTTGATATGGAATTATTCGGCAGGCTATATAACCACTTTTTAGCATTATCTTTTAAAGCGAAAGTGATAAATCTTAGCCTAATTGAGTCATCAGACAATTGTTGAATTTTCATTAAAGCACAAACTTCCTCAAATTCCTGAATGAATAAATATGGATCTTCTATACCAGTGAACCTAGGTAACATGTTTATAAAATGCGGTTTAAGTTCAAAATTATTACCCGTTACTGGTGGTAGACTGATGCATGAAGGTTGGGCAGAACGGGAAGGATAACATCGATCCCTTAAAGAAACGGTTTGTGTGACCTCCATTTTTCTTAAAGTAAGATCTGTTAAAGCGGGCTCCAAAAAATCAGGTTTTCTCACTAATCGGGATGTTTTGTCCCTAATCCACACTTTTTGCATACACTACTCAGCAAATAAGCAAATAAACAGATAAGCACACAAAAATAAATAAGAGAAAATAATAATAAATAAGAAAAAAAAAATTACGTTTAAGGTCAACCTAAATAAAATCTAGACAGCTCCTAACTGTTCCAAGTTACACCTCAAGGTCCACCAAATTCGAAATTAATCATGCTACTAGCCAGGTAAGTGTAAGAACGGTGGGAGTCTCTCCGTGGGTATGGTGACTAATTAAATAACCACACGTTCTTTAGGCGTTTGCCTTTTGAACCACTTGCCTAGACACCAGTAGTTTGATTAATTAAAAATTCAGCCTCCTCTTAGAGTTTCTTGTCCTAATTGAGCTCGAGAGACCTAGGGGCTAACGTCTACTTGATTTTATTAAGTCAAGGTTATGCAAAATGCAAGTTGGGTTGTTTGTGGGCCAAGGAAGGGTGATGAAATCCCCACCTTATCTTGTTACAGGTTTTTGCCCTTAATGTTAGATTAAAGATGAAAATGAACAAATAAAATTAAAAAGAAACAGTAAACAAATAAAATGTCCTAACACTATGTGGATTATGAAGTAAAGAGAAATTTGACGTACCTCAATCCTCCAGCAATCACCACAGTTTATATTTAACAAAATAAAAAATAAATAAAAAAAATAAAACTAAAACCTAAACAGGATGTGCTCTACGTGAGTGAATGCATGAATGCGGCAATTAGTTTCCTAACTAATAATAAAAACTAAAAATAAAATAAAACTAAGCTACTATTTTTTTTTTGTTTTTTTTTTTAAAAATTAAAATAAAATATGGAAATACGAAGTACCAGAAAAAGCGCAGCAACAAAATTGTTATCTTTTCGCTCCTTCGATCCGCTTCGATAATCCTGAAAAAGAGAAAAAAAAAATTGAATTAAAAACTAATTCGAATAAATAAAAATTAAGGAAAAAAAAATTAATTCTAATCCCCGGCAACGGCGCCAAAAACTTGACGTGATAAAATTATGTAACTGCAAGTGCACAGTGTCAAATTGAAGAACTGGCAAGTACAGGTCGAACCCACAGAGACTAGATTAATTTTTAATGTATCCTTAATATCTATTTTAGGCAAATTAGAAATAAATATAGTGGAGATAATTAATAACTAAATTATGCAAACTAAAAAAATAATAATGAAGACTAGTGATGAGAAAAACTATCTAGGAATCCGAATCCGCTAAGCACTAACATAAATAATAATTTCTTACTTTTCCAATTAATTCCCAAATTATTTTTCCTTCCCTTTAAAAATAATGATTCATATAATTAATATGGGCAAGCATAAGTTATGAAAAATTCACAGATTAACTATAACTTATCAAAACCTCGCAATCAATATAAAAATCATATGCAATTAATGCGAAGGAAAATATGAAGGCGAAAATAATTAGGCACTAATTCCGGAACGGAAAGAAATTAATTAATATGTAATACCTAGTTTCATCATTATCCTAGATATTAGAAATTTAGCTAGCCATGAAAATTAAAACCAACAAATTCAAAATTAAAATTACTAATAATAATTGCATGAAATAAGAACAATAATTAAAAAGAGAATTTCTATTAAAATAAAAGAAAGTTACAAATACTGCCTGACACTAGTACCACACATGAACGGAATAAGAGGAAAAACAAAGCTCTGAATTGCTAAATAACTCTCTCCCTTCTACACCAGCGAAAAATCAAGGAAAAGAAAATAACAAGTGATGCCCTTCTCTCTAAAACAAGAGACCTATTTATAGGGAAAATAAATTTGTGCCCTAATTTAGATTCATTGAACTTGGCCACTTTTGTTTCCTTTTTATTCTTCTCTTTCATTCTAAACTTCAATCTCTACATAGTAATCTCCCAAGAGTCCTTTTCCATCTTTAAAAGCTGCAACAATTATCTTTTACTTGTTCACCAAGATAAATAAGATAAATCCTACAAAATAAAATAAAATGCATTAATTAAATAAAATAAACATATAAAATAATAAATATGGGAATAATAAAATGTATAAAAAATGTGTCTATCAAGATGTTTAGGGTAAATCAGAGATAAAGAAGGAGAGATTTGGGATACGTGTGGGGAGGAATCAGAGAGGCATAAATATTTTAAGGAATCAGAGAGACAAAAATATTATGAAAAAAGAGAAAAAAAGAAAAAAAAAAGTATTGAGTTAATTGAGAAGATGGAAGAGTGGGGAAGGGGAAGAAATTGAAAGAAGAGGAAGAAAAGGAAGAGGAAGAGGAAGAATCTGAAGAGACAACGTTGATTTTGTGGATTGAAGGATGGAATCGATTCCAAACTCGTGTGAGTTTTTCAATTGACTAAGTTATCTCTTAATTAATTAAGAGTTGACTCAGTAAATTTTTCAATTGAAGAATTACCTATCATGCTTTGATATATTAGTATTGATGACTAGTATCGATATGTATTCTGAAAATATATATTATTTTTATTCTTACAATCTCAACAACCGAATTTAAGTTTAAGTTAGACAACCGTTACATGCTTAAAATATGAAACTGACAACATCTTTAATTTAAGTTTTAATGACATAATATTAATAGAGCTTTAAAATAAACCTGATGAAAACGGTCCAAGAATTATGACTACATCGGACATAAATTTGAATAGTAAAATTTAATAGTACTCATAATCATTAATTAAAATAAAATATTTAGTATTGATAACCGTGCCACACTATTTTTTTTTCTTTTATCCCTTATAAATTTAACTATATTACTAATTCAGTTTTTTATATTAATTTTTTTATCTTTTTATCTAGTCTTTTAAATTTTATAAAATTATTATTTTACTTTACATAATTTACACATACACCGCATGATTGAAAAGGAAAAGGGTATATGATTTTACCAAAAAAAATATTTTTAATACAATTTATATATTTTTATGTATATAGTCCTATAAAATTCAAGAAAAATATAATTAAAATTAGTGACAAAGTAAAACTGTTAAATATTTTTTTCGGGTGAATGCTGATTTATCGTTGAACAATATAAAATAATTATTAGTTACTCCCTTGTATTCAAAATTAAAGGAACATTTTTCTTTTGAAAATTGAAGAAAATAATATATATTTGTGACATTATGTATTAAGTTTTTCATTTTCATTTATGTGGATAAATATAAATGATAACTCTCTTAAAGAGAAATGTAATATCGCGAGCCATCTTTAGAATCTCATCAAATCTCATGCATTAAAGTCTTTCACAATTTTAATTCGGTACAAAATTTTCGTAAAAGTAGTACAATTTTTCTTTTACATGTATTTTTGATTTTTATATTTTACATAATCGCTTTAATATAAAAGTAGGACCCATATTACTCTTAAACAAAAGAATTATGTGAAAATATTAAAAATACGTGTAAAAATAATACTTTTCTTTTAATTTTAATAATTCATTTCAAAATTAGAAAAATAATTTTACTATGAAATTATGAAATTCACATTTTTTTATTACCTTTGTAGTGTAGTTTGAAATCACATCATTATTATATAATTATAATTCTTATGATATTAAGAATAAATTTAAGAATATAAAATTATTCTTAAAATCATAATTTTAAAATTATTCTTAAAAATGATTATTTTAAAATTTTAATATTTTAAGAACATAAAATTATTTTTAAAATAATAATTTTAAAATTATTCTTAAAAATGATTATTTTAAAATTTTAATATGAAATCTTACGAGATGTTAATCGTAACTCTTATTTACTATTCATATATAAAAAAAGTTTCGTAAAATTATTAAATTTATTTATGAAAATATTTAATTTCCTAAGTTGGAAAGAGTAATTAATAAAAATCCAGAAGGCAGGTTATCATTCTTATTATTTTCCATTCCTCCAAAATAAAAAGGAAGAAATAGAAACAAAGATTTTTCCGATTACCTGACCTATATACGATGTTGAACGACTCTTCAATTGTATAAAAAAAACAAGAGAGAGAGAGAGGGGGGCCTGAGAAATCTGTAAAAATGGCTTCCAATTCGTCGAAAAACAATTCGCTATTACCAGTTTCGGATCCTCATTCTCCTTCAAGGGATGAGAAATTGCGCAAAGGATCGGGAATGAGTAGGCGTGGAATTTACGCTGCAATTTCTTACATGGCTTGCGCTGGTATGTTTATGCTCATATATATCTTCAATTTCCCCAATTTTACGGATTTTAAGCAAAATATGTATGCAGTTTGTATGATATATGTGTATAATTTGTGAAATTTTTTTACCTAGAAATAGTACGGATATGGTTCTTTTGAAGTTACAGTTAGTACAGCTAAAATTAGGTGAAAAATGAGACGAGGTATAATTTATTTTTGGTTGTAATCTGACTGGTTTTATACATATGTTGTGGTTATGATGTATGTTGAAGAAGACAATTTGTATAAAGAGGAAAGTATTTTGAATTACTGAAATCATTTTATTGAAATACTTCCTTTGTTCCAAAACTAGAGATAACAACGTCTTGAATGATTTTATGTTCTTCAATGTATCGGTAATACTAAAATATTAAGAACTTAGTGGTGGTGGTGTGGTGTGATGGTAGAACTCATAAGAAAAAATGTAATGACAAATTTGGAATATCTTGTCATTTTCTAGTTCTAAAATAAAAAATGTATCTCTAATTTTGGGACCGGCTGAAAAGAAAAATATATTTTTTAATTTTGGAACGGATGGAGTGTCAGTTATTATAACCCAAATTTGTAAATTACAGACAGAGATTATTCTTTAGAAAGTAATTATGAAGTGGAATTCCCATTTCAAAATGGAGTTTATCAGTATTATATGTATATTGTGTTTATGAGATACTACGTGCCTGTTATGCGGAGCGGTGTTTTGCTGTGAGATAAAGCACTTTTAAATGTAGAGTGTTTTCATAAGAAAGGTAAAATAGTGTGTATTATATGTATTTATTATTTAGGGATAAACATGGAAAAGTTAAGGCAGGCAGGGAGGTGATTGTTAGTCATTAGTAAACTGGGAAGTAAACTTTCTATTTGTCACCAGGAAAATTAGTGGTATTCTATTTATTTGGAAGTCTTTTCCCCTTTACCTCATATTTCCTGTTCAGACATACTTTAGGTCCCTTGTGTGACATATGGGGAAGTTAGAATGAATTAGAAAAGATTATGATGGTCCATGAGCAAGGATGGCATGCACAAATTGGTTCCAAATCATTTATTAAACAACTATATGCTCGAATATTCATGTTTATCTTCCTCCACCCACCCCATTGTATTACGTTTCTAATAGTTTCTGCCCTTATATTTTATGGAACTCAATTATTATGGTCTGAGATTTTTATAGCTGTGGTTTGACTTCCATTCTGCAGTGCTTCTGGTATTGTTCAATAAAGCAGCTCTTTCTTCTTATAGCTTCCCGAGTGCAAATGTCATTACTCTCTTGCAGGTATAACATTACCAACTTAATTAGTATCTGTTGCTCTGTGTTATATTTTTATACAGCTTTTCAATGCGATAGGTGTAATCAAGCTTTAATTCCAGACTTCAATCAATGGTGGATTTGTAATTTATGGCTAACAGCCTCTATGGGACCACTATTATGGATGTGTAATACCCCAATCCCACATCAAAACATTTTGGATGGAGTAGACTACATATAAGGTGTTAACTCTAATACTAAGACTCTAAGAGTACCAATAACTTGTCATGACTTTTGGGTTGGCTTGTGATGGTTCAAAATGAACAAGCTGCTCTTTGGATAGTAGACAAAGCATTGGCTTGGGCTCAAGTTTTTACGAATGGTACCAGAGTTGACCCAATAGTCCAACTTTGTAGTATCATACTCGATGTTATCCATTCAGGGAAATGTGGCACTGAAGCGTGTTGGATCCAATAGGGAGGTAAGCAGTAGAAGAAGCTGATCTGTGGTGTGAGGGTAGACTGGGCCTAGTTGGTCTGACGAGGATGTCATGAATTTAAGTGGGGAGGGGATTGTAATACCCAAATCCCAAATCAAAACATGTCAGTTATGCTCAGACCAAAGAGAGGCCCTTAGATCACCAGTATTATCCATTCAAAGCAGCCTGTTGGTTTTTAAAACATAAATACACTAAGATATAACATAAAGTTAACATGGGCCAGATCATCTGCAAATGCCAATTCAAGGCTAAGGCCTGAAGCATATCTTCGACTGCATTTATTTTCTTTCTGGTACAGCCACTAAAATGATACATTCTTACTCATTAACCCTTTTTGTGAATTCTACTTCATTTCCCCCCTTCAGACCCTCTTGATCCATTCAACAGCTTTCAACCTTCTATAAGCACAAGAATGTGTAGAGAAATTCTAATTTTTCTTGGCAACTCATAGCTTCTGCAGACTAGATGATGTAACCTTGGGTTCCATCAGTACTTAAGCGCCCTTCTACCTTTTTATATTTACAACATAATTCTTTTGTGAGATTTTATTTCACTATATTCTTTAGTATATCTGGTATTCATAGCGGTTCAGCATTATATAATTTAGTTATTGGTAAATGTTGATTTGATGTAGAAAACTTTTACTTGATAAATTTATTTTGTTTCTGCTGCAGATGATAAGTTCATCTTCTTTTCTTTATGCATTACGCCGCTGGAGACTTATATCTTTTCATGAGGGTGAATCATTGACCAGTAGTGATAATTCCTCAACATTGGTACCAAAAAAAACGTTGATTCAAACACTACCTCTTGCGCTGACCTATTTGCTTTACATGGTAGGTGTTATTGTCTGATGTAGAGATTGTTGTTTTCCTTGAAAATTATAGTCGTTATTTCCAGTTATAAACAATATCTTCCTCTGTTTCTGCTTCAAAGATAGTTAGCATGGAGTCTGTACGGGGGGTAAATGTACCCATGTATACAACCCTTAGGAGGACAACAGTGGTATTTACTATGCTTGTGGAGTATATTCTTGCAGGTCAAAAATATCCATCTTCTATTATTGCAAGGTAAGTCGCTGTTTCTTGTTAATGCTTTCTCAGAGCTTTCATGCTTTAGTAAGAGGTACTGAAATGTATTACTGGTGTCTAACGTCAAATATCTTCAAATTCTAGTCTGTGTTGCAGTTAGTGGATGAATATGAACTATTCCACATTCATGAATTTACTCAGTTTATGTTTTGAGAAGAGGGAAAAAACTGCTTAATAAATTTACTTATGACAGCTGTTGACAGTCGTTACTTAATCAAAGTCACATTTTTTTGGATTTCTTAAACTTCTTGACCGTGCCCAATCTATTATTCTCTATTTGATTGGAGGCTTGAGGTATATTTAAAGCTATGATCTCCGTAGCATGACAAAGTTCTAAGTTTAATTGTCTGTGAAATGCCTTTGTTTCTGTGTTGTTTTTGTTGCTTGTTTTAGCTTGCATTGTACACATGTTAATCTGTATGCCCTCGACAACCATACTTCATCTTATTTTAGGTAATTTGGTAAAATTTCTTAGTAGTGAGAATAACCTTATTCCACCCATTGATAGAAGGGGATAATTTGTTCACACTTAGGTGACCTAATGTGACTTAACCTGGCCACTTTATGTTGTTTAATTTGTAATTAGTTCTCTGATACCCTCTCTTTTCTTTCAACACACACACAGACACACATATATTATATAAAAATCCAAGTTTACAGTCCTTTTATTTGTACAAATAGACATGTTAGAGTTGATACTATCATTAATGCTGAAAGAAGTTAATATTGGTCCGCTGCACACACTAAAGTCTATTGTCTTAGATTATGTGGTTTAATGCAAGAGTTACAATATCTCATTGAAATAACAAAAATCATATGGCTAATTTTACCAAAGTTTGGGTGCATCAGTGGTGGTCCACCTTGCTGATGTGAGCCGCTTTCTGGTTTTAGTATCCTCTCTGGCTCTCTCTCTACTCCCTGACATATGACTAATTTGCTAGAAAATTTATTGCTCCAAGATATATGTAAATTTCATTTAACAGATGCCTTTGGCATTAAGATTTTTATAGTATTAACGTAAATTATTAGGAGCCCTCGTGTACTAATTAAATGATTTTTCTTTCTTGATTTTCTTTCTTCCTGTTCAATGTGTAAATATGTATATACGAAGAATCTATTGTTTCTTACAAGATGCAATAACATAAATATAACCAGTTCATTACACAATACACAATTTAATGACTACAATTGGACCAGTTGAATAATGTTCTTGAAATTGGATCCATCAGTATTAAATAAATAGGCTAAATCCTGCACAGGCCTCATCTGGACAAGTTCTTGGATTGCATTCGATCTCATTTTAATACAATCCATCTCAATTGAATCTATTTTCCTTGATTAGGCCAGGATGCACTAACATTTCTAGAAGGTGAACTCAATCATGCATCAAACAGTCTTAGATTTTCTCTTATTCATGTTTAAAACTTCTTCAAGTTGTCATAACTTTATAGTTTAAGTAATTTATTTTGTAGATATAACTGCAATATCTTGAATGCTTGCTATATTGAGTTTTCCATCTCTCATTCATATCAGACTTTCATATTGCTCTCCTTTTTCATCTTCCAGCTCCTCCTTCTGATTATATCGATGAAAGTGAAGAGGATGAAATCCCTAGTAGCGAACTCAGAAACTTATATCCTTTGAATCATCTTCCTTTTATCTTTTGAAAAACTAGGCAAAATCTTAGTATCTTCCGAAAACACATTTGCAATTCTATAAAATTAAAACTTAGCTAGAATTTGAAGTTCAATTTAATTTCAAGATTTGGAATTGAATTTTCAAACACAACTAATCTATATTAAAATTAAATAAACAATTTGATTATTATTTATTTTTTTTGGTTTGGTCAGTTTTCTTATTAATTTTTTTTTGGTTTTACCCTTGTCTTTTCCTACATTAAATTAACTTTTATTCTTTTCAAAATAAGATCATTTTACCTAATTATTTATTAATTAAAAAATAATGTGTGTTTATATATGTAGCCAAATACTTCTTATTCAAAATTTGAAAACAGGGGCAAGTTGTCTCTGGTGATTTCCAATGTGTTCAGAAATTGTTTTGAAAAAAAATTAAGCGGCAGCCGACAACCAACAAAGCAGAATACACATGTGCACAGTAAATGAAGAAAGAAAAAAATTTAGGCAGGATGTCAATAAAAAAATGGGCAGCATGTGGCCATGTCAATACAAATTGGGCAGCATGACAATAAAAAATTAGGCAGCATGTGACCATGTCAATAAAAATTGGGCATCATGACAATAAAAAATTAGGCAGCATGTGGCCATGTCAATAAAAACTGGGCAACATGTCAGTAAAAAATTGGGCAGCATGTGGCCATATCAATAAAAAATGGGCAGAATAACCAGAAGCCAGAAGGATAACAGAATGAAAAAAAGAAAAGGAGATCAGAGACTGTAGAAAAAGAGAAGAAGAAGAATAGAAGTAGCAGAAGAGAAGAGTAGAAGAAGAAGTATCTGTGGATCGCGAGCTGCCGCCTGCCGGAGTAGTTTGTTGTTGTGATCGATCGATTAGGCTTTTAGCAGCTGCTCCTTTTTTTTTTTACCCGTTTAAGTTCTGGTCAAACCAAACCCACAAAAACCAAGTCGACCGCTTTGAATTTCAGTCGTCCAAGTCGCGTCCAAGGCGTCGCCTTTGTTAGCTAAGCGCTCGCCTTTCACACCTTCAACCAAGTCGTCCAAACGCCTTAACAATTTCTACCGCTTGGACGCCTAAGCGTCGCCTAGGCGACGACTTGATAAGCATGGTCATTAGATAAGTTTTATTATAGACATATTGACGTTTCTCATGTTTGTGTCTTCACTCTTTTAGATTTTTCTCGTCAATATCATTTCGTAACCTTATCCTCTTGTCCGTGTCCATGCTTAATTGTGTGCATATAATATCATATGTCAAAACACACATCCTTGCCATTTCTTTGTTACAGAGCGTGGTTGATTATTGATTATAATGACTCATAATCGAAAAAATATTCTTGTCATTAGATAAGTTTTATTGTAGACATATTGACGTTTCTCATGTTTGTGTCTTCACTCTTTTAGATTTTTCTCGTCAATATCATATCTTAACCTTATCCTCTTGTCCATGTCCATGCTTAATAAGTTATTTATATCGATCAATCATGCAGCATCACAACTTGAGAATTTGGAAAAGCTAAAATTTAATATATTATCATTTAAAAGAAATTATTTTCAATTTGGTTTTCTAATTTATCCATCTAACTTAGAAATCCTTAAGGTCTTATCAGTGTATCAATGATCGTGCTTGGTGCATTCATTGCGGGAGCTCGGGACTTGTCATTTGACTCCTATGGCTATGCTGTTGTGTTCATGTCAAATATCAGTACAGCAATATATCTTGCAACCATTTCCCGTCTTGGTAGTACTCTTCTATTAGTCTTCTCTCAGCACATTGATGCCTTTCTTCTTCTTTTCTTCTTCCTGGCTAATATTTTCATTTCTCAGGGAAATCCAGTGGTCTCAATAGCTTTGGCCTTATGTGGTGCAATGGTGAGCAACTGAGCCCATATCAAATGTCCTGCAAATTTGTTACTTTGTTGCAAGAGTTCTAACTGTAATTCGCTAGATTTTCAAAACACGTTGGTTATGAATTTTATTTTTCTGATATAGGAATTATATGTGGACCAATCTTATTCTTTTGGACGTTTTTTCGGGGTGACTTGGAGTTGACGATGAATTTTCCATATATTCTTTCACCTGGATTTCTGGTAAGTTTATTCAGTAACAGAAGTTTCTTAATATTTGGTTAAATTCAACTAATGCTTGTTTATGAACTAACTTGGTTTGGACACTCTTTGAGTGTTGCTATGTGAAAAAGGGACTAGAATGTCACCTTTTTCCTGTCCCTTCCATTACGTACAAGAGTTTATGTAATTATGACCTTTAAACTGGTTTGGTCTAATAAGTTCACCATAATTATTATACTCGATCCTTAATCTCTTCCTTTCTACAAAATCCTTGCCTTTCTTTTCCTAATCTCCTTCAAAGAGGTTTGAATTGCATATTGATGTCCATTGACAAATTACTTAGTGAATTACTTCTGTAAGAAATTTTTGCATCTTCTTACAGATTCTTTTAGTTTGTTTGTACCTTTTGAAGCATGAGAGTTGCCTTCTGTCATCTTTGACTTTCAAATCTTCTCTTTTTTTTTTTTTTTCCTTTGTGTTGATGGTTTTATTTTAATCGAATTTGTTAAACTTGTATATCTTGGCGATAGGTTTCATGGTGGGGCATTAATGGCCAAATACATACTCAGCCCATGGTCTAGTGGTAGGTTTAGGATAAATTTTGTGTTCTCATTCTGGGGATTAGATTGATTGAATAGTTTTTTCATTTGATGCTGTTAAGCCGGTAGGATTAATTGCAAGCATTTAATCTTTGGAATTTGTATGCTAGTGTTGTATATGAATTTAGTAATGATGCGGATTATACATCATCTGACTATATTCTGTTTCCAAGTTATGGAATACCGTATCACATGCCTGTGTTACTGGGTAAGTTTTTGTAGTTATGTTGTTTTAGAGTAGTGTTATCAAGTAATCAGTGGCTTCTAATACTATTGCTCTTATTAATTTTTTGCATCTCGCAACTGGGCAGCTTGTATTGCTTCTCTCCTGCGTACTGGCTTTCTTCTTGAATTACTCTATCTTCCTGAATACAACTCTAAATTCAGCAGTCACACAAACAATCTGTGGTAATTTGAAGGTTCGCAATTTCATTTTTTTTCTCTCGCTCTCTCTCTTTTTATTCTCTTTTTTTTTTTGACGTAAATTCATTTATATTTATCTTTCATATAAAAAGTTGTAAAAATGACAAAATGGTTGGCATGTTTGTTATTTGACATGTTACAACACTTGACCAAAGGAGACTTGGTCGAAATAATGGAACTGTCTAATAATATATGACTTTTTTAGTATCTGTCTCTCTCGTGGCTGCTAGGCAATTATTTTTCTCAATAATTCTCTTTAACTAACAACCGATAGTAATCCCCTCATGTTTGGACCATATTCATATACGGTACTTGTCCTTTTTGGGGTAATTTGGTAACAAACTAACAAATAAAACATTATTATCGTCTTGGCTAAAATACCAGTCTATACTGGTTGTACCAGGTGGTTTTGACCGAAATACTTGTACCAACCGGTATTGGCCGAGATACGTGTACCAGTCAATATTGGCTGTTACTTTTTATCTTTTTTTTTGTGCGATTTACCGACTAGAGATAAAATAATGGCCAATACTCTCTCCATTCAAGTACTAATAAAGGTATTTTTGTTAAGAAAAAAATAAATAGAGATATATAGTATGTATAGAATATACTCCCTCCATTCCAAAATATAAGATCAGCTTACTAAGAAATGTAGAAATTAAGGATTAGCTTAGCTTAGCTTATCTTTTTGAGAAATGAAACACTCACTTGTATATTTATACCTCCAAAGTCATTTTCATTATTTATTTTAGAACAAACTAAAACTCATTTTAATATTATATTTTGGAGTGGAGGGAGTAGCATTTACTCACTGTTATGAACTCCCCATTTGGGGATGAGTTTGTTAACTTATATCATTCATTTAATTTGGTGATAATGGTCTTTACATTTGTAAGTCCATCCGTTCCAAAAACATACAGCCCTTCACAAGTTTATAAATTTTTATGGTCATCATGCTTTTGCAGGATCTTTTCACCATCACACTAGGCTGGATATTTTTTGGTGGGCTTCCATTTGATCTTGTGAGTAAACATCTATTTTGCAGTCTTCCATGTGATTACACAAGAACTATACGTCTCTCCTTTATCTTAGTGCTCCTAACAAACCATCTCATGTGGTTGCAGTTAAATATTATCGGGCAACTTCTCGGTTTTCTTGGATCTGGTTTATATGCCTACTACAAACTCACAGGCAATTGATTGATCAGGCGTCTCAAAGTCTATTTTTTGCATTGGAGGTAACCAGTTGCTGCCTTCAATATCCCCATGTTTTAATTTATGACATCGGGGCTTGATAGATACAATGATTGTCAAGAAAAGAGCAGTGGTATGAACTACTTGATCCAACTTTCTTGAAGTAACTACACATGCTGCTTGAGCGTACTCAAAGCGTAGATTAGTTTTATAACTAGAATAGGCATTGAAGCATATCACACCATAATCTGTGGAAACAGTTCGCTTGGATCCATGCAATTTTATATGGTGATGTTGTTACTTTGCTATGATTTTATCTTCAACTGTGAGGAATAGTTTACAAATGATATATGATGGAAAATCTAACTACAATATTGCACAAATTTTATAAAAATACCCAGTTTAGTGCTTACATGTTCCATTTATTTTATATCCAAGTGTTTACTTTGTGTATGTGCTTTCAGTTGTTAATTGGATCATATGGGGTATAGCATGAAACTCCTGCATTATGGTTCCCCCTATAAACTATGATCCTCTTACCCATCCCCACTCCTTTTCTTCTGCTAGTGGGGATATAAAGAAGAGGCATTTGTTGCATTTTCATTTGTTCTGTTTTTTTATTATTATTATTATTATTTTTTAGTTGTTGGTTGTAAAATTGATTATAACATTTCTTCCACTTATTATCGTTGTTGTTATGTTATCTTTGTTCCCCCTCCTTTCTTCGCCCACAATTGTTTACAATTTTGAAACATGAACAACTTTCCGAAGATACTAAATTGTCTGTATTATGTCACAAGTGATCGGTTAGGCAAGTTAGATGCATTTCCTGGCTTCTGTTGTCTTCTTGTGGCTGCCTTAACTATGATGACCTACTGATCTTCCCATAATTACCTAGTTCTTTTGAAACTGTTGATAATGTCCAAAGCAACTTCATATTAGGTCCCTTGTTTAGTTTTTTCATATGAAACGAACCTAGGCCAAAAACATCATCTCTGTAAATAGATGTATGATTGTGTACATTATTTGCGATAGTCTTGTGCACTGAGTACAATGGACGAAACAAATCTAGGTTGGTCTTGAAAGGGAATGTCTTCTTCTCTCCTTGACCTTTGTTCTTTTTTTTTTCTTTTTCTTTTTTCATTATTTTTTATTTTATTTATTGGTGTTAAACTTGAACCAATCAAAATAAGAAAAACTTTATTTCACAGCTCAAGTGAGTCTTCTCAAACTCAGATGGCCTAAGTCAAGGTTTCCAAACATATACCCGCAAACTTGCTAGTTGCTAGAGTATCTTTTTCATCTCCATGACCTAGCTAGTTACATGAGATTCTACCAAGAGCCAAAAGTTAATTCTCTAATTGCCCAGTTACTTCTTGATTATCTTTCATTCTTGAAGTTGGATTAGCTTTTGTGTGATGACTTAACAAAATCTTCGAATTGATAGCTTTCAATTAATGGGTTGATTTATATTTTTTGTTTAAATTGATTTGAACAAAGGGTAAATATTAAGGGTTTCAAATAGTGTCTTCATTTGTCTTGTTCAACGTCACGTTATTTGAAATTCTATTTGAGATTAAAAATGTGAAAAGCCGTTGCATTTGGCAACTCAATGGAATCAATAGGGCCTAGTTTTTTTTTACGAATTAAAGTTTGATATACTGACAGTGTATACACGAGCAGTATTAAATTATAACACATTAATAGTATTAGGATTATAGCACATTAATGTGATGTTTGTTTACCTCTTAAGAGGTCTGAATGGGCTGCCTCTTATTCGCTAAGAGGTAGTATGTTATTTTTTTTTTGTTATCTCTTAATGCCTCTAAACGGTTAAGAAAATCAAATCTAAATAATTAAGAGGCAAGTCTAAATGAACATTGCTATTTTTTGGACAAAAATGCCTTTGTTAATATTATCATTTTTCTTTCCTATCCACCCACCAGATCTGCCACCACACAATCACCACGCCACCACACCACCACCACACCACCACACCACCACCACGCCACCATCACCAAACACCAGATTTGTCACACCACACCAGATCGGGGGAGGGGGAGGTGGAGTGGGGAGGGGGGGAGGCCAGGGAGGGGGGGCGACGGGGATGGGGGAGGGGAGGGGGGCAGCGGGAATGGGGAGGGGAGGGGAGAGGGGGTAGGCCGGGGATGGGGGAGGGGGTAGATGAAGAAGAAGACATTTTGTTTTGTTTTGTTTTGTTTTTTTTTTATAATTTTGTTTAGAGGGTTAAAATGGTAAAATATTTTTATTTAGACATTTTGAAAAAAAATAATTATCAAACAACATTTTTTCATTCAGATACAATGTATTGAGATGCTCTATATTATTCAGATCTTAACCATCAATTTTATTAAACACAATCTAATAGTATTAAAATTATAACACATTAATAAAGTGATATACACTGCTTTCCACATAATAAACTGCAATTTGAAACATTTGAATTTTTGTTTTGTTACATTAAAAGAAAGTGGACAAAAAAGTGTTCCAAGTTCTATCTTCATTTTCCCGTTCAATCTCCCCTCAACAAGTCCGTTCACTTTCACGTTTTTTTTTTGTTTTTTGTTCTTTTTTTGCAATTTGTGATTATTGTGTATTAAAAAAAAATACATGTAAAAATATTTTTGAGACCATTTAAGAGACAATTCCTCCACCCAACTTTATATACTAGATTAATAGCTAAAAGGCAGCCCATTGTTTTATTATAAAATATTTTTCGCTCCTCCGAACTTTATATACTCTCCCATAATAAACGTATTGGTTTGATTTTCATGGTCAAAATAATTATTTTTACAATTAATGAGACTAGGATCATAATAAATTGCGAAGAATCTACTACTAATGTGAAGTCTTGTGATTTAAAATTTTATATAAATATTTTTAATTATTTATTTTAAAAATAATCAATTTAATCACTAAAGTTAAATTAGGACATTTATTATGGGACAAAAGGAGCATTAGATTAATAGCTAAAATGCAGTCAAAAGGCAGTCCATTTTTTATTTTTATTTTTTGTCTTATAAATGAAACCGAAAGAAATACATTAGACATTTTCTTTAAGTAATTTTTTGAGGAAATAAGAACGCAACAGGCTCTAACATAAAAAATAAATAAAATAACAATGTTGTCCAAACAGACGTGTCCCATCGATATGGGATTAATGTCAGCCTTATTTATTTTTTAATAATAAATTTTACTTTTTAAAATTAATATTAAAAAAACCGTAACGGTGTCTTACACAAACTTCATCATTTTAAATAAATAAAATTTCGAACCCTCGTCTTCATAGAGACAAGGAGGGGAGTATCTAAAATAAAATAAATAAGAAGTCCATAATTTTTTTTATAAAAAAATACCTCTTCTCCATAATGAGAATATTTTAAGAAAATATTCTTTTTGTTAAAGAAAGCTAAAAATTCATCAGTCTCGCAAACACAATCTCATTGGTAAATAATTATAATTTGTAAGAATATATTTTTATTACATATAGATTAATAATTTATAAGTTTAGTAACGATAATATGAAGAATTTGAGTCATTTGATACCGTCAGTTCATAAATGGTTAATGATCTGATGACGTGAATTGTGCTTAACTGCTAATTAAAATTATGTGATGTGTAATGCCCTTGATAATAAGAGCATGGACTACTTTGAGTTGTAATTATTGATAGAAGTGAATGAGTTTGAAAATCAAAATTCATAGGATCTTGTTTGTGTAAATTTCTTTGTAATCTTGAAGAATTTTAGAATGGATTTTCTTAATGTGTGCCCTAAGGGCACACACTATACACAGGTATCGAGAGAATATTCTTTTGATTTCTGTGCATATTCTCTATATTTCTGCGTATAATTCATGTGTATAGTGTGTGCCCTTAGAGCACACATTAAGAAAATCCATTCTAAAATTCTTCAAGATTACAAAGAAATTTACACAAACAAGATCCTATGAATTTTGATTTTCAAACTCATTCACTTCTATCAATAATTACAACTCAAAGTAGTCCATGCTCTTATTATCAAGGGCATTACACATCACATATTTTAATTAGCAGTTAAGCACAATTCACATCATCAAATCATTAAGAGATTATTTCTGAGCATAGTTTTAGAATTATCAAAAAACTAATGAGATTGTAGAATTCAAGAATGTAGAGCTCAAGAATGTAGAACGAGATTGTAGAATTCAAAGATGTAGAGCTTCAGAATGTAAAATAAAATCATAGAACGAGATCGTAGAGTTAAGAATCAACCGTCTATTATTATGTAGTTTAAATTTATTTACTTGACCCAATATCAACTTGTGTTTTATTTCAAAAGTTAAAGGTTATTTTCATAAAAAAATTATTTAACAACATAATTTGGTTAACAAATTACTTGATAATTAATTAACTTAATCAAAATTTGACAATAATCTATTCACTCCCCTCTAGACATAACTTAGCCCCTTCTTTGGGACCTATAAGATACTATTATTAACTATAATTTTTTTTTAATAAAAAAGGTATAATAAGATTTTTATTTATTTATTTATTTATTGGGGACACAGGAAGTATATGTTATATTGTTATTAATTTTTTTTAGTAGATCCCACAAATGAACGGCCGTGATCTTTGCAGACAATATGTCACGCAACTGAGGCAGGCGCGTGGCTTAGACCGTTAAACAATATTTTTCAAAAAAATAATAAAAAAATAACAACTAACTGTCATCCCTCCTCTCAAAAAGCCCCCAAACAGCCGAGGGAGAGAGAAGAGAAGCATTTCGATTCTCTTCTCCCTCTTTCTCTTTCCCTTTCTCTTTCTGCAATTTCCCTCGAAAAAAGCGAAACCCTAACCCTAATTTTCATCAACAAATCTCTTCAACCCAATTATATATACATCTATATATATACGCTCGCATTACTGGGAGAACTCAGATCTCTCCCTCTATTTGTTCAATGGTGAATCAAATTCTATAGGTATGCAAATTTTGGAGCAGAAGAGCGATTTCTCCTCTAGGGTTTCGTTCGGACGGAAAGGATCATTCTCTTGTGCCGTTCCGTTTTCTCCTTTCCTGATCATCGATAGCTTCGCTCGGAAGAGTTTTTCGTACGATAAGCTCCCTCAGGAGCCCCTCAAGCTCACCATTCTCAAATTGGATGGCTCTTCATTCAGTAATTTTATGAAAACCTTAGCTCTCTCTGTTTAGATCTTTGAATGAATGTAGAATTTTTTGTTTTATAAGCATTTGATAATCTCTGTTATATGATATGGCATTTGAATTTTTTGGATCGGTTTTGCAGAAATTGATGTTGTGAAAACGGCCACGGTTGCTGAGCTGAAGAATGCGGTGGAAAATGCATTCAGTCATTTGCCAAAAGATGGACCTGGAAAGGTTTCATGGTATGATTTTTATTGATGAATTTGAAAGTATTAAAATGCATAATTAGTAAGAAATTGGTTGTTTACATGGAAATTTTGGTCAAATGTTGCTATTATAAATTAATGATTCTGGTAGATCATCGAATTTCAAAGGTCATTAGTTTTGATTATAGCTCCTGTTATATTAGTTGGCCGTCTCCTATAGCTAATTTTAAAAGTATCTAATCGCATAATTAGTGACAAATTGGTTATGCACATGGAAATTTTGTTCCCAATGAGTTCTGTGATTGAAATATTCAAAAATTTTGGTCAAAATAAATGTGGGTATTATAAATTAATGATAGTGATAAATCATCGAATTTCAAATCTCACTAGTCCTGATTAAAGGTTTGTTATTGGTCGGCTGTCTACTTCTAGAATAGCTAATGTGTACCTTAGAAGGCTAAGCAAACTGTGGTTACATTTGCAAATCTGTTTCAGTATTCTATATTCAATTAATTTGGATTATATTATTGTAATATGTCATTTCGAGTGATTGCGGTGGTGTGATGCCAAAGTTCATATAACCGAGTATATGGATAGTTTATACTAGCGTTGGTTTGATTCATATACATGATGCTTCTCGATTGTTTTTTATACATTCTATTACTTTGTTATAGACTTGCATTTTGAATTTTTGGATGTTCATGTAGGTCTCATGTATGGGGCCACTTTTGCTTATGCTATGATGGTCAGAAGCTCCTTACTGACAGTGATTATATTGGAGATTATGAGATCAGGGATGGTGATCAGGTTAGCATTGTCCTTTCTAAATACGTTTATGTATTTTATCTTCCTATGTAACTCCGCTGTGTATGAATCTGTGTCTGCTTGGGGACTCATTCTACACATTGCAGATACATGCAATTCCATAGGCGCTCATATTGGTTAAGGCTGAAACCATCAATATGGATAGATTTGTTTATTTCATTGCTTTATACTGAACCTTTTTCAGTTCGCCTATTTTAGTCTTGCATTGAATTCAACTTCGGTCCTGTTGAGTTTGACTCAGATCTGGGTCTACTCATGAGTTATGCATCTAATTGTTTAACTGCTGTAATCCTAATTAGAAGCTTTCTTAGTTGTTTGTGCCGTTTCTAATTTGTGCTTGATTCATGACTTCAATTAGAAACTGTTGAGTTTAACTCTTTCCATCTTGTTCAGTTCTAATTATTAGCTTGCTTGATTGTATTGGAACCTGCTGTATCTTTCTTAACGAGGACATAATAGGCTTCTTAGCCAATGTGATAAAGATCACCTATTTTGAAGTTTCTTTATGTGAAAAGAAACTCAAAGAGACTTGAGATTATGTTCAAATTTTGGTCATATATCCATTAAAGCCTCCTACATTTAATGTACTTTGTGCTGCTCCAAGTAGATATATTCCTAAAGGTATCTACATTGGATATCATTTCAAAATGAAAATGACCAGTAAGACAGCGTTGATAATAGCTATAATTATTGTGAACAAATGAAGTAAAGGAATAATGGTAAGAAAAGGAATAATAATATGCAGCTTTTAAGGCTGATAAATAATGTGGACAAGTCTTAGCGAAAGCTAGAGAGGACAATTTGTATGCAAAACCTCACTGAGATCCAGGTTAGGATTGATGTTGTGCATAAAATGATAAAATTGTTGGGTATTTCTGGATGAAATCCAACTCAATATACATAACTCCCCAATGATTTTCATATGTTGCGAGTACCATTGCTTTGTAGTGTAGAAGCCTTTGGCTCTTCTAATATGTAATGACCATATTTGGTCTCTTTTGACACAAGACTTATTGAACAGGTGAATTTGCAAAACATACTTAAGTTAGTAGTTCTACATTTCCTTGCGGAATGGTGTTTTTCCTAGCAACCTGATGGAGTTAACCTTTTTGCTTGATGCTCATTCCTGGGTTTTAGAGGCCAGAATTGCCTGTTGTGGACATAGTCCCTAACCTTCTCCTTCATTTGTGGATATGTGACTATTCATAGCTGTACTCATTTGTTTCTTGTGAATCCATTTAAAGTTTGAGGAAGAGATTGCTGTGGCACATTCCTCCTTCTGTACTAATATATCATGTAATTGCATGTGCAGCTTCTTTTTGTCCGGCATCTATCTATTAACTACAATTTGAAAAGGGCCCGATCATCAGAACAGGTTGCTGATTTGGAACAACCCAGTATGTAAGTTCTCTATAATTAGTTCTCCCCCCCCCCCCCACACACACACAATAACGACTAACATCTCTGCAGAAACACACAGTTGATCACAGGTTACACAGATAAACACTGGCCCATGCCTAGTATATTTCACTGGCCCTTTAAAGGAGAGTTTATTTAAAGGAGAGTTTCTAATTAAATCATTACTGTTCCATATATTAGAGGGCCTCAAAGTCATTAGTAATTATGTGAAATTTATCCTATGCCACAGAAGCTTTATAGGTACACTCCCTCATCTCAGTCAAAAATAAAGAAACCTGAATTAACCAAACATCTTTTCTCTCCCCGGGGAATAGGGTAAAGGAGAACGTGCTAATTTGTGAAAAGCACCATTATCTCGTAAAGTATAGTTAGTAACACAGTGAAAGACTAAATAAGCAATAAGAATTGCAGGAATTCAAATTGACAGACCATGCAATTGCAGGAATTCAAATTGACAGACCATGCAATAACAAGAATTCACAAGTCGATGGATAAAGACTGCATAAGCAGCCGTAATATTCAATCTAAAAAATAGTTTATAATAATGAGATGATGAGAAAAAACAAAACATAAACATTGTTTAAATACTACTATCTTCCACAAAAACAGTCCTATTTGCCAAAAAAGAAAATTGTTCCAAAAAATGAGTCCTCTTTTTATTGATATAGTAGTATAAAATGATACAATGCCCTTAAGTTTGTCGCATAATTTCATTACCATGCCACCACTAGTTAACTAACAACTTATATTTTTAGGCTAACATAAAACAAAAATACATCCTTAATATTTGCAAAGCTTGCAAATGGACTCTTTTTGGGAACAGCGGGAATACTAAAAATCCAGCAACCCTAATTAGTTTTTAATTAGACAGGAATAAAGCCCAAAATTATCTTCCCATGAGCTTTTGGGTTTGAAACAATATTTGTCATGGCTGAAGGCGATGAGCTTTGTAGATCTCCTCCAGAGTTTCAATTTGATATATCAATGGCATCATAATTCCAAATGGATCAAAAGATATAACCCAACAAGATTTCATGCCAAAACACTTTTGGACCATCTTGACTTGTGTGACTTTGAAGTGGAAATAATACCAAGCTTAGATAGGGAAGAGATTTATACTATTAATAGGTGCTACCAGAGGTTTTCGAAAAGATCTTTTTCGAACTTTGTTCTACTTGCTCGACCATGATTCTCTTACTCAAGACATTATGCATGGTTATATGACCAATAGACACGGACCCAACGAACCTTATATGTTCTCTTTCTATTAAATGGAATTGATTTCTTATCAAGGGAAAACTTCTTCCATCACAATCAAGTTTGGGTTTTCAAAGAGTATATTTTTATTTTTTATCTTGAACATTGGTCATATTCTACATAATCTAGCTCTAACTAATTGAAGCAGTTGGTTTGAGATGATAAAAAAACGACTTTGTGATCATCATGCAGATCGGACGTGTATGAAGTGGCAGAAGAAATTAATGGAGTTGATGAAAGTTGTTATGATCAAGAATACTCAACCCCTCTACAAGATGATGATGAGGATAATGATGCCATTATCACGCGTTGTGAATACAAGTTGGCTTCCATATTTAGAGGGTGGTTCTCATACCGCAGATTGTCGTCAATCTCTGAGCCAAACTTTGAGCAGAAGAGTTTATTAAATGCATCAAAATCCTCCAATGGTTTATTGGGCAGTTTCAGAAATGTGTTACGGGCTTATAGTAATAAATATAATCCTCAAATAGAGACTTGGAAAGCAGAGTAATGTCAGCATCTTCGCACTACTGGGATCTGAGAGACACCCTGAACCGGTTGGTCAATCTCATTGTAGCTGCAAATAGTAATTTTCCAATGCTCTTGACAACCCTTGGAAGCTATGTACTAAATCCATTTTTCACATTTCAGAACTGAATAATGCTGTGGTGATTAACATAGATACAAAAAAGTGAATAAAAAATGATGTGTTAAGTTGTAATTGGTTGATGATTCACCGTACTTGGGGAAACCCAATGATTATAATCAACCACAATTATACACATCATTTTGTATATCATTTTAGTATCCATTCTTTAGTCACCAAAACATTATTGTTCAGGATTAGTTGATGAAAAGGTTTCTGGTTCGGCTTCATTGATAGTCATTATTGAGAATTTCAAGACACCAGCGTTGGTATAGCAAATTACATTTTGGTTACGATATCATCCAGGCTCTTTAGCTGAATAACGAACGTCTTTGATGAGATTTTGTTGATGAAGATGAACCATATCGTGTAGATCAGGATCGATTATGGTTAGGGGAGGGTTTCGCTGAAGGTCGAGTTCAGTTTGGGATAAGCTTGTTTAGATCAAGACATGTTTAAGCATGCAAATTGAGCAAAGTGTTTATTAGCTAACAAATGGTTACCAGTGAGCCCGACTCTGTTGATGTAATTCTTTGTTTGATGTTATGCAATGAACTTCTTTGCTCTGTGACCATTCTCCAAACCCGTGGGGTACAAAATACCATAAGAAAAATGATTTATTTGTAGACAAATTTATGATAAAATAAATTAGAGTGGAGACATTTTTAATTCTCTTCTATCTCATACATTCACTTGTGTCGATATTTACAATCGATATATAAATTTTTCCTCATGTAGCAAGACTCATAACATAAAGAACAAATGTTAGGGCATAACAATCAACCACTAAATCCCAAGCTTAATTTGTTATAAGGATATTCTATGGAATGCCCACCACTACAGCAGCATACTTGATGATATATTCCTTCTGTCCAAGTTGGGACTTTAAATTTGGGGTTAATATTTTTTAGAGAAATAATATTTTCAGCTCAATTTTTTCCCCTCATTTTCAGGACAAATATACAACTGTTAATTTTGCACTAAAAAGGGAAAAAATGCGTTAGAAATTATCAGCTCCTATTTTTAGTGCAAAGTTTATCACTCCAACGTGAATAAGACAAAAAACAATTGTACAATACGCAAGAAAAGTTTTACATTTTTGCAATGAATATAAAATTAGAGTTAAAAACACCATTTTCCTAAATTTGCTTTAAATGTTTAAAGGAAGTTACCAAACATATTTATGTAAAAGTAAATCTTAGTTTGTGGTGATATTGTTGGTGTATTTGGATTGTAATATTTTTGTTGCATTGTTTAAACTTAACATAAGTTTTATTTAAAATAAACTGTTTATAAGTAGGTGAATAATTTATTTTTTAATATATTTAAACTTTCAAACGGACCAGAAGCTTTTAAATGTTTAATCAAACATACACTTACAAAACTTATCTTATATAGTTAAAATTTGTAATTATTTTTGACTTGGATATTATTTCATCCTTATTTCAAAAAATCACTCCAAAAATAATATAGCCCTTAGGTTGGTTTGTTATCCCAACCTCACCATTTTGTGTGGTACAGAAAAAGATAGCTGATAGCCTTGACTTAGATTTCCCCTACCTTTCTCTCCTTCTCTCATCCCAAAATCCACACTGATAACCAAACAAACACTCACCAAACAGAGAAATCATCGCTCACAGTTTGTTTCACAGACCAAAATCCGCCATGGCCAACATGATAATGGCCTCCTCCAAAACCCTAATCACCTCTTCATCCCTCCCCCAGATCCCCAAACTCCCCAAAATCTCCCTCCCCCAAACCCCAAAACTCCCAAAACTCCCCAACCCCACCAAACTCCTCTCTCTCTCCTCCACCGCCGCAACCTCCCTCGCCGCCATCGCCGCCGCTTCGCTCTCCTCCCCGCCCCCACTCCTCGCCGAGGAATTCGAAAAAGCCCAACTATTCGACTTCGATCTCACCCTTCCAATCATGATGGCCGAGTTTTTGTTCCTCATGTTCGCTCTAGACAAGGTCTATTACTCTCCACTAGGCAAATTCATGGACGATCGGGATATCGAGATCAAGCAGAAGCTCGGCAGCGTGAAGGACACCTCGGCGGAGGTTAAGCAGCTGGAGGAGCAGGCGGCGGCGGTGATGAGGGCGGCCAGGGCGGAGATATCGGCGGCGCTGAACCAGATGAAGAAGGAGACGCAGGCGGAGGTGGAGCAGAAGCTGGCGGAGGGGAGGAAGAAAGTGGAGGCGGAGCTGCAGGAGGCGCTGAGTAATTTGGAGAAGCAAAAGGAAGAGACAATTAAATCACTTGACTCTCAAATTGCTGCTCTTAGTGATGAAATTGTCAAAAAGGTCCTTCCTGCCTAATAATGGTTGGTGTTATTATTATTATTGTTGTTTTGCTAATTTGAGAGAGTAAAAATTAATAATATTTGTTTATAATTACCTTAATTTTAATTTTAATTATGGTTTTTTTTCTCCAATTGATGTGTAATAAAAGAGTTATAATTTGTACTATTTTTGAGAAGATAATCAACATATTTCAATATTTAAAACAATTTAATGGGAATTATTTAGAATGTTAGTTTATAGTTCTATATTAGTCGTAAAAATTAAATTTATCGCCATAAAAATTATTTTTTTTATTATTTAAGGCCGAGTATAACGTGGAGGCATAAATTTAAATTTGATTTCAAATGGTGCTATTGTTATATTTATTAATTATATTATTTTGATTTGTTATTTGATAAAGTCCTATTAAAAAATATCTATCACATCAAACTTTCAGTTTGAAATGTTAAATTTGAGATCCTTTATAGAGAATAATTTGTTTTTAAGTTATTAATTATTTTCAATGAGTAATTTTTTTTTCAATTATATTGTTTTAAATGAATAATTAGTCTTAACTAAATAAATTAAACTGTTTTATATAAATCATTTTCCTAATTACATTTTTATCATGTGTTTAATATCTTATTACATTTTTATTCTCTAAATGTATATAAATTATGAATTTAAATTTAATATATCGACAATATATAAACAAATAGTGTAAAGATCATTACATGTTATTTTTATAACTTAGTTTTATTTAATATAAATTATTAATATTACGTTATAATTTTAATATTATTTGTGTGTGTGTGTATATATATATATATATGTTAACGATGTATGAATTTATCGCTTCACTGTTAATTTGTTATTTGTGTTGCTCACGTTATTAATTTCTTGACGTGACCACTTTAGTTGGACCGAAGTGCAATCGAAAACCTTTATAACCACAACACTTGGCGCAGTGGTGCAAGCCGCCCTGGGAACGAACTGTAAACCCGGACGACTCAGGATCGACTCCCACTAGCAACATTTGAAGTGGCCACGGATCACATTATTCAGGGTGACGCCATGTCTTAGGCGGAGCCTATGCGCAAAGCCTGGTCCGGGGTGGGGGATTAGTCCGACCCGCGGGTTGGGAAACCCACATTATCAAAAAAAAAAAAAAAACCTTTATAGCTCATAGTAACAATATTTAAGTAAACAAAAATAATTCAGCAAAATTTATAACACCCACCAAGTGTCTCAAAATATATGAAATACGAAATGATCTCCGAGTTATTGCTTCAGTCTCGTCAAAATCCCTTCAAGTCATCCTTTCAAGATTTCTTGTCAATAAATCAAGATTGTAGCCTCCATTGAAATACTCCATCTGTTTTAAATTATAAGATCATTATTAAATTTTAAAAGTTAATTAAAAATATTTTTAAATTTAAAATTGAGATGATTTATTAAAAATTATGAAACAATATATTTTATAATGAGTAATATTTTTTATATAATTTATAATAGTCATCATTGTATTGGTTAAAATTATTAGAATTCCTATAATTTTGAACTTCAAAAAGTCAATAATGATTTTATATTCAAAAAGTCAATATTCTTTATTTACTGTGCAAGATCACATGTTCGAATTTACTCTCATCAGCAAGAAGTTAGGTTTCTGTAGGTGTTTCAGAGACTATAGGTAAGTTTCTTCTAGGTTCTTTCTAATCCCCTCCTGACCGTTTCTCTAGGCTCTCCTCTAGACTCTTAAGATTGAAATATACCCTTAGATTTACTACTTTGTAATAGTTGTAATATCGTGGGTTCTACAAAAAAATAAAAATAAAAAAATGACTGAGCTTAAAACAAATTATCATTTTTTATTTATTAAATTTGAATCTAAGAGTCAATTCTAACTTTGTTATAGTTTTGCATGTCTTGTACCAAAAATAAACTCGAACCTTGTGGGCTTATTTGGCTGAACTTGCGCCTATTTACTATAAACCCCAACAGGCTACGCTTAGGTATTTTTGGACTACATTTTGAATCTGTGTCGTGTCTTGTATATACACGTGTTTATAATACGAATTCGTTTATGAATCGTGTTCGTGTCAAAAATTGATACGTGTTTATGACACGAACCCATTTATCACGCGTGTTTATGACACCAACCCGTTTATGAATTGTGTTCGTGTCGGGTCGAAAATTGCCGTCCCTAAATATGACTAAAATTAATATTACCTCATTCTTCAAAAGGATGAGCAAAATATATTTTTCACACATATTAAAAAAAAAATAAAAATAGAAAAAAGAGAGTAAATATTATAACTTTAGTCATCTTTTAAAGACGGTGATAATACCGTATTAAAATTATGTTTGACAGCTCATTTCAAATTTTCGTATCAGATGTGTTTAATTTTAATTTCGAAAATTGGTATGGAGTTGCTAAACATAATATAAATACTCTTAGAAAGGAACTTTTTTCTTCTAAACGCGCCCACTTTTGGAGGTATATCACTACAAGAATAATGAATTCTTAATTATCATCAATAAGAAGAATTACGCGTCTCACATTAAGTAGGAAGGAAAGCCCAACTTAACCCGAGGAAGGAAAGTCTCATAATAAAAAAAAGAAAACTTTATAATAAGGAAGAAACATAACTTAACCAATAACAATGATCAAAATCGAATAGGTTTAAAAATCTCGTTTTTAATTATCAGACTACCTAACCAAAATAAATAATCCTTTAAACTACCTACAATTTACGCGTCAAGGATCTTCAGTCTATATGCAAGCTGGTTTGAACTTTGTGGAAGATGCCTTAAATAATTGGTTCCATGATTTAATTTGGTGTGATTTGAAATGCAGGCTATATTATTCGATTATGTGTACCTAAAGATAGACAAAGTATTACAAATTATAATTTAACTTATTTGAATGATTTATGAAACAAAAGTAAGACAAGACGCATGCGGTAGAAAACTTTTAGACAATGAAACGGGTTAAAAATTAAATGTGATTTGAAATGCAGGCTATATTATTTGATTATGTGTACCCAAAGATAGAAAAAGTATTACAAATTATAATTTAACTTATTTAAATGATTTATCGGCAGAAAACAGAAGTAGAATACGACGCATGCGATAGAAAACTTTTAGACAATGAAAGGGGTTAGCATCAGTTCTGAGTCAGAGTCTTCCGTATCCTATCTTTAATTAGTTATACTTGATGTGATAAAAATATATACTGCAAGTGCACAATATTAAATTGAATAACTGACAAATATATATTGAACTACATAGACTAGATTAATTTTAAAACATCCTTAATATGTATCTTAGGTAAATTAGAAATAAAGATGAAAAATTAAATTATTTTTAGCAACAAAAAAAGTTGAAAAATTAATTAACTACGATTAAATACTAATTAAATTAATTAGAATAAAAAAAATTAATAATAAAGAAGCAATCTAGGAATTCGAATCCACTAAACAATAAACATAACAAATAATCCAATCTTTTCTATTTTTAAAACTCAAATTACGCCACTAATTTGGTATACAGAATTCAGAAAATAAATCAATTAAGTCCAATTAAAATTAACTCTGATTTTAATTTTTATTCCCTTTAATTTAGTAATTTTATAATTAACTTGGATAAGTATAGACTATGAAAATTTAAGAATTAACTATAACCCATTAAAATCGTATAAGAAATATAAAACGAATGTATTTTAATATTAAAACATGACTACGAAATCAATTAAACATTAAAGTATAAATAATAAAAAAGATGAAAAATATTATCATTAATAATTATTTAATTCCATCTTCATCATAAATCTAAAAATTAGCTGGACATTAAATTACATAAAACAACTAAGAAGAAGAAGAAGAAGAAGGTTAGACATAAAATAAGAATACTCCCTTTATTAATATCTTTCAATGAACGTACAATGAAAAAATAATTTAATCTACACATACTCCTAACATAAACTATACATAAAACTCCTCTAATTCTCCAAAATAGAGGCCTTATTTATAGAAACAGATTACTTGTGCTCCAAACTAGGTACAATGAACTTGGATTATTCTTCTTCAATGTTCTAGATAAAATCAAATTCTTTATTTTCATCTAACAAGTATTCTTTTCTTACACATCTCTTTATTGGAGTCCAAATAAAAATCAACTAGGAAGCTTGTAGCACTCCCTTTTCAACTCAACTTCATCCATTTATTAAATTCCTGCAAAAAACAAATTAATTAAATTAATAAAAATATTAAAATGAACAAAATTAGATAATTAAATTGTATGAATTATGGAACTATCGCTACTATTTATCCTATTATTAATGATATAATCTAGTAGGTTCTTTACATCTATGCAGTTACTAATTATTAGTTACTAGTAGTATAAGTTTTTGTTGTTTACCAAAGACAGTAAGAGATCTAGAAGGGGGGTTGAATAAATACTTTAAAACTTTTTTTTAAGAAAGTATTACCATATTATAAATTAAGCATGTTAATTTAAATATGAATAGCGGAATATTAGTTTGAAAAACCCTTTCAAAGATTTAAAGAAATTCACAGTTCTGAATTTAGCACTTAAGTGGAATTTAGTCACAAATGAATATAAAGACTTTGTAGAAAATTAAAGTGCGAAAAGTATATGAGACACAAGAAATTTTAAGTGGTTCGGAATACAAAAATCTCCTAGTCTACTCTTTTACTTTTTGAGTAGGAAATCCACTAAAGATGAGGGTGGTCACTTATATCAGTTCACTAAGAACTATTACAACCAATAAATCACTTAGATTCCTTCAAGTCCTAAGACTTGGTATGTGTTACTAAGACTAGTTCACAAAGAACTTTTCAAGTCACTTAGACTTGGTTACAAGCAGGTCACTAAGACCAAGGAATCACAATAAAATAAGTGATTTTTGGGGTGCTATTAAGTTGCGTTATATTCAGCTTTTGAAAGACTAGTAGCAGAACAAGGTTCTCAAATCCTAGAGTAGAGCTTTTTGAAAGTTGTGCAACAATTCAAATCTTGATTGTGTTCTTGTTATTGTTAGATTGAATCTGCATGCCTTTTATAGAACGTCCTTAAGATTTTCTCGTTGAAAAGTTGTCGTTGCTCATTTAATGCTCCGATCCCAGAATATCTCTGATTGTTGACTTCTAGAGCGGATGTGTTAGCTTGCTTTCGGCTATGATATGCCACACCAGACTGATACAGTGAGAGTCATGTGAGCTGTTGTCACTTCACCGAACTAACTGTTAGACACACATTGATTTGATCTCCTTTTTGAATTTTAAGATATTCAGTAACTTTCTTGTGATTTGCACTCTACGAGTCTTGACGTTGTCAGTCCATTCTCAGAATTGAAGTACTCTACGATTTTTCTAATCGTAGACTTTCATGGTGATGGTAGAGTATCTGGCTAAACTAACTCTATAATCCTGCAAGCTCTACGATCTGCTCCATGATTCACAAGCTCTACGATATGTAGGTTCTACGATCTTTGACAAACTCTGCGATCTTCAAAATGCTTTACGATCTCTTGGCATACTCTACGATTTTTATTTTGCTTTAGGATCTCTGAGCAGACTCTACGATCTTCATTATGCCTTATGATCGTTCAATCAGCTATACGATCGTTTAAATAACTTTACGATCATTTGATTTCCTTCAACAGTCTATACATTCAATTTGCTCAATAGATCAACCTAACAAATTTGATCTTCTACTCTAATTCCTTGTACATCAATTTCATTTTAAGGACTTCACATAAGCTACTGGTTATAAATATACATTATCTCATCATCATCAAATCAAAATATGCAATTGTCATAACAATCTCCCCTTATTTAATGATGACAAAACTAGTAGTTTCAAGCATTCATCAATTTCTAAGATGCGTGATACTTCGAATTTTAAACGTGACTTATATACAATGAGCAATTATATTTCTAGAGGAAAATAATTAATTTATTGATGAATAAAAGAATGTTACAAACTATATAAAAAAAATTTACAAGGAAAATTATACAACACATTTACTTATTTACCTTCTCTATTTGTTTATCTTCTCCCCTATTGCTCCTCGACGGATCTCTACGCTCTGCTTCATGCCGTCGCCTGTAGCTCTTTCCCTTTATCTTTTCTTCTTTGAATTTCTTTATTTGAGTCTTTGGTTCTAAGGTCAAATATATTAAACCGTTCTTCCCCTTCAATATGAACCCCTTAAATTTTTCTGTTTACGAATGCTGGGTCACTATATGAGAGTCGTGAGCCAGTGGGAGTTATTGTACTCGACGATCCTAGCCTTGAAGAGGAGGAAGACTGTCCACAAGATTGTCCTTAGCTCAGAGGTATAACTTGTGGTGTTGAAGAATCTCTAGAGGGAAGATGAGGAAGAATTGATGATTGCTAAGGTCGTTTCCTCTCCCCCTTTTTGTCAACATTTTTGTTATTTCGCCGGACGTTGACTTCTTCAAAGAGTTACTTGTTAGAGTTGACAAGTTCCTCTATTTGGCTCCTGGATAATGTGATGCTATCTCTGGATTCTTGATGTCTGGCCTCAGCTTGTTCTCTTTGATGATGAACAAGGGTCATAGCATTGTCAGTGCATTCCATCGACTGCATCACTAAAATTTTAAATTCCAGTAAGAAAGAGCTCAATGAGAAGACCTTGTTGGAGAAAAACTTAATAGATTCAACATTCGTATTTTAGAGAGAGATTACAGCTGCTTTATGATTAACGATCTACTTGAAGTAGATCTCATCTCGCTTCTTTAGATTCTCGATAATAGTTTGAATGAGATCGTTTACTCTTGCGCCGATATCCTTTGACATTTTGCCAAGTACTTTGGCAGTGATTTCAGCGATATAAGCGAGACCTTTCTGAATTCTAGTAGCAATATCTTGAATCCATTCATTGCATTCATCAGCAATGACATCTAGCATTGTTTCAAGTTAGATTTTAAATGGCACTACTGAAACTTTTTCCAAAATCTGCTCCATTAAAGCCTCAATTCCTTCCTTATTTTCCCGGTTTAATGAATTGAATAAGGAATGAACAATTGCTAGATCTAGATTTTAAGTATTGGAGGAGGAAGGTAGATCTATATATGTATGAGAGGTAGAAGGTATATCTGTATGGTTAGTATTAGAAGTATTTACAGGAGGAGTTTGGGTTTCGATCGTAGGGTGTTGGGACTCTACGATCGGAGAGGATAAAGGAGATGATGAGTTTGAATATATCTGTACATGAGAGTTAGGTAAAGACAATTTGTGTATAGGAGAGGGAGTATTTTGTACATCGATCATAGGGTTTTAGAACTCTACGATCGAGGATTGAGTATTTTATACATCGATCGTAGGGTTTTGAGACTCTACGATCGGAGATGATTGCTCAACAATTATAGTATTGGACTCTACGATTGCTTCATAGCGAGGAAGAGGTTGAGTTAAAAAGAATAAAGAATTAGAGATGAAAGTGAATTTATTATAAATACCTGAAGAAGATTTACCATTTGTGATTGTCCTTCTGGCGAAGTTGATAACTCTAGGGAAGTTCTTAGACATCACCTTGACATTAGGATATGTTGAGTAGGTCCAGGTAATGTAGCTCAGATCTCTTAGAAAAATAGCCTTCTCCCATGCCATGATCTGAATAAAAAAGAACAATAAGTCGCTGTCACTTTGATAGTTAACAATGCTTCTGTTTATGCCTTCAAAATCATCACCAACTCCGATGCCTAAGAACTCCAAGTTAATTAGTTCTTTTTCTATCTCTTTAGGAACTAATAAAATTTCGATTTGCTCCCCCTGAGTTGTAGCATTGTTGGGCTCAGAACCATGTTGACTTAGTTCTCTTCTGATGTCCTCTATGGTGGAATCAATGATCCTTGTTAGCTCTAAGGAATCATCGGAAGAGCTTGGAGCTTGCTATTCCCTCTCAAAAGTAGCTTCAACTAGCTTGGCTAGTTCTGAGGTTCTCTTATTTTTCTTCTTCTTCTCATCAGCCTTCATCTTGTTTTCTGACTTCTTTATCAGTCTCCTCTTTTTTGGCTCAGGTTCATGGACCTTCACATCCGTCTCTTCTTTTGCTTGATTTGGCTGTGACATATTTGTCATCCTAGCCATCATTTCATCAGTCATTGGCTTTGGGTCAAAAGCCTTCCTAACTATCTCATCATCTGCTGCTGTTGCTTCTAGCTCAACGATTGGAGAGTTGGTCATTCCTGCCTAATAATGGTTGTTGAGGATGCACTTTTCGACGATGTCGGCAAGGAAATCACAATTTTGGGAGAACTTCTTTTTCTGCATCCCCTTGAGCTCTAAGTTCTTTTTATATCCCATGAGCTCTAGCCCAGAGTTCATATCGATGTCATCGAAGGTAGTGATACCCTCGGTTTCGAACCCCAGGTGATGGTTCATCTCCACAACATCGAACTGATAGGTTCCTTCACTGGCCTTCGAAGTAATGACTCCATTTGCACAGGTGCCATTTAGATAGAATTTCTTAACCAATGATCTTTGTGCTGGTGTTCAATGTTTCATAGAATCCCACCTTTTGCACTAATCTTAACACTGCTCTGAACTGCACCTCTGCTCCTTTAAATTCCTCAACGCAGAGTTGGTTTTTAGAGATGACTTGGTAGTTTGACATCTTTCTCGATGTTGATTTGATCTAGAAAAGAGCAAAAGTTAACTAAGTTTATAGACTTTTGGAAAGCTAGGGCTTAAGAGTGAGAGAGAAAATTTGAAAGCTAGAGAGTTCAGATTAGATAAATAGGAAAAGTCAAATTAAAATTTTGAACTATATAAGTGTACTTCCCTATATTTTGGTTGAGTGAGACATGTTTCGTACAGATATTGGGCGCACATTACGTCATAATTGCCATTTACAGTTATTGGGCAGTTACTTCTTCGTTTAACTTGTTTGGTCCAGATTTATCGTGCAGACGCTTTAACTGTTGTCTTTCTACTTTAGCGACTTGATAGATAACGTAGAGCTAGCTTTTACAAAATAATTTAATTTCACGATATCTCGCCACTCTACGAACGTTTTCACTATGCGAAGTACTCTACGAACTTTGCTGTACTTAATTGTTCTTCGATTTCTTCTTACAAAGTTAGTATTTTCTAGAGCATAAAATCAAGGATGCAAATTTAGCATTCCTAACTCAGTAATTAACTTATCAAATCTGGATTCGTCTAAAGATTTAGTAAAAACATTAACAAGTTAATTTTCAGATGATATGAAATGCAATGATATATTCCCATTTTGTACATGATCTCTAATAAAATGGTATCTGATATCTATATGTTTAGTCCTAGAATGCATGACAGAAGTATGAGTTATGGAAATAACATTGGTATTATCACAAAATATAGAAATATATTTAAACTCAAATCCATAATCAACTAGATGATTCTTCATCCATAGAATTTGAGCACAACATATACTAGCAGTAATATACTTAGCTTTTGCAGTTAAAGTTAACACCGAGTTCTGCTTCTTGCTGAACCATAAGATTAGTCTATTCCCCAGTATTTGACATGTACCACTGGTACTTTTGCTGTCTATTTTGCATACTACAAAATCTGCATCTGAATACCCTATTAGATAAAAGGGTAACTCCTTGGGATACCACAGTCCCATGTGTGGAGTGCTCTTAAGATATCTGAAATTTTTTTTTATAGTTATTCAATGCGATTCCTTTGGGTTAGCTTAAAATCTAGCATAAATACAAGTAACTAACATAATATCTAGTCTATTAGAAGTTAAGTATAGGAGAGATCCGATCATACCTCTGTATTGAGTTATATCAATACTTTTACGTTACTCATCCTTGTTAAGCTTAGTTGCAGAGGCCATTTGAGTCTTCATGGGAGTGGCTGATTCCATGCCATACTTCTTGAGTAAGCCCTTAATATACTTGGCTTTGTTGATTAAAATTCCTTCATCAGTCTGCCTCACTTGTAGTCCAAGGAAGAAGTTCAACTCACCCATTATACTTATTTCGAACTTGCTCTGCATTAGCTTGGCAAACCTCTCACACAATGTTTTGTCAGTACAATAAAAAATAATGTCATTTACATAGATTTGTACTACTAGAGTTTTATCTTTGTGCTGTCTAAGGAATAATGTGGTGTCTACCCTACTCTAGTGTATCATTTTTCAATAAAAAAATTAGTTAGAGTTTTGTACCATGCCTTAGGTGCTTGTTTTAAATCACATAATATCTTATCTAGTCTATAAACAAAATTAGAGTGAGATGGATTGACAAAACCTGGAGGTTGTTCGACATAAACCTTTTCCTAAAGTTCTCCGTTCAAAAATGTACTCTTGACGTCCAATTAAAAGAATTTGAATTTCATGTGAGCAACATATGCAAGGAGCATCCTGATGGCTTCCAATCTAGCAACAGGAGCAAATGTCTCATCATAATCGATTCCTTCTTTTTGCAAATACCTTTTGGCCACCAATCTTGCTTTGTTCCTTGTGATCACCCCATCTTCATCCGTCTTGTTTCTGAATACCTATTTGGTGCTGACGACTGGAAGATCTTTCAGTCTTGGGGCTAACCTCCAAACATTGCTTCTTCCAAACTCCTTTGCATAACTTCAATCTAACTTGAATCTTCCAAGGCTTTTTCGATCTTTTTAGGCTCCATTTGAGATAGAAATCTTAGGAAGAAACATTCGTTCTGAGTTACCGACCTAGTCTTGATCCTTGAACTAGGAACCCTAATGATCAGGTCTTGGGTGTGATCTCTTGCCCATCTGCTTTCAGTTGGAACATCGGTCCTTGTGCCTTCCTGTCTGAGTTCTTCAAGCTCTGGTTCTTGTTCAGTTGAATCTTCAATTCGTAGAGTATCTATCATTGACACTATAGACTCTAAAATTTCTTTCTCCGGTACTACGATCGTTGGGTCTAGCTCTATGGTTTCAGAGTCTTTAATCGTAGGGTTCTCCTGCTCTACGATCGCTCGATCCCGCTTTACGATCTCGTCGAATGATATAACTTTTCTTAGTACTCCTAAGTCAGATTCGTCGAAGGTGACATAGTTAGGTACTTCAACACTTAACAATTTCTTATTGAGTACTCTGTAGGCTTTGCTATCCACAGAGTATCCAAGAAATATCCCTTCGTCTAACTTGGGTTGAAACTTGGTCAGCTATCTCTTACCGTTGTTGAGGATATAACATGTACAACTAAATACGTGAAAGTAGCTGATATTGGGCTTCCTTCCTCTCCATAACTTGTAGGGCGTCTTCTTTAATATAGAGTGAATGAGCGATCTATTCTTAGTATAGTAGGCAATGTTGACAACTTCAACCCCGAAATATTCAGGTAGGCAAGCTGCGGCTAGAAGAGTCCTTCTTGCCTCTATAAGAGTTCTGTTCTTTCTTTCAGCTACTCCATTTTACTGTGGAGTTCTTGGAGCTGAGAAGTTGTGATGTAAGCCATCGTCTTCACAGAACTTATCTACCTCAGAGAAGTCGAATTCCCTTCCATGATCACTCCTTATGACTTTAATCTTCTAGCCCTTCTCATTCTCGACCAACTTGAAGAATTTGATCAGTTGGGAGTTGGTTTTGTTTTTAGAGCTTAAGAAGAATACCCATGTGAATCCGGTGTAGTCATCTATTATCTTAAGTGAGTATCTTTTTCTTACAAGACTGACATCTGGGATATGCCCAGATAGATCCATATGAAGTAGTTGTAGGGGCCTATCGTTGGAGTTGACTGTCTTGATTTTGAATGAGACTTTTGTCTGCTTTCCTAGTTGACATACTATGTAGGGTTTTTCTCTAACGAAATTGAGCTTTGGTAACCTTGAGACTAGGTTTTTGGAGCCAAGCTTTGACATGTTTCTGAAGTTCGGATGAAACAATCTTCGATGCCACAACCAGCTGACTTCTTTTAATTCTTTAGCAAAGAAGAAAGTTATTTCAGTTAAACTAAGTTCTGCAATATTAACCATGTATACATTGCCTTCCCTAGTTTCAGACAACTTCAACAAGTTTGATTGCAGGTCTCTGACTTGACACTGGTTGTTGAGGTAGATTACTTGATATCCTTTATTACATAGTTGATTGATGCTTAATAGATTGTCCTTCAAGCCTTCAACGAACGCCACTTTGCTAAATCATACTGCACCATTTCCAATTGAATCGTATCCTTGAGTCTTCCCAAAGTTATTGTCTCCAAAGACAACTGTAGGACCATCATTTTTTTAAAAATTTGTTAGGAGAGCCTTGTTGCCGGTTATGTGCCTCGAGCATCCGCTGTCGAGATATAAAATTGAACTAGTGGAGCTCCCTGCCTACAATAAATATTAACATTTATTTTGGTACCCAAATTTGCTTGAGCCCTGGTTTGTTAATACCTTTAGGGACCCAAATCTATTTAGGTCTTTAAAAAATAGGATAATAATTATTAAGATAATACAATGTAGCTACATGACCATATTCATGACAATTATAACATCTTATATGATGCATGCTTGTGTGTGAGTGAATTCCTTCTCTTAAAGGATATGTGTGGATGGTAGACAACCTTTCTTCTGGATTGATACTCTCTTTGCTTCCATACTACTCTACGATTCTGAGATTTCGTAAGGTAGAAGTCAACTCTACATTTCTTTCTTGGTTGGTTCATAGAGTAAGTATTACTTGACTCTACAACCCTTCGAGGCTTGAAGGTAGTGTTTGGCTTACCCTGCGGTTTCTTGAACCCTACACCAATATGTTATCTGTTGTTTTCAGGGATTATAACTTGAACAACAGAGATCGGACAATTTGGAATAATTTGGCTCTACGACCTCTGTGGATTTCACAAACACAATGCTTCTATGGGGGGTTGAAGCACTGTTAATGTTAATCACTAACACTTTATCCATACTTTGATCTGAGGAAGAATCCCTAAATCCCAATCCTGATCAGTTTGAGGCTGCTCTCTGACTAGTGATCGGGAGTCCATAAAACCTATTCCATATTGAGATAGTCTTCTCTAGTTCCTTAATTTGAGAAACCAAAGTTGATTCTCTTTGTGCATTATGTTCAGTTATCTTTCTTAATCTCTCATTCTCAACTTCAAGGATGGAGAGAGGCTAACACTTCATAGAGTTGTTTCTAACTCTACTTGAACTTTCTATTTCTCCTCTTAAAGAAGAAAATGATCCTTTGATAGAGCCTTGAACCACTTCAGATATTTATGCAAATCGAAAGTAATATCATGCAATACAATTCTTAAATCATTAATATCTACATCAAGAGAATTGAAATCAAATAGCTCACTGATGTCATTTCCTAACTATTAGTGTTGTTGCTGACGTCAGCTTATATGGCCATTAGACACAAGTTGGCCATTTAAGGTCCTTTATCTTCGTTGGATTCTGAGCTGGAATCATTCTCAGAATCACTCCACGAACCCTCTGTGACTAATCCTTTGTCCTTCTTCTAGAACTTTCTGTAGCCTATAAACTCTCCCTTTGGGGCTGACCCTTTCTTCTTTTTGTCTTTCTTCAGCTCCTCTCGTAGGGGTTTATTTCACTTTGCGATGTAGTGACCAGACCTTTTGCAGTTGTAACACAGGTCCTTGTTGTGGTCATAACTGCTGTTGTTGTTGTATCTCCTTAGTTTGCTGCTTCTGCCTTTTCTCATGAACTTCCTCAGCCTTCTGGCAAGTAGAGCTATGTCTTCATCATCTTTATCATCATCAGCATCTTCTTCAAAAAGGGCATTGAAAGCAACCTCTGTTGCTTTAAGAGCGGCTCCTCTTTCTTTCTTTTTGGGTTCCGAAGTAGTTTCTGCTCATTGATTCAGCTCTAACTCGTAGGTAAGGAGATTACCATAGAGCTTCTACACTGTCATTTCGTGTAGATTCTTTGACTCTCTAATAACAGTAGTTTTTGCATCCCATTTGCTTGGTAATACCCTCATGAACTTGATGTTGAGGTCTTTATTTGGGTAGACCTTCTCGAATGCTCTGAGGGAGTTGAGCAGCATGTTGAATCTTTCATAAGTAGCTGTTATGTTCTCCCTAGCCCTCATTTTGTACTGTAGGGTCAGTAGGGATTGCTTGTTTTTTCTGACTTCTTTGGTTCCTTCATGCATCACGAGCAAGGCTTCCCAGTCCTCCTTTGTTGTCTTGCAGTTGACTACTTTCTCAAACAACTCATCTTCTTGAGCCATGAACATGATGTTCTTGGCTTTTTTACCCAACTGCACGGGCTTCTTCTCCATATCAGTCCATTCTGCCATTTGCTTGACTGCTACCTTGTTTAGATCTTCTGTTATTGGAGCGAACTTTGTTAGTACATATGGGCATCTGATCACTGCATCAAACAGATCTTTATCGATCACATCCATGTACGCTTGTATTCTAAATTTCCAGTTAGCAAATTTATCTTTGTTGCAAAGAGGTAGATTGTTTTTACCACTAAGCTCAGAACTGGTTTTGTTTTGTGCTATTGATCTACTCAAGTGTTTTAAGTTTTCTTCAAGAGAACCTGCTCTAATACTACTTGATGTTTTTCAAAGGCACTAAGAGATCTTGAAATGGGGTTAAATAGATCCTTTAAAAACTTTTCTTTTAAGGAATTATTACCAGATTATAAATTAAGTAAGTTAATTTAAATATGCATAACTGAATATTAGTTTGAAAAACTCCTTCAAATATTTATAGAAATTTTCAGTTTTGAATTTAGCACATAAGTGGAGTTAAGTCACAAATGAATATAAAGACTTTGCAGGCAATTAAAGTGCAGAAAGTAAATGAGAAACACGAAATTTTAAGTGGTTTGTAACACAAAGATTTCCTAGTCCACTATTTTACGCTTCGAGTAGGAAATACACTAAGAAAGAGGGTGATCACTTGTATCAGTTCACTGAGAACTATTACAACTAATGAATCACTTAGATTCCTTCAAGTCCTTAAAATTTAGTATGTGTTACTAAGACTAGTTTACAAGCAGGTCACTAAGACCAAGGAATCACAATAGAATAAGTGATTTTTGAGGTGAAACTAAGTTGCGTTATGCTCAGCTTCTGAAAGACCTAGTAACAGAACAAGATGTTCTCAAATTGTAGAGTAGAGTCTTTTGAAATTGTGCATCAATTCAAAATTTGATCGTGTTTTTTGTTCCTCATCTTTGCCCTAAACAAGGTCTATTACTCTTTGTGGGACCAAGTTCATATTAGGGTTCACATGATCTAATTGAAATTAATGTACACATTAGGGTTCATGTGACCTAATTAAATGTACAAATTAAGATCCATGATGTAATTAAATGGATACCGGAAAAGACGAAAATAAATGTGCTAGACCCGGGGAAGCCTCCACGTGTTCCAAGGCAGAAGATTCATGGATGCGACCTATTTTGGGAATTGATTGAGAGATTGGATTGGCGACTAGAAGGACAGGGCAATTTGGACATTACTTTGATGACTAAAGGGTATTTCTGGAATTTTTCCTTAAAGACATGACTAAAGGGTATTTCGGGAATTTTCCTTAAAACATGTGTCTAGCATGTGACTACTTCCCAAGAAAGTTCTATAAATAGCTCTTTTATTCTAAGAAGAAGGGATTGCTCTCAAAATATTACACTTGGACTCTTGGAAGCTCTGAGCACATGTCATTGGAGTAATCGCCTACTTGGTCTTCTCCCCTCTTCAATCAATCAATCAATTTCTTATTCTTAGTGGATTTCTCGCCTCTCTAGCCAACACAAAACCCTAACCCTAGCAAGACACGATTTTCTTGCCCATATTTCTTTGGCGACTCTGCTGGGGAGGTGTAGAATTCGTGAAGGGTATGCCCACAACTCGAAGTGGGAGAACTACAGGAAGAGTTTCACCGACAATAAGCATCACTTCACTGGATCCAGTTCTAAAGCAAACAAATCTAGCTTTCCAAAATGCGAATCTGGATCTTGATCAACGCATCCTCGAAGACACTTTAGAAGGAAGTTCAACATCATCATACATGGCTGATCCACAACAAAACAATGCTGCTAGGCAAATGAGCATGGCAAGGCAAGGTGAGGAAGCAAGTGGAGAGCAGACAACTGCGAATGCTGTGCAGATGGAGATGCTCAAAGCATTAAAAGAGGCGCGGGAAGAATAAGGGATGATGATAACCATGATCCTAGAAATGCAGAAGAAGCAGGAAGAGATGGGGAATTTTCGTCAACATTTGATGCAGATTCCTACCTTCAAGGCCATGTTCTAGGAAGCTCTCAGGGGGAACGAGTAGGAGTAGAGGACAACAACAACAACAACAAAGAGAATCAGACTGTGCCTCCAATAATGAAAAGTCAGTCGATTCCAATCATCAATTTGGAGCCCCAAAATAGTGGTGATGTGCCACAATTCAGATTGGAGGCAAGCCAGCCTCAACCAAACATCATCTCAACTACTATCCCAGCATTTTCACAAGTGCAGATACCAACCATCCCGAGCCACATACAACCAACAAGCCAACAAGCACAACCGATAGTTGATCAAGAACTCAAAGGTTCCCCTCCTAGGGTTCGGCCTCTAGGGGCACACTCCTGTTTGAGCTTCGATGTGATTTCCCGATCGAACCTTGGTTATCGTGATGATCAAGAGTAAGGAAAGTGACGAAAAATACATGGAGGCTTAGGGATGATCTCCCTCAAGTCCTTTGAGACATAGAAAGCTACTCAAAAGGGCCAAAGGTCGTGACGCCATGACAAAGGCGTGTGTGACATCAATCCAAAAAGAACATTAGAGCCCTACTTACTTCCTCCATGACTGTTTTACTATGATAATGCAGGCAAGCGTACATTTACTGCAACTATGGCTGATGCTATGTTAAAGACTCGTGGATGCGACCCTTTCCGGATTCTGAGAGTTCTGCCACGTGTCATTGGAGTAATCGTCCGCCTGTTCTTCTCGCCTCTTCAATCAATCAGTCAATTCCTTATTCTTCGTGGATTTCTCGCCTCTCCACCCAACACGAAACCCTAACCCTAGCAAGGCACGATTTCCTTGCCCATATTTCTTTAGCGACTCTGCTGGGGAGGTGTAGAATTCGTGAAAGGTATGCCCACGACTCAAAATGGGGAACTATAGGAAGAGTTTCACCGACAATAAGCATCACTTCACCGGATCCAGTTCTAAGGCAAATAAATCAAGTTTTCCAAAGTGCGAATCTGGATCTTAATCAATGCATCCTCAAAGACGCTTCAGAAGGAAGTTCAACATCACTATATATGGCTGATCTACAACAAAACAATGTCGCCAGGCAGACGAACACGGGAAGGCAAGGTGAGGAAGCAAGTGGAGAGTAGACAACTGCGAATGTTGTGCAGATGGAGATGCTTAAAGCATTAAAAGAGGCGTGGGAAGAACAAGGGATGATGATGACCATGATGTTGGGAATGCAGAAGAAGCAGGAAGAGATGAGGAATTTCCGCCAACAGTTGATGCAGATTCCTACCTTAAAGGCCATTTTCCCAGGAAGCTCTAAGGGGGAATGAGTAAGAGTGGAGGACAACAATAACAACAAAGAGAATTAAATTGTGCCTCTAGTAACGGAAAGTCAGTTAATTCCAACCATCAACTTGGAGCCCCAGAACAGTGGTGATGTGCCACAATTCAGATTGGAGGCGAACCAGCCTCAACCAAACATCATCTCAACCACTATCCCAACATTTTCATTACCATATGCATTGTCAATGCATCCATACATCACAGCCCCTCAGAGAGTCCATACAACAAGTCAGTATGTGACAAAGGATGATATGATCGATGTGATCAATCAACTTTACAAACAAACATCTCGACCTTTGGAGTTAGACTTTATTCCACCCTACCCGACACACATTCGGAGACAATCTTACCCGAGAGGGTATATTGAGCATCCCTCGCAGTTTCTAAAATATAATGGGGAGAAAGGAAATGCCAGAGAGCATATTACTAGGTTCGTGGAGTCGATGTCTCCATGGTTGGGTTATAATGACGTAAACAACCACAACTTGTTGATGAGGGAATTCAATAAGACTTTAATGGATAGTGCCTTTAGTTGGTACTATAATTTGGAGAAAGGGTCAGTCTATGATTGGGATGATCTAAAATTACAGTTTTTTTTAAAAATTTCTATGTGCAGAAGCAGGTAACTATTGTAGAGCTCAGGAGATTCAAGCAGAGGCCGAACGAGGAGCTGTCAGACTATGTGGACATGTTTAGGGCTCAGACACAGAAATGCGCAGAGCCAATTAAAGAAAAGAACTTGGTGAGCATATGCAACAATGGTGCCATCGATGCCTTTAAGCCCCACCTCATTACAAAAGCCTACGATTCATTTGCAACTCTCTTATCTTTCGCACAAGATTTGGGAGGAATTATGACGTTGCCTACAAACCATGCAACTATTATATAAAAGAGCAAGAGGACGACTACTGTGGCTCTGGCGGATTCTCAGCCAAAACCACAAGGGGGCAAGAAGGAGAAGAATGAGAAATTTTTTTGAACGAAACAGAGGAAAGCCCGGGGATAAGTATACCAGAATGCCAGTTCCGGAGGCTATCACATACAGTGAGAAGGCATTCAGGGGCTTGTATAAACAGTGAGTCGAGCACGGAGTGGTGAAACCTCTAAGGCCTAAATTTATGGTGACGGAAGAGATGAAAAGAAGACCGGTCTTCTATGTGTACCAACAGTACGCAGGACATTCCACTATGAACTGCTATAGTCTGCGGAGGATATACCATGAGAAGCTGGCAGTCGGAGAAATTGAACTGTGAAAAAAAAGCAGCGTGTATGACAAGCTACTTCGAAACCACAAAGGAAAAGAAACATGCAACACTATTATCCATGGTGTAGCCCAAGAAGTCAAAAGGATGGAAAATTTAAAAATGAGCAAGAACTCAAAGGTTCCCCTCCTAGGGTTCGGCCTCTAGGGGGCACACTCCTGTTTGAGCTCCGATGTGATTTCCCGATCGAACCTTGGTTATTGTGATGATCAAGACTAAGAAAAATGACAAAAAATACATGGAGGCTTAGGGATGATCTCCCTCAAGTTCTTTGAGACATAGAAAGCTACTCAAAAGGGCCAAAGGTCGTGACGCCATGATAAAGGCGTGTGTGACATCAATCCAAAAAGAACATTAGAGCCCTGCTTACTTCCTCCAGGACTATTTTACTATGATAATGCATGCAAGCGTACATTTACTGCAGCTATGGCTGATGCTATGTTAAAACCGCATGAAGGCAAGAAGGATGGAGGCTCATACTAGATTTCAAGAAACACGATCAAGGGCCACAATAGCCTATTCAAGACAACGGGCTTTAGTAGCATACAACAAGCAAGCATCAAGAATCAATAGTTGATGCTCATGTTAAAACTATGAGAAGTTTTGTTACGCAAACTTCATCAACATAAGAGGATGGATAACCCAAATACTGGCTCCACCATCGAAAGATCTCAGAACTGTAAAGACGAGAATATCAAAAATCCACCCAAGATGGTGGTCCACTAGAAAATGGTGGTTGGAGTCCTCAAGAGTATCCCTTGCCAAGAAATTGGATGACCAAGGGAGGAGGCACAAGAATTGATGAGTTAAAAATCCACCCAAGATGGTGGTCCACTTTAAATGGTGGCCAAGTCCTCGTAGATTGCACTTGCCAAGAAATTGGATGGCCAAGTGACGAGGCACGCAACTTAAGCCCTTATGAAACCCTATATACCAAAAATTGGCACGACGTACCATGAGATAAAGCACAAGTTATACTTTCAATTTCAAAAGTAACCGAGGAACCTGGCTTTACAACCCTCAGACCTGACAAGTTATACTTTTAACTTTAAAAGTAATCGAGACGCATGACTATAAGTCCTCAAAGTTATACTTTAAACTTTAAAATTAATCGAGGCACCAGACTATAAGTCCACAAAGTTATACTTTTCACTTTAAAAGTAATCGAGGCACCTAACTATAAGTCCTCAAACCCGAGAAAGTTACACTTTATCTGTAAAAGTGGCGAACGTTATGCTTTATCCGACAAAAGCAAAATCTATTATTATTATCTTTATGAAAATTTTGAAACGTTATGCTTTTTGTTAAAAGCGATATGATTATTAATAAAAATGTCAAACTTTCACTTATACTTGAATATTCTTTGATTTTAGAAGTATGGATTCAAGTGTTGGTTTGCGAGAAATCGAAAAAAAAGCATGTTACTTAAAAAATTGCATGTTTACTCTCACTATTATGAATATTGTTGTGTTAGAGTATTAATTTGAATAACTTAGGATTCAATGCTAAACATTGAGTCTTAAGGAAAAATTCAAGTTAAAGGCAATCAATAATACTAAAGAAATTCTATTATGATAAATGACATATAAATGAGTTCTTTGATATAGGAAATAACAAAAAGCCATGATCTAAAGGTTAAGACATATCAAAATGAAGATAGGGGCATAACCAAAGCCTCAAAGTCAACGATAGCGGTATCTCAAGCCTTCGTTATCATTCCCCCAAGGTCTTGAGCAGCCGACTCAAATTTCTAAAGCTTAATCTTCAATTTAGCCATGATATCTTGAAGCCCCAAAATCTCTACCGAATGTAAGTAATTCTCATGATGACATGAAGTGACCTCCAAACGTAATGCAATAACACAATACCTATAAGTAAGGAGATGCAGCCAGGCACGAAAAGGAGAAATGTCAAGGCCAACAAGTTATCAACCTCACAACCCAGATATCTAAGTCCTTTGTTCATAGAGAACGGAGAGAAAGACTGTGCATCTCAAGAACAAAGCTTACAAGTTGATCTAATAAGAGGGTCTAGAAGGAGGCCTCACGAATATGTAGCCGATCAAGTATCTGTGGGAACCAAATTAAGAGATGTGTGAGACTTTCCTGACTGGAGGAAGAAACCTAGAAATCCCTCAAAGGAACAAGCTCTCCGGTTGGAATGAAGGAAGCTCTAGTAGGAGCCACTTGTGAAGCAATGGAGAGGGGCTGCACAAATCATGGGGTTAGAGAATTCCTGTGGCTCCATGACATCTTTGTTGTTGGGTGGATAGCCGAGGTCACTAAAAGACGAGGTGGCAGAATTAAGATGAAGAGAGTCAAATAAGGCGAGCCCCTCAACGGGCAAAGAAAGTAAAACATCGGTGCCCCCACCCAAAGAACTAGTAACTGTACCCTCCCTGTCAGGTGAATCCTCGATATAATCCTTCTGGGGAGGATGAAAATTAGCAATAGGTTCTAAAGTATTCCCCCTCGGGGGAGGAGGATCAACTGCCATAATAGCATCAACATCAACATGGGTGTCACCGATACCCTCAAAGCTGTCATGAGAATATGTTGTATATGGGCGTAAAGATGGAACTGTACTAACCACAACAAGACTTGAGCCCACATTAGACATGGAATCGTCAACATTAAGGCTGACACTATTATCATGAGCTGAGAAAGACTTGACAGCAATCATGTTATGTCAGGTAGGCTCACAGGTAGTGGAGGTCGCCACCTCACTTACCGTACCCATAAGAAATCCAATGGGAACATCATCATTCTCAGTAATCTAAAAACAAGGATCCTCGACTTTACTTTAGAGCAAATAACTCTCATCTCCACGATAACAGAGGATCCCGGGGGAGGAACTCAAGGAGACTAAGTCTGAAAGGATTGTGTCACCATGAAAGCATAATTACCAGCCCGCCTGAAAGCCTCTATCAAGTATGCAGCGCACTTAGTATCCTTGGGAGACAGACTAGATGGGCTACAAGAAGCCGAAGCAATAACAGAAAGGCTGCAAGATATATATATTCTAGAATAAGTACATAATTTGAAAAAAGAAAAGGAAGTAGACATCCTCTAGAGTATGGGTGAATTCCCCTCAAATAGTAATGAATGTGCATGAAGAAGAGCACCAGCGGGAAATCAACACAGTAAGGATGTCATGATCCTGTTGGATACGTAGATCCCTACATAGCTGAATGCCCTACATAGCTGAATGCCCTATATAACTGAATGCGGCGATATATGCCCGCACTCATTAGTATAGCCTTATACTCAGCATTCTCGAGGATCTTGTCGGTCCAATGTTACCATCCTTGAAGGCGGCCAGATAAGTCAGACAGAAAGCGAAAGGGACTGAAAGGGTATTCTTGTTTCTCTATGCACATGCGGGGAATGCAATCGGAATGGGGGAAGTCGCCCCAACCTCCACAAGCCATGACATAAAGAAACAAGTCTTCTTTCTCTGGTGGAGGAAAAGTTGTACGATCATAAGTCCTGACTTGCTCCCAGAAGGCGTCAGAAGGCCCAAAAAAGGGAGCCCTTCCCCAATCACTAACGAAGGTAGTTACCTTGGAAGTCTTCAAGTCTTCATAACATTTGGTTGACGAGGCCTGCAAGTAAGAAAGACTCCACATAAGGGTACTAAAGAATAGGGAAAAAATGTCAAGTAAAACATTTGAACTTGAGTATGCTTACCATAACAAGAGAAAAATCTGAGATATACACTTGAGAATACCTGAAAAAAAGAAGAAATAAAGTTAGAGAAGGATCAAGATCACAATTATGAAAGAAAATTATTTTTGAAATGTTTTCGAAAAATTTTGGACAACCAAAATGCATCCTTCGGAGCCATTTTTTGACTTATTCTAGCATGCATCATGGTCCAAGGTGATGACTGTTGTAGTACTCATCGATACGGTCGTTTTGATATGTTATGGGTCTCGAGACTCCAAACGGAACAAAAGTTATGGTTAAAATAGTGGTCATGATTCCCAAAATTCATTTTTTTTTCACATTATTTGACATTTTCTCCTAAGGTTTGCCCCCTAAGGTTCGCCCACCTAGGGTTCAGACCCCTAGGATTCGTACCTAGGGTTCAGACCCCTAGGATTCGGCCCCCTTAGGGTTCTATCCCTTAATTAAGGCTCGACCATGCAAGGAGGTCCCGCCAAAGAGCATTTTTGTGTGTGTTTACTTCACGATTTCGTCGAAAAATGCCAATTTTTTTTATTATCCGAGGGAACCCTACAGGGATATGATCCAAGTAACGAGGCTCGAAAGATAAAACAAAAATTAGGGGTACCTGAAAAAACAAAAAAAAAAAACTTTGGCTCGGCTAGGGTTTGGCCCCCTAGGGGGGATTCTTTTGTATACCTTTGAAATTCTGATGCTCTACAAATCAACTTTCCAGAACGAATGCTTCTTTGTCGCAATAAATATTGTATCTTCCTTTATTATCCGAAGGAACCCTACCGAGATATGATCCAGGTAACGAGGCTCGGAAGACTAAAGAAAGATTACAATAACCTGAAAAGAAAAGTAGATGAAGCAAGTCAAGAAGAAGTTCGGTAGAAAGCATTCAAATAAACAGAAAAATTGAAAGAAAGAAATAGAAGGAGGGACGGAGCCTCCCCCTAGGGTTCAGGTACCCCCTTAGGGCTCGACCCTATAGGGGTAGAATTGCTTTCTTACCTCTTTTCCAAGATAAAGAACGTTTATTTGAACATTTCTTGGTGATCTTTCGACTTGAATGAGGAGAGAAAATGTCAAGACAAAAATTTGCACAATGAAAAGAAAAGCCTAAGTGACTTGGGAGATATATATATATTCAAACTGCATGTTTGCAACAGAAAAGGAAACAATCTCTATTTTCCTATTAAGGAAGATTTCGAAATATAAAGATAAGTTTATTTGAGCTTACTTCTAAATAAAAATATATATAGATAGAAATTTCAAAATTTGTTTATATTTGATATTTTAATGGAATTTCGAAAAAATATATATTTGATATTTTATTCCTAATGAAAATAAAAATTACGAAAAAAATATATATTTAATATCTGATATTTTATTCCTAATAATAGGGAAAATTTTAAATTAATATATATATATATATATATATATTGAATATTTGATTTTCTTAAGAGGATAGACCTTGCTTTATAAAAATCTAATAAAGGAAGATTTTGATTCATTTCCAAATAATAAAATAAGATTTGATTCTAAAAGATTGGATTTTATTTAGTGATATCTGATGATCTTCCTTGTTTTAATTCTCAGGGAAAAAAAGAAAACAAATATTGAGCAAGATATGAAAATTTTTTAAATGATTTACCAAGAGGTCCAAGGAAGAGCCCTTCTAGGTCTTTCTTCCCTAGGGTTTAACCCTAAGGGTTTGGCCCCTAGGGGTTCCCTCTTTTAGGACCCTTGTGTTCAAGACTTAGACAAATGGAGTTACATAAAATCATGCAAAAGCTTGGAGTATTTTGAACGAGCATCTCTCGGGAATCGCGACTCTCGCGCAGGGGACAAATGTGGGCCCAAATGCATATTAGAGTTCACATGACCTAATTGAAATAAATGTATAAATTAGGGTTCATGTGACTTAATTAAATGCACAAATTAGTGTCCATAATATAATTAAATAGATACCGAAAAAGACGAAAATAAATGTGCTAGACCCGGGAAAGCCTCCACGTGTTCTAAGGCAGAAGACTCGTGGATGCGACCCATTTTAGGAATTGATTGAGGGATTGGATTGGCGGCTAGAAAGACAGGATAATTTGGGCATTACTTTGATTACTAAAGGGTATTTCTGAAATTTTTTCTTAAAGACATGACTAAAAGGTATTTTGGGAATTTCTCTTAATACAAGTGCCTGACATGTGACTACTTCCCAGGAAAGTTTTATAAATAGCTCTTCTATTCTAAGAAGAAGGGATTGCTTTTAAAACATTACACTTGGACACTTGAAACTCTCTCCCAACTCGAAGACTCAAGAACGCTCTTAGAATCCCAGCTACCCTAACCCGATTTCCAGATTCTGAGAGTTCTGCCACGTGTCATTGGAGTAATCGCCCACCTGTTCTTCTCCCCTTTTCAATCAATCAGTCAATTCCTTGTTTTTCGTGGATTTCTCGCCTCTCCAGCCAACACGAAACCCTAATCTTAGCAAGACACGATTTCCTTGCCCACACTCTTCACTAGGAAAATTTATGGACGATCGAGATACCGAGATCAAGCATAAGCTCGGCAGCGTGAAGGACACCTCAACGGAGGTTAAGCAGTTGGAGGAGCAAGCGGCAGCGGTGATGAAGGCGGCTAGGATGAAAATATCGGCGGCGCTGAACAAGATGAAGAAGGAGACGCAGGCGGAGGTGGAGCAGAAGCTAGCGGAGGTGGAGCAGAAGCTGGCGGAGGAGAGGAAGAAAGTGGAGGCGGAGCTGCTGGGTAATTTGGAGAAGCAAAAGGAAGAGACAATTAAATCACTTGACTCTCAAATTGCTACTTTTAGTGATGAAATTGTCAAAGAGGTCATTCCTGCCTAATAATGGTTGGTGTTATTATTATTGTTGTTTTGCTAATTTGAGAGAGTAAAAATTATTAATATTTGTTTGTAATTACCTTAATTTTAATTTTAGTTGTGGTTTTTTTTTCTTTCTCCGATTGATGTGTAATAAAAGAGTTATAATTGTGCCATTTTGGGGAAGATAATCAACATATTTCAATATTCAAAACAATTTAATGGCAATTATTTAAAATGTTAGTTTATAATTCTATATTAGTCGTAAAAATAAAATTTATCGCCACAAAAACTATCTTTTTATTATTTAAGGCCGAGTATAACGAGGTGGTATAAATTTGAATTTGATCTGAAATGGTGCTATTGTTATATTTATTAATTATATTATTTTGATTTGCTATTTGATAAAGTCATATTAAAAAATATGTCACATCAAACTTCCGGTTTGAAATGTTAAATTTGAGATCCTTTATAGAGAATAATTTCTTTTTAAGTTATTAATTATTTTCAATGAGTAATTTTTATTTTCAATTATGTTGTTTTAAATGAATATTTAGTCTTAACTAAATAAGTTAAACTGTTTTATAATACACATTTCCATAATTATATTTTTATCATGTGTTTAATATCTTATTACATTTCTATCCTCTAAATGTATATAAATTATGAATTTAAATTCAATATACTGATAATATATAAACAAATAGTGTAAAGATCGTTACATATTATTTTTATAACTTAATTTATTTAATATAAATTATTAATAATGCGTTATAATTTTAATACTGTTCGTGTGTGTGTGTATATATATATATTAACGATGTATGAATTTGTCACTCCACTGTTAATTTGTTATTTGTGTTGCTCACGGTATTAATTTCTTGACGTGACCACTTTAGTTGGACCGAAGTGCAATCGGAAACCTTTATAGCTCATAGTAACAATATTTAAGTAAACAAAAATAATTCAGCAAAATTTATAACACCCACCAAGTGCCTCAAAATATATTTATTGCTTCAGTCTCGTCAAAATCCCTTCAAGTCATCCTTTCAAGATTTCTTGTCAATAAATCAAGATTGTAGCATCCATCGAAATACACCCGTCTGTTCTAAGTTATAAGATTATTATTAAATTTTAAAAGTCAATTAAAGATTTTTTTAAATTAAAATTTAAAATAATATATTAAAAATTATAAAATAATATATTTTATAATAAGTAATATTTTTTAAATAGTTTACAATAGTCATCATTGTATTGGTTAAAACTACTAGAATTCCTATAATTTTGAATTTCAAAAAGTCAATAATAATCTTATATTCAAAAAGTCAATATTCTTTATTTATTGTATAAGATCACATGTTCAAGTTTACTCTCATCAGCAAAAAGTTAGATTTCTGTAAGTGTTTCAGAGACTATAGATAAGTTTCTTCCAGGTTCTCCTTAATCCCCTCCTGACCTTTTCTCTAGGCTCTCCTCTAGGTCTTAAGATTGAAATATACCCCTAGATTTACTACTTTGTAATATTTGTAATATTGTGGGTTCTACAAAAAAAATAAAATAAAAAATGACTGAGCTTAAAACAAATTATCTTTTTTTATTTATTAAATTTGAATCTAAGAGTCAATTCTAACTTTGTTATAGTTTTGCATGTGTTGTACCAAAAATAAACTCGAACCTTGTGGGCTTATTTGGCTGAGCTTGCGCCTATTTACTATAAACCCCAACAGGCTACCGCACATGTATTTTTGGACTACATTTCAGTCAGGCCAAGGTTGAACAGCCTTTAGCTTCATCCAAGCATTATGTAAATGTTGTGTTAAGCGAATTTGTGTCGTGTCTCGTATATATACGTGTTTATAATACGAATTCGTTTATGAATTGTGCTCATGTCAAAAATTGACACGAGTTTAAGATTGTGTTTATGACACAAATCCATTTGTGACGCGTGTTTATGACACCAACTCGTTTATGAATTGTGTTTGTGTCGTGTTGAAAATTGCCGTCCTTATATGACTAAAATTAATATTACCTCATTCCTCAAAAGGATGAGCAAGTATATTTTTCACACATATTAAAAAAATAAAAATAGAGAAAAGAGAGTAAAAAAAATTTAAATTTATCTTTAGTGGCCTCACAAGATTATATAATTGAATTTTTTTAATATTGATAGACTCTACTAAATGACATACTTACCGTTTCACTTTATGTATTTTATCTCATTCTTTTGAGAAGAAAAAAATTATAACTTTAATCATCTTTTGAGGACGGTGATAATACCATATTAAAGTTATGTTTGATATCTCATTTCAAATTTTCGTATCAGATGTGTTTAATTTTAATTTCGAAAATTGGCATGGAGTTACTAAACATAATATAAATACTCTTAGAAAGGAACTTTTTTCTTCTAAACGCGCCCACTTTTGGAGGTATATCACTACAAGAATAATGAATTCTTAATTATCATCAATAAGAAGAATTACGCGTCTCACACTAAGTAGGAAGGAAAGCCCAACTTAACCCGAGGAAGAAAAGTCTCATAATAAAGAAAAGAAAACTTTATAATAAGGAAGAAACATAACTTAACCAATAACAATGATCAAAATCGAATAGGTTTAAAAATCTCACTTTTAATTATCAGACTACCTAACCAAAACAAATAATCCTTTAAACTACCTACAATTTACGCGTCAAGGATCTTGAGTCTATATGCAAGCTGGTTTGAACTTTGTGGAAGATGCCTTAAATAATTGGTTCCATGATTTAATTTGGTGTGATTTGAAATGCAGGCTATATTATTTGATTATATGTACCTAAAGATCGACAAAGTATTACAAATTATAATTTAACTTATTTGAATGATTTACGAGCAGAAAACAAAAGTAAAACAAGACACATGCGGTAGAAAACTTTTAGACAATCAAATGGGTTAGAAATTAAATGTGATTTGAAATGCAGGCTATATTATTTGATTATGTGTACCCAAGGATAGACAAAGTATTACAAATTATAATTTAACTTATTTGAATGATTTATCGGTAGAAAACAGAAGTAGAATACGACGCATGCGATAGAAAACTTTTAGACAATAAAAGGGGTTAGCATCAGTTCTGAGTCAGAGTCTTCGGTATCCTATCTTTAATTAGTTCTACTTGATATAATAAAATATATACTGCAAGTGCACAATATTAAATTGAATAACTGACAAATATATATTGAACTACAGAGAGTAGATTAATTTTAAAACATCTTTAATATGTATCTCAGGTAAATTAGAAATAAAGATGAAAAATTAAATTATTTTTAGCAACAAAAAAAGATGAAAAATTAATTAACTACAATTAAATACTAATTAAATTAATTAGAATAAAAAAATTAATAATAAATAAGCAATCTAGAAATTCGAATCCATTAAACAATAAATATGACAAATAATCCAATATTTTCTATTTTTAAAACTCAAATTACGCCACTAATTTGGTATACAGAATTCAAAAAATAAATCAATTAAGTCCAATTAAAATTAACTCTGATTTTAATTTTTATTCCTTTTAATTTAGTAATTTTATAATTAACTTGGACAAGAATAGACTCTGAAAATTTAAGGATTAACTATAACCCATCAAAATCGTATAAGAAATATAAAACGAATGTATTTTAATATTAAAACATGACGACGAAATCAATTAAACATTAAAGTATAAATAATAGAAAAGATGAAAAATATTATCATTAATAATTATTTAATTCCATCTTCATCATAAATCTAAAAATTAGCTGGACATTAAAATACATAAAACAACTAAGAAGAAGAAGAGGTTAGACATAAAATAAGAATACTCCCTTTATTAATATCTTTCAACAAACGTACAATGAAAAAGTAATTTAATCTACACATACTCCTAACATAAACTATACATAAAACTCCTCTAATTCTCCAAAATAGAGGCCTTATTTGTAGAAATAGATTACTTGTGCTCCAAACTAGGTACAATGAACTTGGACTATTTTTTGTCAATGTTCTAGATAAAATTAATTCTTTATTTTCATCTTTCAAGTATTTTTTTCTTGCACATCTCTTTATTGGAGTCCAAATAAAAATCAACTAGGAAGCTTCTAGCACTCCCTTTTCAACTCAACTTCATCCATTTATTAAATTCTTGCAAAAAACAAATTAATTAAATTAATAAAAATATTAAAATGAACAAAATTAGGTAATTAAATTGTATGAATTATGGAACTATCACTACTCTTTATCCTATTATTAATGATATAATCTCAGTAGGTTCTTTACATCTATGCAGTTGCTAATTATTAGTTACAAGTAGTATGAGTTTTTGTTGTTTACCAAAGACAGTAAGAGATCTAGAAGGGGGGTTGAATAGATATTTTAAAACTTTTTTTTAAGAAAGTATTACCATATTATAAATTAAGCATGTTAATTTAAATATGAACAACGAAATATTAGTTTGAAAAACTCTTTCAAAGATTTAAAGAAATTTCCAGTTCTGAATTTAGCACTTAAGTAGAATTAAGTCACAAATGAATATAAAGACTTTGTAAAAAATTAAAGTGCGAAAAGTATATGAGACATAAGAAATTTTAAGTAGTTCGGAGTACAAAGATCTCCTAGTCCACTCTTTTACTTTTTGAGTAGCAAATCCACTAAAGATGAGGGTGATCATTTAGATCAGTTCAGTAAGAACTATTACAACCAATAAATCACTTAGATTCCTTCAAGTCACTAAGACTTGGTATGTGTCACGAAGACTAGTTCACTAAAAACTTTTCAAGTTACTTAGACTTGGTTACAAGCAGGTCACTTAGACTTGATTACAAGCAGGTCACTAAGACCAAGGAATCACAATAAAATAAGTGATTTTTGGGGTGCTATTAAGTTGCGTTATATTCAGCTTCTGAAAGACTAGTAGCAGAACAAGGTTCTCAAATCTTAGAGTAGAGCTTTTTGAAAGTTGTGCAGCAATTCAAATCTTGATTGCGTTCTTGTTATTGTTAGATTGAATCTGCATGCCTTTTATAGAACATCCTCAAGATTTTCTCGTTGAAAAGTTGTCGTTGCTCATTTAATACTCCGATCCTAGAATATCTCTGATTGTTGACTTCTAGAACGGATGTGTTAGCTTGCTTTTGGCTATGATATGCCACACCAGAACAGTGACAATCATGTGAGTTGTTGTCACTTCACCGAACTAACTGTTAGATACACATCGATCTGATCTCCTTTTTAAATTTTATGATATTCAGTAACTGTCTTGTGATTTGCACTCTACGAGTCTTGATGTTGCCAGTCCATTGTCAGAATTGAAGTACTCTATGATTTTTCTTAATCGTAGACTTTTATGGTGATCGTAGAGTATCTCGCTAAACTAACTCTATAATCCTGCAAGCTCTACGATCTGCTCCATGATTCACAAGCTCTACGATCTGTAGGTTCTACGATTTTTGACAAACTCTGCGATCTTCAAAATGCTTTACGATCTCTTGGCATACTCTACGATTTTTATTTTGCCTTAGGATCTCTGAGCAGGCTCTGCGATCTTCATTATGCCTTACGATCATTCAATCAGCTATACGATCGTTTAAATAACTTTACGATCATTTGATTTCCTTCAACAGTTTATACATTCAATTTGCTCAATAGATCAACCTAACAAATTTGATTTTCTACTCTAAGTTCTTGTACATCAATTTCATTTTAAGAACTTCACAAAAGCTACTGGTTATAAATATACATTATCTCATCATCATCAAATCAAAATATGCAATTGTCATAACAATCTCCCCTTATTTGATGATGACAAAACTAGTAGTTTCAAGCATTCATCAATTTCTAAGATGCATGATGCTTTGATTTTAAACGTGACTTATATACAATGAGCTATTATATTTCTAGAGGAAAATAATGAATTTATTGATGAATAAAAGAATATTACAAACTATATAAAAAATATTTACAAGGAAAATTTTACAACACATTTACTTATTTACCTTCTCTATTTGTTTATCTTCTCCCCTATTGCTCCTCGACGGATCTCTATGCTCTGTTTCACGCCGTCTCATGTAGTTCTTTCCCTTTATCTTTTCTTCTTTGAATTTCTTTATTTGAGTCTTTGGTTCTAAGGTCAGACATATTAAACCGTTATTCCCCTTCAATATGAACCCCTTGAATTTTTCTGTTTACGAATTCTAGGTCACTAGATGAGAGTCGTGAGCCAATGAGAGTTATTGTACTCGACGATCCTGGCCTTGAAGAGGAGGAAGACTGTCCACAACATTGTCCTTAGCTTAGAGGTATAACTTGTGGTGTTGAAGAATCTCTAGAGGGAAGACGAGGAAGAATTGATGATTGCTGAGGTCGTCTTCTCTCCCCCTTTTTGTCAACATTTCTGTTATTTCATCGAGCGTTGACTTCGTCAAAGAGTTACTTGTCAGAGTTGACAAGTAACTCTATTTGGCTCCTGGATAATGTTATGCTGTCTCTGGATTCTTGATGTCTGGCCTCAGCTTGTTCTCTTTGATGATGAACAATGGTCAAAGCATTGTCAATGTGTTCCATCGACTGCATCACTAAAATTTTGAATTCCAGTAAGGAAGAGCTCAACGAGAAGACCTTGTTGGAGAGAAACTTGATTGATTCAACATTCGTATTTTAGAGAGAGATTACAACTGCTTTATGATCAACGATTTACTTGAAGTAGATCTCATCTCGCTTCTTTAGATTCTCGATAATAGTTTGAATGAGATTGTTTACTCTTGCGCCGAACTCTTTTGACATTTCCCCAAGTACTTTAGCAGTGATTTCGGTGATATAAGCGAGACCTTTTTGAATTCTAGTAGCAGTATCTTGAATCTCTTCATTGCATTCATTAGCAATGACATCTAGCATTCTTTCAAGTTGGATTTTAAATGGCATTACTGAAACTTTTTCCAAAATCTGCTCCATTAAAGCCTCAATTCCTTCCTTATTTCCCCGGTTTAATGAATTGAATAAGGAATGAACAATTGCTAGATCTAGATTTTGAGTATCGGAGGAGGAAGGTATATCTGTATATGTATGAGAGGTAGAAGGTATATCTGTATGGCTAGTATTAGAAGCATTTATAGGAGGAGTTTGGCTTTCGATCATAGGGTGTTGGGACTCTACGATCGGAAAGGATAAAGGAGATGGTGAGTTTGAATGTATCTATACATGAGAGTTAGGTAAAGACAATATTTGTATAGGAGAGGGAGTATTTTGTACATGAGCGTAAGGTTTTAGAACTCTACGATCGAGGATTGAGTATTTTGTACATCGATCGTAGGGTTTTGAGACTCTACGATCGGAGATGATTGCTCAACAATTATAGTGTTGGGCTCTACGATTGCTTCATAGCGAGAAAGAGGTTGAGTTGAAAAGAATAAAGAATTAGCGATAAAAGTGAATTTATTATAAATACCTGAAGAAGATTTACCATTTGTGATTGTCCTTCTGGCGAAGTTGATGACTCTAGGGAAGTTTTGAGACATCACCTTGACATTAGGATATGTTGAGTAGGTCCAGGTAATGTAGCTCAGATCTCTTAGAAAAATAGCCTTCTCCCATGCCATGATCTGAATAAAAAAGAACAGTAAGTCGCTGTCACTTTGATAGTTAACAGTGCTTCTGTTTATGCCTTCAAAATCAGCACCAACTCCGGTGCCCAAGAACTCCAAGTTAATTGGTTCTCTTTCTATCTCTTTAGGGACTAATAAATTTTCCACTTGCTCCCCCTGAGTTATAGCATTGTTGGGCTCAGAACCATGTTGACTTAGCTCTCTTCTGATGTCCTCTAGGACAAAATCAATGATCCTTGTTAGCTTTAAGGAATCATCGGAAGAGCTTGGAGTTGGCTTCTCCCTCTCAGAAGTAGCTTCAACTAGCTTGGCTAGTTTTGAGGTTCTCTTCTTTTTCTTCTTCTTCTCATCAGCCTTTATCTTTTTTTCTGACTTCTTTATCAGTTTCCTCTTTTTTGGCTCAGGTTCATGGACCTTCACAACCATCTTTTCTTTTGCTTGATTTGGCCTTGACATATCTGTCATCCTAGCCATCATTTCATCAGTCATTGGCTTTGGGTCAGAAGCCTTCCTAACCATCTTATCATTTGCTGTTGTTGCCTCTAGCTAAACGATTGGAGAGTTGGGAGGCTCTACGATCAGCTTGACAGATATAATGTCTTCAATAAGAATGAGCCTGTCGGACTTGGCCATTTTGGCTGATCTTTCCTTCTTTATTTGCTTTTTATCCCATTCAGTAAGGGGTAGACCTTCCTTAGCAGCAACTTCGGTGTCGTGTCTGTAGATCTCTTCACAAACTTCTTTAGTTTGTTCTCTAGTGGTGTTGGGAGGAGGCTGAACAGTTGTCTGCCTTAAGCATTTGCCTTTCCATCCCTTCTTCTTAACTAGCTGAAAGAGGGAGACAGAATCATCCACCTTTTCCCTCGTCTCAAGAACATTAGGTTTGTCCTAAGAGTCCTTAGAAATCTCCTTTCTTCCTTCATCTTTCTTCTTCAACTTCTTTTGAGGAGGCTTTTCTGCTGTGGAAGCCAAAGCCTCAGGAACATTGGGGGCTGCAGAACTCCTAGTGGTTTCTTCCCCTATTACGATAATCTTTCTCTTCAACTTGATCGTTGCGGGCTTCTGTACCTCACTGAGGGTCTTATCACTGCCCTCTGTCTGCTTGAATTGAAGAATCTCAACTGGGTTCCTCTTCCAATTGTCGAAGAGTTTCTTTGTAATCTTCTTGTTCACATTGAAGGCTTCTCCCTCCTTATCTTCAATACAATTCTTCAGTCTCTTCTTGAGGAGGATGTTGATGAATCTCCTATAGTACATTTTGGCATAGGCTTTCCCGCGGCCTTTTTCTTCTCATCATCACTAAACCATTTAGAGATCTAGCCCATCAAAATGGCTCCAAAGTTAATTTTCTTCTCTATCACGATATCAATCATTATCTTCAGCTAGAGCTCACTAACTAAGTCGTGGGCTGAGTCCTTGTTGAGGATGCACTTTTCGACGATGTCGGTAAGGAAATCTTAATTTTGGGAGAACTTCTTCTGCATCCCCTTGAGCTCTAAGTTCTTTTTATATCCCATGAGCTCTAGCCCAGACTTCGTATCGATGTCATCGAAGGTAGTGATACCCTCGGTTACGAACCCCAGGTGATGGTTCATCTCCACAACATCGAACTGATGGGTTCCTTCACTGGCCTTCGAAATAATGACTCCATATGCGCAAATGCCATTTAGATGGAATTTCTTAACCCATTTTGTGTAGATCTTTGTGCTGGTGTTCAATGTTTCATAGAATCCCACCTTTTGCACTAATCTTAACACTGCTCTGAACTGCACCTTTGCTCCTTTAAATTCCTCAACGCAGAGTTGGTTTTCAGAGATGACTTAGTAGTTCGACATCTTTCTCGGTGTTGATTTGATCTATAAAAGAGCAAAAGTTAACCAAGTTTACAGACTTTTGGAAAGCTAGGGCTTAAGAGTGAGAGAGAAGATTTGAAAGCTAGAGAGTTCATATTAAATAAATAGGAAAAGTCAAATTAAAATTTTGAACTATATAAGTGTACTTCCCTCTATTTCGGTTGAGTGAAACATGTTTCGTACAGATATTGGGCGGACGTTACGTCATAACTGCCATTTATAGTTGTTGGGCAGTTATTTCTTCATATAACTTGCTTGGTCCGAATTTATCGTGCACACGCTTTAACTGCTGTCTTTCTGCTTTAGCGACTTGATAGATAACGTAGAGCTAGCTTTTACAAAGCAATTTAATTTTACAATATCTCGCCACTCTACAAACTTTTTCACTCTGCGAAGTACTCTACGAACTTTGCTGTACTTAACTGTTCTTCGATTTCTTCTTGCAAACTTAGTATTTTCTAGAGCATAATATCAAGGATGCAAATTTAGCATTCCTAACTCAGTAATTAACTTATTAAATTTGGATTCGTCTAAAGATTTAGAAAAAACATCAACAAGTTAATTTTCAGATGATATGAAATGCAATGATATATTCTCATTTTGTACATAATCTCTAATAAAATGGTATCTGATATCTATATGTTTAGTCCTAGAATGCATGACAGAAGTATGAGTTATGACAATAACATTGGTATTATCACAAAATATAGAAATAGATTTAAACTCAAATCTATAATCAGCTAGTTGATTCTTCATCCATAGAATTTGAGCACAATAGATACTAGCAGTAATATACTTAGCTTTTGTAGTTAAAGTTGACACCGAGTTCTGCTTCTTGCTGAACCATGAGATTAGTCTATTCCCAGTATTTGGCATGTACCGCTGGTACTTTTCTTGTCTATTTTGCATATTATAAAATCTGCATCTGAATACCCTATTAGATCAAAAGGTGACTCCTTGGGATACCACAGTCCTAAATGTGGAGTGCTCTTAAGATATTTGAAAAATTCGTTTTACAGATATTCAATGCGATTCCTTTGGGTTAGCTTAAAATCTAGCACAAATATAAGTAACTAACATAATATCTAGTCTATTAGAAGTTAAGTATAGGAGAGATCCGATCATACCTCTGTATTGAGTTATATCAATACTTTTACCTTACTCATCTTTGTTAAGCTTAGTTGCAGAGGCCATTTGAGTCTTCATGGGAGTGGCTGATTCCATGCCATACTTCTTGAGTAAGTCCTTAATGTACTTGGCTTAGTTGATGAAAATTCCTTCATCAGTCTACTTCACTTGTAGTCCAAGGAAAAAGTTCAGCTCACCCATTATACTTATTTCGAACTTACTCTGCATTAGCTGGGCAAACCTCTCACACAATTTTTCGTCAGTAAAATAAAAAATAATGTCATTTACATAGATTTATACTAATAGAGTTTTATCTTTGTGTTGTCTAAGGAATAATGTGGTGTCTACCCTACTCTAGTGTATTATTTTTTAATAAAAAATTAGTTAGAGTTTTATACCATACCCTAGGTGCTTGTTTTAAACCACATACTATCTTATCTAGTCTATAAACAAAATTAGAGTGAGATGGATTGACAAAACCTAGAGGTTGTTCGACATAAACCTTTTCCTAAAGTTCCCTGTTCAGAAATGTACTCTTGACGTCCATTTGAAAGACTTTGAATTTTATGTGAGCAACATATGCAAAGAGCATCCTGATGGCTTCCAATCTAGCAACAGGAGCAAATGTCTCATCATAATTGATTCCTTCTTTTTGCAAATATCTTTTGGCCACCAATCTTGCTTTGTTCCTTGTGATCACCCCATCTTCATCCATCTTGTTTCTGAATACCCATTTGGTGCCGATGATTGCAAGATCTTTCGGTCTTGGGACTAACCTCCAAACGTTGCTTCTTCCAAACTAATTCAGCTCCTCTTGCATAACTTCAATCCAACTTGAATCTTCCAAGGCTTTTTTGATCTTTTTAGGCTCCATTTGAGATATAAATCTTAGGAAGAAACATTCGTTCTGAGTTACCGACCTAGTCTTGATCCTTGAACTAGGAACCCTAACGATCAGGTCTTGGGTGTGATCTCTTGCCCATCTGCTTTCAGTTGGAACATCGGTCCTTGTGCCTTCCTGTCTGAGTTCTTCAAGCTCTGGTTCTTGTTCAGTTGAATCTTCAATTCGTAGAGTATCTATCATTGACACTATAGACTCTAAAATTTCTTTCTCCGGCACTACGATCGTTGGGTCTAGCTCTATGGTTTCAGAGTCTTTAATCGTAGGGTTCTCCTACTCTACGATCGCTCGATCCCGCTTTACGATCTCGTCGAATGATATAACTTTTCTTAGTACTCCTAAGTCAGATTCGTCGAAGGTGACATAGTTAGGTACTTCAACACTTAACAATTTCTTATTGAGTACTCTGTAGGCTTTGCTATCCACAGAGTATCCAAGAAATATCCCTTCGTCTAACTTGGGTTGAAACTTGGTCAGCTATCTCTTACCGTTGTTAAGGATATAACATGTACAACTAAATACGTGAAAGTAGCTGATATTGGGCTTCCTTCCTCTCCATAACTTGTAGGGCGTCTTCTTTAATATAGAGTGAATGAGCGATCTATTCTTAGTATAGTAGGCAATGTTGACAACTTCAACCCCGAAATATTCAGGTAGGCAAGCTGCGGCTAGAAGAGTCCTTCCTGCCTCTATAAGAGTTCTGTTCTTTCTTTCAGCTACTCCATTTTACTGTGGAGTTCTTGGAGCTGAGAAGTTGTGATGTAAGCCATCGTCTTCACAGAACTTATCTACCTTAGAGAAGTCGAATTCCCTTCCATGATCACTCCTTATGACTTTAATCTTCTAGCCATTCTCATTCTCGACCAACTTGAAGAATTTGATCAGTTGGGAGCTGGTTTCATTTTTAGAGCTTAAAATGAATACCCATGTGAATCTGGTGTGGTCATCTACTATCATAAGTGAGTATCTTTTTCTTCCAAGACTGACATCTGGGATATGCCCAGAGAGATCCATATGAAGCAGTTGCAGGGGCCTATCGTTAGAGTTGACTATCTTGATTTTGAATGAGACTTTTATCTGCTTTCCTAGTTGACATACTTTATAGGGTTTTTCTCTAATGAAATTGAGCTTTGGTAACCCTAAGACTAGGTCTTTGGAGGTAAGCTTTGACATGTTTTTGAAGTTCAGATAAGACAATCTTCGATGCCAGAACCAGCTGACTTCTTTTAATTCTTTTGTAAAGAAGCAAGTTGTTTCAGTTAAACTAAGTTCTATAATATTAACCATGTATACATTGCCTTCCCTAGTTTCAGACAACTTCAACAAGTTTGATTGTAGATCTCTGACTTGACACTGGTTGTTGAGGAAGATTACTTGATATCCTTTATCACATAGTTGGCTGATGCTTAATAGATTGTGCTTCAAGCCTTCAACGAATGCCACTTTGCTAAATTATTCTGCACCATTTCCAATTGAACCGTATCCTCGAGTCTTCCCAAAGTTATTGTCTCCAAAGACAACTGTAGGACCATCATTTTCTTTGAAATTTGACAGGAGAGCCTTGTTGCCGGTCATGTGCCTTCAGCATCCACTGTCGAGATACAAAATTGAACTAGTGGAGCTCCCTCCCTACAGTAAATATTAACATTTATTTTGGTACCCGAATTTGCTTGAGCCCTGGTTTGTTAATACCTTTAGGGACCCAAATCTACTTGATTCTAGGTCTTTAAAAAATAGGATAATAATTATTGAGATAACACAATGTAGCTACATGACCATATTCATGACAATTATAACATCTTATATGATGCATGCTTGTGTGTACGTGAATTCTTTCTCTTAAAGGATATGTGTGGATGATAGACAGCCTTTCTTCTGGATTGATACTCTTTCTTCTTCCACACTACTCTACGATTCTGAGATTTCGTAGGGTAGAAGTTAACTTTATATTTCTTTCTTAGTTGGTTCATAGAGTAAGTATTACTTGACTCAACGACCCTTCGAGGCTTTAAGGTAGTGTTTGGCTTACCCTGCGGTTTCTTGAACCTTACACCAGTATGTTATCTATTGTTTTCAGGGATTACAACTTGATCAACAGAGATCAGACAATTTGAAATAATTTGGCTCTGCGACCTCTGTGGATTTCACAAACACAATGCTTCTATAGGGGGTAGAAGCACTGTTATTGTTAATCACTAACACTTTATCCATAATTTGATTTGAGGAAGAATCCCTAAATCCCAATCCTGATCAGTTTGAGACTGCTCTCTGACTAGTGATCGGGAGTCAATAAAACCTATTCTATGTTGAGATAGTCTTCTTTAGTTTCTCGATTTGAGAAACCAGAATTGATTTTCTTTGTGCATTATGTTCAGTTATCTTTCTTAATCTCTCATTCTCAACTTCAAGGATGGAGAAAGAGCTAACACTTCGTAGAGCTGTTTATAACTCTACTTGAACTTTCTATTTCTCCTCTTAAAGAAGAAAATGATCCTTTGATAGAACCTTGAACTACTTCATATATTTATGCAAATCGAAAGTAATATCATGCAATGCAATTCTTAAATCATCAATATCTACATCAGGAGAATTGAAATCAAATACCTCACTGATGTTAATTTCTTGACTATTAATGGTGTCGCCGATGTCAGCTTAGACACAAGTTGGCCATTTAAGGTCCTTTATCTTCGTTGGATTCTGAGCTGGAATCATTCTCAGAATCACTCCACGAACCCTTTGCGACTAATCCTTTGTCCTTCTTCTAGAACTTTCTATAGCCTATGAACTCTCCCTTTGGGGCTGACCCTTTCTTCCTTTTGTCTTTCTTCAGCTCCTTTCGTAGGGGTTTATTGCACTCTGCGATGTAGTGCAGTTGTAACACAGGTACTTGTTGTGGTCATGACTGCTGTTGTTGTTGTATCTCCTTAGCTTGCTGCTTCTGCCTTTTCTCATGAACTTCCCCAGCCTTCTGGCAAGTAGAGCTATGTCTTCATCATCTTCATCATCATCAGAATCTTCTTCAAAAAGGGCTTTGGAAGCAGCCTATGTTGCTTTAAGAGCGGCTCCTCTTTCTTTTTTCTTGGGTTCCGAAGTAGTTTATGCTCATTGATTCAGCTCCAGCTCGTAGGTAAGGAGATTACCATAGAGCTTCTACACTGTCATTTTGTGCAGATTCTTTGATTCTCTGATAACAGTAGTTTTTGCATCCCATTTGCTTGGTATAATACCCTCATGAACTTGATGTTGAGATCTTTATTTGGGTAAACCTTCCCGAACGCTCAGAGGGAGTTGAGCAGTACGTTGAATCTTTCATAAGTAGTTGTTATGTTCTCTCTAGGGACATGGGAGAACATTTCGTACTGCTGGGTCAGTAGGAATTGCTTATTTTTTCTGACTTCTTCGGTTATTTTGTGCATCACGAGCAAGGCTTCCCAGACCTCCTTTGTTGTCTTGCAGTTGACTATTTTCTCAAACAACTCATCTTCTTGAGCCATGAACATGATGTTCTTGGCTCTTTTACCCAACTGCACGGGCTTCTTCTCCATATCAGTCCATTTTGCCATTTGCTTGACTGCTACCTTGTTTAGATCTTCTGTTATTGGAGCAAACTTTGTTGGTACATATGGGCATCTGATCACTGCATCGAACAAATTTTTATCGATCGCATCCATGTACGCTTGTATTCTAAATTTTTAGTTAGCAAATTTATCTTTGTTGCAAATAGGTGGATTGTTTTCACCACTAAGCTCTGAACTGATTTTGTTTTGTGCCATTGATCTACTCAAGTGTTTTAAGCTTTGTCAAAGAGAACCTGCTCTAAGCAAAGACAAGCACGGGTAACAATACTTGATCTCAAAATATCAGATCAGTAGCATACATCTCCGACATCTGCATCATCACTCACTGGAATAGCTCAATGTCTAAGCCACGCCCATATGAAATAGTACGAAAATAGAAATAACTTTATAAAAAAATACAAGGTGATATAAATTACAAAATAACAAGAAACATAGATGTCTGAATATCTCCATATGATGTATATGCTGGTATCCTAAGTTGACTCAGCACTCGATACCTACTGGTAGTATTTTTTGGGGATCCTGAGACACGATCCACAGAGTCATCTATTCATCTTGAGATAACCTAATCTCGAGCGGTGGAATCTAACGGCTCAAGATCTTTTCTAACAATCTGCAACTCAACTATACAGGTGTCTTGGAGCTGCTAAAATCGATCCTCTAAGTTATTATTTACTTTCTAGTTATTTAAAAAAATTAATTAACTACCTAACATAGCAAATTCTTGCTTGGAAGAGAAATTGGACTTGGGAGTTATGGACTGAAATCCCTTTTTTTTATTCGTATTTTATAGTTGTCGGTCCCGCCACCAGTGGAAGCAAGCTAGTCAAGAAAACTTTTTTTGAATTTGAAATTTAAAAGTACGTACTTCTCAAAACATTTATTACCTGTATAGTCTGGGCTGGGGGAGTAATAGTAGGTGATGTCCCCTTCTTCGTATGGCTCTATCCTAAAATTCAAGAAGGGTAGGCGGTATTAAAATTCAAGAAGGGTAGGCGGTCGTCGGAATACCGTATACCATATATTATTGATGTGGATATTAATAGGCAAGCGATATTCCACAATAGTTTATTATATTTTTACACGCAAATTATCGCTGTAAAGACAAAAATCATCGTTATAGGATCTATAGAGACACTTTTCGTGTGAAAATATCAAAAACTGTTGTGGAAATATCATTTCCCTATTAATATAAAAGGGCCATGTGTTCCCAATAGTCAACTGTCAATTGAGGGATCCTCACACGTATGCATATGCTGGTTCAACATTTGAAGAAGATGGGCTGAAAATAATTGCTTAGATTTGAATGGCGTGACATTAATTTATTGTATTTTGAGAACCTATTCTATTAGAATTCTATTTTGAAGACAATTTTAAATTTTCTGACTTTTGTTGATGGGATAAACTCAAATTTGTGACCTTACACATTAAAGCGAGAAGTCTTTAGCAAAATTCAATAAGACGAATTTAAAAAATATATTTAAATTTTTTTTAAAACACGAGTATTTACATATACTTTTATTTAATTTAAGGGTGTGAAGCAATATTATTATGTAGATGTGTAATACAAATATTTTTCACTCATCATCATATGAAGTTTACATGCCTTCATATGTTGTGTTTGCTCCTACTTTGTGCAAATTGCACTTGTTAATGTAATTTACACCTCTTGCTTCCGGACTTCATTATGACTGTATCCAATGGCTAAAGTTGGGATGGAATGCTGAAGTTTGTAGTCAAATTTCAGATCAAAACACATTTACTCTGCTCTCTTATCTTCATTATTCTGCAGTTGTCTTGTTTTTTCCGTCTGCATTAAGTCAAAAGATTTGTAAGTATTGTTTCCATTTTTCTGAATCTATCTGCTTCATTTTGGTCTTGTTGACTACTGAACACCCCCCCCCTCCCCCACACACACCCCAAAACACCCACCCACCAACCCAAACTAGTCCCCCATCAACAAGAGCAAAAGGACAGTATAATTTTCCGGACTGAAAAATGTTCTTTCTTCTGTAAGATTGTTAAACATTTGAATGAGATTTAGAGTTGACCATAAAGCAGGAAGCATGATTTGGTTAAACATTTGGGACTCTAAGGGCTCTTGTGATCTTGAATTTGTATTTTGTACCACAGAATTTTTCAGCTTTCACACATTTCTTATTTTTTTTTTGTTCTTCTGATTGCTGATATTGTAAGATAAGGCCACGACCAGCATGTATGATTCCATGAACACCCAAGAATTTGTTATGCCAATAGTAAGATAAGGCCATGACCAGCATGTATGATGCTATCCTTTGGTTTTGTCTTGCTTTTGTGAACTATAGTAGTGCCAATAAGCATGATCAGGATGTATTGGCTATGACTGAGTTCTTGTGAATTTGAATACATGATTTTTTTTGACTTGCTTAGCTATCATGATGCTGTGTGTATATATATCTAATAATTTTATTATCTTTTGCAATTTTAAATTAGGATGTTGACGGAGAAAATAGAGATAGAGATGTGGAGCTCGATGGAGATGATGATGATGAATTTGATGACGAGAGTTAATTTTAATTTCCGGCGTGAAGAAGGATCCTGTGATGCTTATTGTTTAGTTTTGAACACTTTGACAAGTTATTTTGAACAAATCGACAACGAGTTTGTTATTGTAAAAAAATCTATGGTATAATATTAAGGATGATATTGTTGCGTTTTGAGATAGATTTTAAGTTTGTTGTACTTGAAAATGAAACCAAATACGAAATTATATTGGGTATGAAATTACGCAATTTGTAACCGAATTGAATTAAAATTATACCTTGTTGAAAAAGATTAGACACGGATGGATTCTGTCTCAAATGATTCTCCGCCAAAATAATCCTGCCACAAGTTTCTGTCATATTTTGAGACGGAAATATTCGTCTCAGATTAATAAAGCTCTGTAGAGACTGTTTAGAGACGGGAAAAAGCAATTTTAAAAGAAAATTAGATATAGAATATTGAGAGTGGTCTCTAATTAGCAACGTGATTTTTAGAGACAGATTTTAAAAATTAAAATCTGAGACCAGATTTTGCCGTATGCATGTACGTAGGTGTACATTTTTGACTCGGCCCCCTTCTGACGTTGAATGACAATTAAGTTCTAATTCAAGCTTGTGGATGGAGCAACAAGGTTAGGCTTCGCAAAGATTTTTGCCTTCTATAAATACCTAGCTTGCATCTGATCCTCAGTGTATCATAAACTATATAATTGCTAAGAACTTAATTCTATATCTTCTCCATGGCCTTAACTTCATCAATAAATTCCGTTCCCATTCCGGAGGTTGTTCGCCCTAAACCGCACTTCACCCCTAGCATGTGGGGTGATCGTTTCTCTTCATTCTCTGTAGATGATCAGGTACCATCAGATCTTCATGCATAGTGTGTACGTAGTACGTACTATTATAATCTATCTGCACAAAAATGTTGTGTGTTTGTGTGTGCGAGATATAATATTGTATATAGAAAGATCACATGAACAACTATTTGTCATTCCAAAGTTTTGGTTCAATATTTGGATACACACACATATATAGAGAGAGACCTAATACACAGCACATTAATGGTGGCTATGAGAGTTTATATAATCACCAGATCTTGTGTCATTCATTGCTAGATTTGACGATCATAATTTAACAAAACCCGGAGCCGTCCCCAATATTGTGGCCACTATATATGTGTTATGGAACAGAATAGTTCATTTCAAGTTCATTACAAGATCTAGTAGTCAGAATTATACAAATACAAAAAAAAAATGGAAAAAAAAAACACAGAATCATCCTCAACATTGAGGCCACTATGTGCTATGGAACGATTTTTTCGTATATATATAAATTTGTCCTTTTTGATGTACTGCAGGAATGGGAAATATATTCCAAGGAAATTGATATATTGAAAGATGAAGTGAAGACCTTGTTAGTGGCATATGGAACTAAACCTGCAGAAAAAATGGATTTCATTAACACAATTGAACGTTTAGGCCTATCGTATCACTTTCATAAGGAGATTGAAGATCAACTGGAGAATCTGTTTCATGTCCATGCTAACGCTGAGGATGTTAAAGACAATGATCTGCTTAATACTTCAGTTAGCTTCAGAATATTCAGGCAACATGGTTATAAAATTTCATCTGGTAAATCATAAATCTAACCATAATCTTTTTCTTCTAGATATATTTTTGCTAGTAGAAGTTTTTTTTCCCTACATGAAGATTTTTGTTAAGGTTACGTTTGTTTACAAAAATGAAGATTGTAATAGGACTATTTATTTTAATTTAACCATTATGAACTATTTTATCCTATGGTTATTCCTTTATTTTAGCACATGGACTATATTTTGCATTTCTAAGGCTATTAATTTGACGATGGATTATAATCTCAAATGAAAATATGGTATTATATAATCTTTTGTGAAAGATATCAAATTACCTTAGAAATTATATGACATATAGTCCATGAGATTAATATAAAATTAATCATAGTATAAAATAGTCTCTAATAGTGTTAAATCAGTACCTATAGTCTTAATACTATCTATCATTTTTCTAAACAAACAAACATATATATATATATACACACAGAGAACGGATCTTAAGCATACCCCCTTAAATGACATACCAAGTATATCTCTTTTAGCGACGGACCGGACGACGATTTAGTCCGTCGTCATAGGTCCGGTCCGTCGCTAAAGGCTTTAGCGACGGACCGGACCTTGGCGACGGACTAAACCGTCGCCCGGTCCGTCGCTAAAAGGGGTATGCTTGGTATGTTATTTAAGAAGATATGTTTAAGATCCGGACTCATATATATATACACACTCATCGTGCATGATGTCTATACTTTCAAGTGATCCTCAACAATAATTAAAAAATAATATTATTAATTTATTATTCATTTTAAAGAAGCTAAATTAAAATATAAAATATAAATAATTAAGGCAACTAACTTTCTACAAATTAAATTACAAAAGAAAAACTTTCTACAAAACTAAATTAAAATTACACAAGATACGTGGCTTTTGATTATCACTCTCAAATTGTAAAAAAAATTATTTACTAATTAATTCCTTTCTATGTATCAAAAAAAATTGAAACTAGCTAAAAAAAATCCAAAAATTAAAGGTATGATTCAAACCCATGTCTATATATGGTGCAACAGCTTTAAGAGTTAGTCAAGTAGTTGAGTTCGCGTATATGTTTTTGATCAAGGAGGTTCCTTGTCAATTAAATAAATTAGTTATAAAATTGGTTAAGGCAAAAGATGAGTTGAAAATGGCAGATTAATTAAATAACCTTAGCATCTCTTGGTAAAAAGTAATTCAAACTTCAAGGGTTCTAATAAGTCCTCGTTTGTTAAGTAGGAATAGAGTCTTGCTACCCGTAATTAGATTTTTAATTATTAAATTGTCAGTATATTTTTCAAGTGTTTCGAATGATAAATAATGTTTAAAAATCTTAATTTTAAGATAACTGGCCAAAATTTATCTTCTTTTCTTAATCATCAAAAGAGTAGAAAAAATGATTAATTAACTACCACCTATAAACTACTCCGAATATTTTTTATTCAAGAATTTGCAAGAGAAATAATGTTTGATTACTACCACCTATAAAACATACCTGTACCCATAATAATTTTCATTATGTCCATACAACAGGGATAAAAATTCAGTATATAGAAATTAATCATGGAATAGGTTTAATTTTACCTTGACCGGCCCTTTATTATAGGGAATAGGCTTAATTTTACCTTTACCATTATTATTCTATTTTAATATTCCTTATGACTTTTTGCGAATATGAAAAAAGAAGACAAAATAATAAAATTATTTATATTTAAATTATTATTTAATAACATAGTTTTCTGTATATGTTTAGTAATATTTTATAAATATGCATAATGAATAAAAATATGATAATTAATACTAAGGGTATTATAGGCAAATTTTTGTAAAAAAAAATATTTAAAATAAATAGACATTTAACTTAAAAATATCTAAAATAGTAATAAAAACTTTTATCTTAGAACGGATCAGAGAATAGTATAATTGAGAGGTTGTCAATTAACCAGCTAGGTTACATTTATTGGTCAAATGAATCTAATTAATATTATGATTTATTTTTTATATAAAACAAAACCATGCATTACGCGTTCACAACGATAACAAGTGTTCGAATTAGTTGACTTTGTTTTTCAATTAATAGTTTAATTATTCCATCGACTCCTTAGAATTAACTGTTTATAGAAAGAAAAAAATAACAAATTAAATGATAGATTATACTCCCTCCGTCCCTTAATATAATCCCTCCGTCCCTTAATATAAGTCGGTTTTGAAAAATATTTTTATCTCTTAATAAATATCGTTTGAAAATTTTAAGTAAACATTAGTTACTTAATTTCTAATATTATTGACCTTCAATTCACTCGTGACATCACTATTTTGGTTTTGACTTTCAATTCACTAGTAACATTATTTCTCTTGCAAATTCTTGAATAAAAAATATTCGGAGTAGTTTATAGGTGGTAGTTAATTAATCATTTTTTTCTACTCTTATGATGATTAAGAAAAGAAGATAAATTTTGGCCAGTTATCTTAAAATTAAGATTTTTAAACATTATTTATCATTCTAAACACTTGAAAAATATACTGACAATTTAATAATTAAAAATCTAATTACGGGTAGCAAGACTCTATTCCTACTTAACAAACGAGGACTTATTAGAACCCTTGAAGTTTGAATTACTTTTTACCACTAAGAGATGCTAAGTTTATTTAATTAATCTGCCATTTTCAACTCATCTTTTGCCTTAACAAATTTTATAACTAATTTATTTAGTTGACGAGGAACCTACTTGATCAAAAACATATACACCACCTCAACTAGTTGACTAACTCTTAAAGCTGTTGCAACACATAGACATGGGTTTGAATCATACCTTTAATATTTGGATTTCTTTTTAGCTGGTATAGATTTTTTATTTTTTTTTGATACATAGAAAGGAATTAATTAGTAGATAATTTTTTGACAACTTGAGAGTTGAGATAATCAAAAGCCACAGATCTTGTGTAATTTTAATTTTGTTTTGTAGAAAGTTTTTCTTTTGTAATTTAATTTGTAGAAAGTTAGTTGCCTTAATTATTTATTTGTTTTTATTTTAATTTAGCTTCTTTAAAATGAATAGTAAATTAATAATATTATTTTTTAATTATTGTTGAGGATCACTTGAAAGTATAGACATTACGCATGATGAGTTGAATGACTCCCCTTCCATTAAAACAAACCAAAAGGAAAAACTCAACGGTCTGGTAAAAGTCAATTTAAGCTCCCCCGAATCCACCCATTTTGTCTTTAGTTCACCTTCAAGTCAACTTCTTGATCAACCACTACAAGTTGTAGCAGTATGTGGGGTCAGTAAGTGAGTCACCCAAATTATTTTTTGATTTTTTGGGGGTTTATTTTTTGATTATTTTTTAGGGATTTATTCAGAATTTCAATTATCGGTTATAAGTGTTGAATTGCCGCTACAAGGCTTTTAAATTTTAAATCTATATCATCTAATATCAAGATCAACGGATGAAATTATGGTCGTTGAAATAGTACATTCGGCAACCGTTTGTTACCCAAGCGTGTGTATATATATATAAAGAGGGGTTCAAAGTTCCGAAATTATTTTACAACATTAACTACATAATTCAATTGTATATATGATATTATATGATGGCCTTAATTTACTTCAGATGTCTTCAGCAAATTCAAAGCTAGCAATGGTAAATTTGATGAAGCCCTTGCTGGTGATGCAATGGGAATGTTGAGTTTGTACGAAGCAACACATGTACGAATTCATGGAGAAGAGATTTTGGATGAGGCTCTTGCTTTCACTGCTTGTCACCTTGAAAAAAAAGTTGCAGATTTAAACTCGGCTTTGGCTAAACAAGTGAGGCATGCCTTGGACCAGCCGCTCCACAAAGGGATCCCAAGAGTTGAAGCAAAGCATTTCATCTCTTTCTATGAAGAAGACCCTTCTAAGAATGAGTTGCTACTGCGATTCGCAAAGTTAGATTTCAATCTAGTGCAGATGTTACATAAGCAAGAATTATGTCAACTCATAAGGTAATCCACACACGTATACGCACAGAGTTGCATGCATCAGGTAGTTATATTTGGTGCACACCATAAGAATAGTGACTGAGATCCACTGTGTAAGTATATATATACTCCCTCCGTATATCTGGTCCACTGTGTAAATGTATATATTACTCCAGCGCCGGTCTTAAGTTTTTAAGGGCTTAAAACGATAACAAAAAAAATGAATCTTTTGCAAATTGCTATTAAGATTTGGGCCTATTTCATTGGATAAATTTTTTATGACTTTTAAATTTAAACTGACGTAGCTGGAATTTTTTATTTTATTTAGGTATAATATATACATAACACAAATATCTTGTAAGAGTCCTAAAAATTTGTCAATTTTAATAAACCTAAAATCTGGACACCTTAGACTATAGACGAGGGCCGGTGTTGTAGTACTCCTTCCATATATCAGGAGAATATTAATTATAAGGGGTGGTACGCACTTGTTTGCAGGTCCACTATTTAAATTTATACCCCCCCCCCCCCCCCCCCCCACCCGCACATCTGGTACAGATCATATCAGGTGAATATTAATTATAAGGGGTAGTACGTACTTGTTTGCAGGTCCAACTGTGTAAATATATATACCCCCTGCATATCTGGTACAGATCATAACGGTAGTGTTTGCAGGTCCACCATGTAAATATTTTTACTTCTTCTGTTTTAAAATATAAGATTAAATTTAAAATTTAAAATTAATATAAAATATTTTCAACTTAAAAATTTAATGCTTGTTATTTAACTTTTAAAAACAAGAAATCTTGTACTAAGAGTTAGTTTACAATTTTCTTAATTGCATTTGTCAAAAACTATATTAATTCGTAACAATTTTGAACCCGAAAACATCTCAAATTAACTTTTAAAATTTTATATTAATCTTATAATTTGAAATCGAAGGAATATATTACACACATAGAGAGAGATGCTTGAATTGTCAACTAATGTGTTGTGTGTATTTATGTGTGTATTGTAGGTGGTGGAATGATTTGGATTATGCATCAAAGCTTTCTTATGCAAGGAACAGAATCGTAGAGTGTTACCTTTGGGCTGTGTCAGTGCATTTTGAACCTGGTTATTCCCTTGCCCGGATGCTATTCACCAAAATTGTGGCTATGCTATCGCTTACCGATGACACATATGATTCGTATGCTACAATTGAGGAAATCGATCTTTATACAGATGCAATAAATCGGTAAATTATTTATTTTTTTGCCATTTAATTTCTTTTGCATTGTTTTTGTACGAGTAGTTTTGCCAGCTATGCAATGCATAAAAGATTTTGGGTTCTAATTTCTAAAAACTGTTGTGTCCACTGAAAATATATAAACATGATCGGCTATCCAGCAAACTTGAAATCAAAAACGAACCGGCTATAGTGACGGTTTTATCTGTCATTATAGTATAGAAAATCGACGGACCGACTATAATGACGAACAAAATCGTCGTTATAGTAGAGTCTATCGGTTTTCTATGGTATAGCTACGGATAAAACCGTCGCTATAGGCGGTTCGTTTTTTATTTGTATTTTTGGAGAAAATTTTCCTTATATATATATATATCATTTTCCCATCTATTATTTCTACGTACAATTAAAATTACATGTTAAGAAAAGAAATTTCAATCTGTTAAAAAGAATGAATAAAGAAATAAAATTAGGCCTTTGATTTTTCAGATGGGATATGAGCATCATACATGAGCTCCCAGATTTTATGAAGATCTGTTACAAGAGTTTGCTAAATCTCGTCGATGAATTTGATGAAGAAATGACAAAACAAGGAAGATCATATAGTATTCATTTTCTAAAAGAAGCAGTATGGAATAATTTCTATGCCTTTCCTTCTCTCTTTTTTTTTTTGTTTGAAATTTTTTTTCTTAACCAAATAAATAATTATTTCTTTTTTTTTTCTTTTGAAATTATCATTGATGACAGTTCAAAGAAACTGTGGGGGGTTATCATGTTGAGGCCAAGTGGTTCCGTGAAAAATATGTGCCTGGTTTCGACGAATATTTGGCGAATGCGTTAACAAGCACAGGTCTCTGCATGCTAGGGTTAGCATCCTTTATGGCAATGGGAGAAGAAGCTAGTGTTCATGACTTCGATTACACATTACATAACCCTAAATTTGTTGTTGCTACAAGCTTATATGGTCGCCTAATGGATGACATAGTGGATCATGAGGTACCCTAGTTATCTAGCAATCAGTTAGTTTTTGAATTAAAGCTCTAAATTATTTGCAATCATGATTTCATATTTATCCATGCTTTATGTTGGTCAATTTAAATTAATCTGTCTTCAAAAGAATAGCTCTTAAGTACATTATTTACACATATTTACATGTAACACTTTTTAATTCATATAGAGATTATAGGATCTAAACTTTGATCTTACGAATTTCAGTCATTCTTTTTGAGGACGGACATAGCATATATATAGTACTTCCTCCGTCCTAAAATTTTTGCCTAATTTTGATTTTTTTTTATTAAATTGATTTTTTTTAGTATTAATAATTAAGCATATATAAATATACTTTAGAATAATAAAAAATTTGAATTTAGTAGTAAATTGTAAGTAATTTTTTATTATTACTAGTATCGTGACACACTTGTGTGTGATTTAATATAAAAGAGATAAGAAAGTGAGAGAGAGTAGGAGAGTAAAATGAATAAAAAAGTGGGAGAGAGAAAATAGGAATAAAAAATAAATAACTGTCAGTTTGAGAGAATTAATAGAAATGTAAAGGATAAAAAGGAAAACAAAAAAAACTTCGCATAATTGTTTACACCAAAAAACCGTCAACTTTTTCTCCCGCTTTATAGTATAGATAATCTCTTCACCTATATTTTGTCAAAAATAGTACAAAAGTAAGTTTTAGAGATTATCAATTTGAACAAAAAAAAAACAATCAAAACTGGGCATCTATTTTGGGATGCAATGAGTAATTAACTTATTTGGATTCACTAAAGTTGTCCTCCAACTACCATCTTTAAAAATTCATTAGAATCAGTTGCATTTGTATGTTGCAATTGTATAATAAAGATCAGTGAAGACTAGCGAAAAATGTAATTCTTTTACCGTACAAATACAATTCATTCAGACTTTAAATATATACAAATACAACTCATTCAGACGTTAAAAGTATATCGATCAATCATTTGCAGGACGAACAAGAGGATATTACAGGGATCGATTGCTACATGAAGGAGCATGGAGTATCAAAGGAAGAATCTGTTGCTGAGTTTCAAACAAGGATTGAGAAGACTTGGAAGGACATAAATGAGGAACTTCTCCGGCCGACGCCTGTTTCAATGCGTCTGGTTGTGATATTTCTGAATTTTATGAGAATGATGTTTGTTACCTACAAGCATGAAGATGGATACACCCACCCAGAACGACACTTGAAAGACTACGTCGCCGCATTATTCATTGATGCGATACCTATATGATTATACTCACTGAACTTAATGATCGCTAAAAAATATTTGAACTCCTATCAAGTTATCAAAAAATATATAAATTATTTTAAAAAAAAAAATCACTAAAACCGATGAACTTTCAAAAATTTGTCAAAAACAACTACAATTTGACCATATTTTTTACAATTGGTTGAAAGTTCAATGGTTTAAATAAAAAGATATATATATATATATATATATATATATATATATATATATTGTACGTTTTCTGATAGCTTCGCTAGCTTGAGTGTTGTGTTTGAGTTATTAAGTCTTACGAATTTCTTCTCTTCTACATGCATGAACTTTCTGATAGCTTCGCTAGCTTGAGTGTTGTGTTTGAGTTATTAAGTCTTATGAATAAAGATTATGATTATGATTATGATTATGATTAAATAAAGAAAAGTGTGTTAATTAAATCAACATTGTTTAATTATCCTTTTTTGATGGTGAAAAAATCCGTTGAACCACACATCACTTTATGATGCAAGGCAGCACCGTAGATATCTGATACATAAAAAAAAAAAATTAAAAAATTAAAACCACACATCACTTTATGATGCAAGGCAGCACCGTAGATATCTGATACATAAAAAAAAAATTTAAAAAATTAAATTAAATTAAAAATTTAAAAAGAAAAAGAAAAAAACTAACGAAACTCGGACAATGCAAAGCATGTAAGAGTTGTACAAATTATGTACGAGAACATAAGCCTCGTCACAATAATGCCATAATCCTTGCTTCATTTAATATGTGAGAAAGATTATATTCCTGCGGTCATCGTAGAATTCGGATTTGGATCTCTTCTATTATACTTTTTCTCTAATTTTATTTAATATATTAATAATTTAATCTTAATAATTTTGTTAGTAATTATCTAAATATGTGAATAAATAGTTGATGACATTAAGATCAATTCTACAAAAAATTATAGTCATCAAAAATATTTTTACCAATAAAACTATAAAAGAATATTCAACAATTGAAATATTGATAAAAAAAAATCTATATATTCATTAAACGGTTAAAAAATGTCGGATTACTTTTATTTTTCAAATAATTATACTATTTAATATTATAAATTAACTAACTGATTTTGATCTAAATTATATTAACTAAAATTATAAAAATATGATATATTAGATGAAATTGAAAAAAAAATTATAATAAAAGAGAGTCAAATCCGTAGAACTCTGATTTGTGAGAGCTCTAGATCCATCGACAACTACAGTAAGAATGTTAATAACATAGTGCTTGGAGTTGCTGCTTCAACCCCCTTATGAAAGGGTTGATGATTTACTTGTTAATCCTTCATTTTCTTTTTCAAACCAAATCCATTAACATCTAAGTTCTTGTCCTTTGAATAATTAATATAAATTTATAAACATTATTAATATCAAGGGAACCGATCCATAATAAATGATAATTATGAACTCTTCAATGGTAATTAGATCTTACACCTTTTATTTTAAAATTTGACTGTTAGATTTTTTAAAAATTGAGCATTCTACATCACTATGTTTGTAACGATCGGAAATTCTGGATTTGCCTTGTAATTCGAATTTTTAAATATTAATAAATATTATGAATTTTAATAACATTATTTTGTGGTACGTGTTTAAAGGTTGTTTGATAACTTGGATTATGTGAATGCATGAAATTTTACGTGTTATAGTTTTGTTTAAGTGAATAATTGATTTCGCGTAGCGTCGCTAAATCACTATTCACGGGGCACATTTCCCGAAGTGCTATTCACGCCATAATATTCTGTGTCTTTTTCGATTTTAATAAATTTCATTAGTGAAGTGATAATTTTTCCAAGCGTCGAAAATTTTATTTGAACTGATACATGATTATATTCGTATCCGAAATGTATTATATAGGTATTCCGAATATTTGGACGAATCTCATAATAATTATTTTTATGCGTCCTAATAATTTATGGGAGTACCCATTTTAATTTTGGATGGAGTTATTTACCAGATTTGGTACAAAAATGGGAGTATTCGAATATAATTTTGTGTATTTGGGTATTTATTTTGGCTTGTTACTCCAAGAGGGAACCAACCAAACCCTATCAACTAATTAAATGCAAGGAAGGGGAAGTGGACGGCAGTATGCTATATTCACTAAGCTCCATGTATTGAAATTTCTTATTTCACAACATTCCTCTTGAATGTTTAAACCACTCGGTTGGACTCCCTCAATTCTCCCGAAGCTATGTTCAGTCTATTTCATTCCCATTTCATTCCTCTTCCAGAGTTGGTTTTGTAGATTATTGAGAGTATAGAGTGAAATTAGAGAGGAGATAGAGTGATACATGGAGAGGAAAAGAGAGGAAATTGCTGATAATAGAAGAAGAAAAACAAGTTCACGGGAAGAACAAAAAACAAGAAGGAGAAGAAGAACGCACGGGAAGGAGAAGAACAGAGGAAGAGAAGAAGAGACAGTTGCAGAAAATAGAAGAGAGGAAGGAGTGTACGGGAGCAAGAAAGAAGAGAAGAAGAAGACTAACCAATCTCCACAACTCCATTTGTAGCAATAATCAGAGGTAATCCTACCTTAATCCATCTCATTTCCATTTTTCAAGAGTTTTTGAGTTATTGAGCTCCAAACCGTTGGGTTTGAGCAATTCTTGCAATTGTTGTTGTAATTATTGGTTGTGGTTGATATTTATTGTTACCAAGACATCTTTTAAGCTATTAATAATCTCAAAGTGGAACAAAATCAATGAATGATCCGAACCTTGGCTTAAAGGATGAAACTTTGGACTTTTGGACAAAATAACTTTCGGACGATTTAGAGGATTGTGAAGCTTTGATTGAATAATTGTTTGATTTAATTGTTGTTGTAACGTTGTAGTTCCATAAGTTATCTTCATAACCCAGTTGGAATGGAGTTAAAAGGAGTTAAAACGAAGATTTAGTATTGATTTTGGTGAAGAACAACAAGAACCCCCAAAAACAGAGTTTTTATTTTGTACTTTGGCTCACAAATTGATCATGTTAATATTTATGGGTAATTCTAAATTTTTATTATGTTGTAACCCCATGAGTTAGAAATCCATAGAGTCCGAAATGGATCAATTTGAATATGTATAGAAGAATATATTAGGGTTGGAGTGACTGAAGGTCGAAGTTGCGAACTGGGATTAAACTCAAAATCCAGCTACTGATAAATGACACCGCAACGTCATTCATAAGCTTTACAGGTGCCGCCGCAGCGAGGGGCAAAATAGAAAAAGAAGTAGGGATTGGCGCCTCAGCACCACTTCTTATACTGAGTTTGGCGTCGCAGCGATGCCACGTGGCAGAAGACGGACAAGGGGCTGACGCTGCAGCGTCGGCTTTAGCATTAAGCCTGGCGCCACAGCATCAGGGTCGGGTCAAGGCCGGGGCAGGACTCACGCTGCAGTGTGGAGTCTAGTTCTAAGCCTGACGAGTTGCGGCGTTAGGCCTGGGTCAGGTCGAGCAGACCGAATCGGGTCAAGTCGGTCAAACCGGATCGAGTCGGGTCGGACCAAGTGAATTTTTCCAGCAAGTCTAAAACTTATATTTTTGCATAAAAAAATGATAAGACACATTAGTAATTATATTTTGTTAAGCCTTAAATGCTTAATTGTATTACAAGTGTCAATCAATGTGGTGTTGTCTTAGGCGTAAATTGAATAACTTGGTTACAACTTACGTTTGGCTTCCAAGGGGCGCTGCCCCCTTAGACCCCCGACTGGGTAGTCGTATGGGCAATCAATGTGCTTTAATAATGCTATGTCTGTTTTGAATATAGTCTTTATGTGACTAATTGTTATATGAATATGTACTTAATTGTGTAGAATATTAAGGAGTGTGTGTTGTAATATTGTAGCAGACGCACCAGACAAGTTTCCTAACACTTGTCTAACCCTTGTGTTAGGCAAGTTTCCCCAACCTTACTCGAATTATAATTGAGCAGGTTTCCTATCTTATACAAGTGTTGTATATTGTGCAAGTTTCTTAAACTTCATTCAAGTTATTGTTTGAACAAGTATTCTATACTGTTGCAAATTTCATGACTCAATGGAGTTATTATTTTCGAACCATATTAGTGGATTAATTATTGTAAATTACTCCACATCAAAGATAATTCTTGATATTCGCACCTTGTGCATTTGAATTCATGATCTGTTGTTGAACTGTGAAACGTTCAAATTCTTCATTTATGAACTGTTTAAGAAAATAGTCTACGCCATTTGTTTCGGCTAGACACGTACATGTTATTATTTTAAAAGCTATTCAAACTGATTGTTGGTATGGATTCTTGGACTGAGAGAGCAACCCTTATTAGGGGATTTTAATGTGTCGGTTGTCCGATGCAGTCAGAGTTAAATGTTATGCATATACATAGGGTACGAGAGGCTGATCCCCTCATATACTGCTGACAAGCCAATTTTTAAAAGAGTTAGTTGAATGATTAATTTTTAAGGAATAGTTATATATACTATCTCATTATGTAATCGTGGAATGATTTTGTATTATTAATGTATTTTGCGATGTATTTTATTTAAGGTTATAGACCTTGGGACCGTAATAAACCTTTTGTAATGAACAACATATGTTTATTTATTCCGCATTAGTTGATCTATGTTGTTTAAATATGTATGGATGTATTTTATCGTGAGCACCAGATTCGAAGTATTGACACCTGAATTTGGGGGTGTCACAGTGTTACGAAACAAAATAATAATAAATGGACGGTGTAAAATTTAGTGATCAATTAAGTTCTATAATTGCTACTCCCTCGGTTCCTTAATATCTGACGTTTTAGGATAATTATTTTTTCCTAAATATCTGTCGTTCTAAGATTTTTAGGAGAATTGGTTACTTATTTTTTCCAAATTACCCTTAAAATAAATTATCTACAATTTTCAATACTGCTTTTTTTCTTTATGTATATCTCTCCAATCCACATACTATCTTCTCTCTCTTCTTTTTCTTTTCTTTCCTTCCCTATGTGACTCAGTCTCTCTCTTTTCTTTTTCTTCTCTCTCCTCTCTCTTGCAATCACTCTTTTTAATACAATCCTATTTTCTCCACACAAAAAATTAGAAGTAATTTTGTGTCTTTTTAATTACAAAATATTTAAATTTATTTCTTTAATTAGTTGCATCTATGGTTAATATATTTTAGTTTGTTCTGTTATATAAAAACATACGTAATCTAAATATTCCATGGAACAACTTTTTAATTATAAGAGAAAATGATGAAAAATAAAAAAGAGAGAACTAATAAAAATTTTAGGCAAGTAATAAAAAAATAAAATAAAAAATAAAAAAGAAGAGTGAGATGATGTAAATAGGAGTGGATGAGAAAAATTAGCTATGTAAGAAATTAAGTTTATAAGATAACTACATATTGGTTAAAGATGAGGAGAGAGAAATTAGATGAGAAAAATTAGCTATTTTACATGAGAAATTAAGTTTATGGAATAACTATATATTAGTTAAAAATGAGGAGAGAGAAAATAGATGAATAGATAAATGAAAGGGTATTTTAAACTTTTAATAATATATTTAATTAATAATAATTGAATTTTTTAATATACTTGTTTAACTCTAAAACGTCAAATATTAAAAAACCGAGGAAATACTTGTTACGGACCGACTCCCTAATATCAAAGATATAAACATTAGTGACTAATTGTTCAGGAGCTCATCCACAGATTGTTTTACAAGTAAAGGTGAGACAAAAAGCACCGTCACATAATGACAAGCTTCTGAGCCACCTAGTACTATTTCAAGTTATTCTATTCAATTTGGACACATTATAAGATTATCCGTTCATGTATATATTAAATTATGATATAGACGTTAATATTTTAATATTTATAATATTATAGTTAATGTCTTAATATTTTACAAAATCCTCCTCTTTAATTAATTTTGCTCATTTAGTTTGGGCCTTGATTAATTCACTCTTGGGCCTCCTACATTACTTTCATTTGGGCTCCCAATAATAAAGCCCTAAGGATTAATAATTAAATTAGTCTTTTAATTAAATTTCGTAATTCGTTCGATTAGCCAAACAATCATGTTTTTTCATTTTTGATTTTTATTAGAGATTACGTCTCGTGACATCATATAAATGTTATGGCATCTTTCAAAAATCGAAAAAACGTAAAAGCGTTTTTAGAGTGAATATTGTTTTTACGTCTTTTTTCGAAATTTTTTTATTTCTTCGTACGAAACCCTAATTCGTAAATTTTAGCACCTAAACACAATCTATGTCATAATACAACCTTTAAACACATAATATAGAATAATATTCATAAAAACTTATTTTATTCAATAATATTTATAAACCCTAGTTACAAGGCTAAGTACAATGCTCGATCATTACAACTACAGTTTGACAAGAGAAGTAGAGTATTGGTAGGAGATGGCGCTTGTGCTCTTTAAGAAGTTTTGAATGTGTGGATGAGAAGTGGTGGTGCAGATGCTTAGGTGGGAAGTTTAAAGGGAAAACATATCGTATGTGTGATAGGGGCATGTTTCCCCATTTACGATGAAATGATGAAATTGGGGGTCTCTGTCAGTCACGTGGCATAGCAGGTTCCTGGTTTGACTTTTGTGGTAACATGAGTATATAATTTGCTAAGTAATTTTTATACTTTCTTATTTTAAATTTCTTATAATAAGAGATGGGGGCAATGTTAGAATGTGGTTTGATGGGTCCAACGGATTCGGGGGGACCCACGCCACGTGGCTAGATATGGTTACATTGACAATAAGTAGTTTGATATTCTAGAAGGGTCACAGTCTAAGTTGACTTATAATTCCCTTGTCCGATTTGGCTTCCTATTTCTGAGGAAGTCAAATCCTATTAAGTTATGGAACTTACAATTATAAGGAACCTCTACATAAAGCTCTTATTCCAATTCGGGGACGGGCATGATGAATTGAGCGGCGTGATCAAGCTATAAATACAGCTATAATCCAAATTCAAAGTACACACACACACACACTTTATTACTCTTATTTACTAGAGCAATTACATATCTCCATTGTTAACGTTTCTCGTATATACATATTCTCAAACCGAAGCTATCCCCCGGCAGCCCCGACCGTCAAGCTTTTTGGTGTGTTTGTTTGTTCACTGTGCAGGTTTAAAGTTCGTTGTTTGGTGATTTGGCGAGCGGACTGATCTTGACGTTAACAAAAAATAAGACTTGGTTGACCCCCTATTTTCAACCATGACAGCTGATGGTTTCATGAAGGAATAAACTTACCACCGTTCATGGTGGGTTTGTGATTTACCGAATTGTAAGCTATAAAGCATACATGGGTTTATAGAGCTAGTTTTTAAAAAGTTAAAAAGATAAACGAAAGGTAATATATAATATGGAAATAATAGGGTGAACGAAGAAAAGGAAGCTCGCCAGAGTTAATTTTCAAATCAAAAGTTAATTAAACACGCAAACGTTAATGATTTATCGAAATAATCGTATTTTTGAGCTCCTGAGATGATATACGGCGAGAAAAACTAAGAAAATTCACTAGAAATGGGATTGTCCAACTCGAGAAGATGGGCGAAAAAATTTTCCGGCCAAATTTTCTGATGAACCAATTTCTCTATGTTAGATTACGAATTTGAACTAGCTTAAGAAACATAAAGTTGTACAGAATAAAAAATCTGATTTTCTAGAAAAGGAATTGGAATTTTTTGATAATTAGAGAGTTAATTATGAAGTTTTGAAGTTTTAAAACTATGAAAAATTATAACTAAATATTGGAAAATCATTTTTACCAGAAATGTTTACAGTAGCTTCCTAGTATTATTTGTGAATTTCTGGAAAAAATTGGGGAATTTTTGAAAAATAAGAAGAATTAGTTCTATTTTTAAGGTATTTAAAAATTAGATAGAAATTAGTTAAATTTACAGAAAATAGAGGAAATTAAATAAAAATGTAAATTTTGGTGAAAATATTATAATAATATAAGAAGAATATTAGGAGTGTTTGGAGGGCAAAAAAGTAATTTGAAGAATTATTTCTATTTTCAAGCAATTTAATAATAGTTTAAATAAATGAAAATAATCACAAAAAATTATAGAATTGTTAGAAAATTATGAAACTTGTTGAAAAATATTATAATTACATAAGATAAATATTAGGGGTATTTTGAGACCCAAGAAATTGGTTAAGATGTCATTTCTATTTTTAAGCTATTTAATAATAGTTTAATAAACAGAAATAATCGTAGAATATTGTAGGATAGTCGAAAAATAATGAAACTTGGTAGGAAAGTCTTAAATATTATTCTAAAGTCTTTAAAAGAGTTATTTGACCTAAAAAGTTTTAGGATATTACGAATCATGTGATCGGCCTAAGGACATCTCAATACTTTCATACAATATTTGAGAGTTAATCGAGGAACGTTGTTTATACTTAAAATATTATAAAATAATATTTGGTGTTAATATATCACTAAATTATAGCTGTAGTGTAAGACCCCGAATTTATGAAATAAAAGTTTATTATTTTCTTTATGATTATTTTTCTAAATAGTGAAGTGCTTAATTGTTATAAATGATAGTTAAGGGTGTTACATGCAAATTATCTGATAAACAGTATGTCGGGGAATATTCTTTCTGTCGAATATAGAAAGTGATAGAAATTAGCGGCAAAACTTTAACCGATAACTGTTGAAATACCCGGTGATAAAAAGAACAGTAAAACGCGTTATTCCACAGTAGCACACGGTATTCCACAGTAGCACACGGTGTTCCACAGTGTTTTATATTATTGATTCAATAATTGATAAAGTAGCAATTGCACAGTATCTTGATTCAATAATTATTATAGTAGTATTTGCATAATATTTTATATTATTTGTCACGACACTGTAACACATATTATTTGATATGATAGTTTAGCATTATTGACAATGTCTAGAAATTCTGTCAAGGAAAGGGGTTATTTAATTGCACGCTATTTTTATGGAAGGTCCCCTCTTTTCTGGAAATAATCTAGTTGTCAGTATTGCGAGTATGTGCTATCGGTGATATTAATACATTTAACACAATAATACAGAAAAAAGGATTTATTGTGATAATGAAGTTATATTTTTATAATGGTTTTTTTCTTTTGATAATGGAATTATCTTTTTGATAATGGATTAATCTTTTTGAAAAAATAGATGGATGATATAGATTAAAGAAAAAATGGATGGATGATAATGGAAGAAAAAATGGATGGATGATATAAATGGAAGAAAAAATGGATGGATGATATTAAAAGAATATGTCAAGGGTATAAGCGTAATAAACCAAGAAAAGTTGAGGGAAAGACCAAAATGCCTTCACCTTGATTTTCCTATAAATAGAGAGAGTTTGCTTAAGAAATTTTCACACCTTCATTGCTTATACTTTCTCTCTCTCTAAATTTCTTAAGTTCTCTTAGTGTGCTAGGCTATTGTGAGTATTTGTGAGAATACTAGTATTATCTGAAGTTAGTAAACTTCATAGAAAGTAACATCCAGTTAACGAAGGTAGGGAATATCATTTCTTTCATACTCATATATAATATCATTTGCTTTCATGTTCGTAAGTGATATTATACTCATAAAGGTTGTTATTCATTTTGTATTAATTTGTGGGGATAACCTGTCCGTGCAGTATGACGCATGCCTGGTGAATATCCTTTTGTATTCATTCCTTATTATTCTGTGGGGATAACCTGTATGTACGAGTGTCGTACCTGGTGAATATCCTTTTGTATTCATTCCTTATTTTTTTGTGGGGATAACCTGTATGTACGAGTGTCGTACCTGGTGAATAACCCTTTGTATTCATTCCTTATTAATCTGTGGGTATAACCTGTCCGTGCGGATTGACGCATGCCTGGTGAATAACCCTTTGTATTCATTACTTATTAATCTTTTGTGGAAATAACCTGTCTACGCGAATTATCGCATGACGGGTGAAAATCCATTTGCAGTTTCATATATTCTGTTATACTCGTATAACGTATCATTTCTTTTGTACTCTTTAAGGGATATCTTTTTCTTTCACATTTCTCCATTTATGATAAGAAATCTTTGTTTGTTTCCAAAACCTTATTTTTAAATGGAGAAAATCCCTGAAAATTTGTAAAATATCCTTAAAGTTTGTGCTTCATCTAATATCTTTTCACTTGAATCTTTCTATTTCATTTTATACGTTATAGTTGAAGCATGAAATAATTTCTTGAATATCATTCTTGAATTTGACTCCACAATTTGGTCATCGTGTTGGTAATTTGGTCAATCTTTGATACTGATTAAATTATAAAGTTTTTCTTATCCTTAATCTCACTGTATTTATTTTGTATCATTGTCATCATCCTCATTCTCATTCTTAAATTGTGGTGATAGTTCTCTTTGGCCCGTAGTGCAAAGATGAACTGGCGTGACATGATTTTGACCAAACTGTGTATTGGTATAATCATGACTTTTGTGTTACAAACAAAGGCGTGTGGTGAAAGTTCTCTTTGGCCGTAGTGCAAAGATGAACTAGCGTTTGGCATGATCATGACCGGTGATGTTACAAATAAATATCTTTGGCACGTAGTGCAAAGAGAGGCTGTTGAAACTGTTGATTGGTGTTACAAATAAATATCTTTGGCACGTAGTGCAAAGAGAGGCTGTTGAAATTGTTGATTGGTGTTACAAATAAATATCTTTGGCATGTAGTACAAAGAGAGGCTGTTAAACATGAATTATTGATTGGTGTTACAGGGATATAATATTGGTGGTGATCCTTTAACTTATAGAAGATGGTAGATATTATAATCTACTTGACTCTTCTAATGGATTGTCCGTTCCGCTGCAGTTGTTGTTATTGAATAATATCTTTAAATCTCTGATTTATTTCGGTTGAAGGCTAAAGATAATTTTATTCTTCATTATCTTAGTCATGATATTTCTTACTGGGCTATTTGAGCTCACCCTTTTCTTTTTTGTTCCATTGTTCTCCTCAGGAAAAGAGAGTGTAGCGGGGACTAGCCGGGGAATGGAGTGATGGTCCGAGATAATAGAAATGTCTCAATACCATACTATTAGTGTGACAATAAGTGTATTGAGAATTTAAGATGTATTGTATTGTCGTATTTTGCACGACACTTATTAGTTGTAAATGGGAAAATTCGTATTTGTATTTGTATTTTGTGGAATGTTATTGGCGACTCAAAATGGGTTGTGTGGACCTATTTTGGGGGCGTCACATGTAGACTTTAAATTAGAGTTTTGGATCAGAATGAATTGGTTTGACCTAATTTGAAAGCCAAAACTCGAGTTGTGTGTTGTAATACTAGAGGTAAGTTATATTATTTGCTATGGAGTGCTTATACCCTTGTTTGTAATAAATTCTTAATTGAATTATATTATGTGTTTGTGCAGCCAGTCGAAGCAATTTAGGCTCGACTGTTATAGTTGGGTGGAACTGATAATTTAGTAGTCTTGTTAGAGGTAAATTATATTACTTACATTATACGTTTTGTAAGCATTGATTATCGATTTATGTAATTAAAATTTAATTACATGCATATGTGGATAGTTAGTTCGTGTTGGCACAATTGTTGTTGAGTTGAATTAGATTTATCGTCGTATAAATCAGGGGAAAAATGACACTAAAAACTAACAAAGTTATACTTATTTTCTATCGTAAAAATAACCTAGTACAAATTTTTTCAGTTAAACATTAAAGTCAAGAGAAAAAATTTGTTTTCACATTTTTTTTACAGACGTTAGTTGAGCAACTTTCACAGTTTATTTTTACTAAGCAGACTTTTTAATTCATTTTTTAAGCTAAAAATAATTACTACGATATTTGTGACATGGAATTGCTGATTAAAAAAAATCATCACCAATTGCAAATTCTTTCCTCCTCCAACAAATTACCATTTCGCCATCAATGGGACAAATTTGTTGTAATTCTGGGAACTACATGCAACCCCGCCACCATCTTTCCCCTCCACCACTCGCCGCCTCCATCATAGCCCACGTGCCGCTATATTTTCTTTTCAAATAACATACAATAATCAATTCAATTCCACTCAATTTCACTTTAGCTTCGATTTCACAAACAATTAGCAAATCAAGTAAAATGATGAACCAGGACTATAAAGAAAAAGTATCCTATCTTTACACATCCCAAGAAGTAATGGAATCCCTCGTTCTGCACGACCAATCCAACGGCAAAAACCAATCTCACCACAATTCTCTCTCCTCGTGCACTTTCATCAAAACCCTAACTCCTTCAACTCCTTTATCGAACCCCCTTCCTATGTCGACAACATCTTCAAGTTATCCGAACACCATGGTTCTGAAATCAACAACCATAATCTCTCCCCAACTTCGCCTTCTTCTAGCTCCGATTCCATTCGTATCTCAGTTTCAGAACTGTTTCTCTTTAAGCTCAACTATGACGGTCTCGAACAACGTACGACTCTTTAAGCTCGATTAATATTTTTTTTTGGGGCTTTGAGTTTTGATTCATTACAATTTATGTAATTATGCTGTAATGATTTTGATTGGGTTTGGTTAAAGAGAGAAGAAGATGAATGTTGTACCTAGTCCACTCTAGAGTTAATATCCATATCACAATATCCACCTTATTTTTTATTGGGAAAAAATAATTTTAAAATCCACATCATCAAAAATAGAAAGTCAACTAACGTCTGTTGCGATTTTGTGTAAAAATAGTTTCTCTCTCTTAAGTTTAAAGTGAAAAATTTATATTTGGTTAGTTAAAACAAAAAATAAGTGAAAATTCGTTAGTTTTTAGCATCATTTACCCTAAATCAGGTGCAGTGAACTACTAAAAGTGGTATATATGTGGGCAAATCGAGCGTTTTAGCTCAATTATATGTCTATGCAATTTTGTAGTTGTCGTACGGAATTAAATTATAATTAAACAAATCATACAGTGAACGCATCGATGATGGTTTGTGGATATCAGATTAATAAATAAATTCGATAATGAGGAAACACAGATGGTGGACGGCTTGAAATAGACCTATTAGGGTGATCAGCCGGTACAATATGCGGTGTTGTGTATGTAAAAATGAATTATAATATTCATTAACATTGTGACAGTTGTATGGTTATTTATAATAAATTTAGTTGAATTTTTAAATAACATGATTTTCAGTAGAACTCTGGTAAATAATTGTAGAATCTCGTTTAAATGTAGTAATATATACTTGTTGAGTAATTGGTTTGCTCATGTGGATGTCTTTTTTTATAATTCACATGTAGCGCCCCCAAATCCGGGTCCCTTGAACCTCGGACCTGGTGCGTCACGATACATCATCTTCTTGCACATTATACAATTAACACGGAATATATAAACATATATTGTTTATTTTAAATAATTCTATAATATTTTCTAAGGTCTACAACCTTAACTCAATACCTACCTTAATAACTCAAAATGTTTACATAATCATTTTCATAAGATAACATAATAGTTGACGTATATTAAGTTACTCTTGAACTTTTTCTCTTGTCTTTGTCCTTCCTGAAGCACTCGAGCTTAACTGAAATATTATCATGATATAGTAAGAGTGAGCAACTACTTTGCTCAACAAGTTTAAATACAAAAAAAGATATATCATGATTGAAAAAGAATAAGCTTTCAAATTTTCAACAATATATAATAATTGTGAAAGAACGATAATCAAATTTCAATAAATGAATAACTGAATCAATAACGCTGAGTGGCCAATAATGGCCATGAACAAATTTGGTAATCAAGGTGATCATCCTGTCATACTAGGTAAACATATGCAACTTGCACTAAGTGCGATTAAATAATAAATTTCATTGATGTGGAATAATTGACAAAAATTAAACCACTAACATACTTGAAAATATTAACTCAAGTTTGAGTTAGGAAACTTGCAATAACGTAAGAAGTTTAGGGTTAGGAACTTACCTTGTCCGTCGATTACTGCTACACAATCTAATTTTATCTCTTATGAAAAACCTATCATTTATAAGATTTCAATCAACATATTATAACATACCTCATAATACTATTACTTTATAAATAAATCATCTGACATTTACACATAATCAAATGTTAGATAATACCTTAAACCATCAGTATTATTATCGTCTTTTGATAATATTTCAATCACTTTATCATCATCTTAAAACACTCGCCTAATATTATTAATCATTTAATAATATTCTAATCGCACTTTAATATTATTAATCATTTAATAATATTCAACTCATTTCCTAATATTATTAATCATTTAATAATATTCATCTCATTATCTAATATTAGTAATCATTTAATAATATTTAAAATCACTTCTTAATATTATTAACCATTTAATAATATTTTATTCACTTTCTAATATTATTAATCATTCAATAATATTTTAATCAGTTAATATCATTTATTAATGTCTTAATCATTTACAAATATTATTAATTCTTTAATAATATTTTAATAATCTAATAATACTTTAATCTAATATTATTAATTATTTAATAATATTTTAATTCAATATTATTAATATTTAATAATATTTTAATCATTTATTAGACTCATGAACAATTTAATTTAATTGTTTATCCATTATTATATAATTTAGTTAACATACATATTTGGCCATACACATAATATTTTATTAAAAATGACCAAATTACCCATATAAAATCTGATCATATCATATTAAGGGTCATTAGTCAATAAAATCATATTTACACATTTTTTAACTTAACATAACTTAATTTTCTCATTTATTCTTAACTTAATTATAGGTATGGCAAATACTAAAACAACTTATTATTTATATAGTTTTTGGAGAATATCAGCATATGGTATTTTAGTCACAAAATAATTTTTTTGTAATTTTCTAAATCCGTTTCCTATTTTTAAATAGACTAAAACAGTCCAAAATGTCTACATTTATCATAAATTATTCTTTTGTCCAAACCTTATGAAATTTATACGGTAGACTCATACTACCATATATTGATTCTAGTTAAATTTTTATAAGTTTTTGGGTTGTATTCATTGAGTTATAACAGTTTACTTTTAAAATCGTATTTTCTTATAAAGTCATAACTCCCTCTCAAGACATCGAAAAATTTCCATCTTTGAACAACATCTAGTTAACTTAATATACTAACATACCACAAAAGACCATAATTTGTATAGCTTCAGAAGTGGCCAAAACAGCCCTCAACATAAACTGGCCAGAAACTCATTTGTTTTTTTTTCAGATTTTTGTCGGCAGGAAGTATTTTGCCAAAAATTATACAACGGTTGATTCGTTTAATCTTTTTGAGTGATTCCACTCCGGTTCATCAGATAACTCATAGATATAACACTCCTCTTTGATGGATCACAAAAAACAGTTATAGATTTTAAATGGTAAAAGTCCAAAGTGGACTGAAATTTAGGGCTTTTAGGCTTAAAAACTGTTTTTGTTCTTCTTCTTTCATTTCATTTCTTTTCTTTAATTCTTTTGTTGGATTATTGTCAATCCATAGCTAAACCATTACTTGTAAATTTAAATGATCTTACTCCATAAAACGTAATATCCATATAAAAATCAAAGTTTTTTTATAAGGGTTTAGATATATACCTTTAGCTAGTTTTCTTCATTTTCTTTGTTTCATAGCTTTACTTCCTCTATCATGCTCCATGGTTACATACTATTTGAGATATATAAAAAACACTTTAACATGGTGAGTATTTTCAGATTCTCATAAGGATATTCAAGAATTTTTATGGATTAAGTTCAAGAATTATCTTGCTTGAGTTTTTCTTCATTTCTTCTTTCTTCTTCCTTCTTTCTTTCTTCTTCTCTTTTATGGCAGCCCTCTCTCTCTCTCTCTCTTCTGAATATTTGGGGGAGTATGGGTGTATGAGAGAAAAGAAAGAGCTGATTAATTCATAAATTCAACCTTCCATGTCCCATCTCATTTAATGGACCAATCATAGGCTAGCTTGGTAAAGGAAATAAGGAAATGCTTGGACTAAATGAAAAATGTGTTCAGTATTTTCACCAAAAATCAGCATGCTTAGCCGCCCACATGGGTTGCTTCTAGAAGAAATTAATTCTCTCTCCTCTTTTATTTACTCGTTTGTCCGTTTAATCGCTAATTTGACCATTTTGGCTTCTAAAAATTAACTTTTTTGAACTTATAGTCGATTCCTACTAATTTCGACATTCTCAACGTCATGGAAATATCCGTTTCTTCAAATTCATCTCCGAATTCCAAGTTTAACTTTTTACCGAAAACTCAATTGTTAACTTTTTGACCAAAAAGTCAATCCCGACACATTTTGTGTTTTTAGTCTATTCTTATTATTTTTAACGTTCCGGACTCTACCGTCTAGTCCGCGTCTCCAAATCTCACTCTGAACTCAAATTCGAGTTTTCTACCACTATTCTTGTCTTATATGCAATTATTCGTTTCTTAGTTAGTTCATACTAATTAAATTAATTAGTCTTAACTAACTATTAATTCACATCCATTTGACATAATATTAAATATCATACCATTATTCATATTACATGTAATTATTGTAATATAAATAAAATTATCATCATTAACTAAATAAATTTCTTTATTCAATTAATTAAAACAAATATTTTAACCCACTAATTTTTAAATAGTGTATTAATTAACTCGTATATGAAATTTAGTTCATAATAATTTTATCGTCGTCCAAGGCTAAATATTCAAATTATATTATTTCATAATATAGTTTTAATTTAATCTCAATCAATTAATATTAATTAGTTAATTTCATCCACTTTCTTTGGTGATTTAATTAACGATTAAATTTTATTTTCTCAATATATGTATATATTTCACATGTATATACACATGTAATCCATTACACAAAATCACATATTTCAGATTATATATATGAAACACATATATACATATATATTCAAATCTACTTTATCTCTTAAAAAGAATTTTATTTATTAAATTCGTATTTTAAATTTCTGAAATATTTGGAATATTACATTCACCCCTTTTTCTAAGAATTTCATACTCGAAATTAAGACATAGTCATTTCTATTCATTATACTCCTCTATTTTCAAATCTGGGTTTTATTCTTTAAACCTTTATTTAATTATTCGAGATCTTATTTACAAGTCTCATAAATTTTCGGGTTATCAAATCATAGGTAAGCATATGAGCGATAGAAGTTGTGAGGTAAACGAGGAGAGTTGAATTCGGTGGTTGATGTTGCAACTATGTTAAGAAGTTGTGTTGATTGATGGACCCAGGGTCGAGTTTTCCTGAGATTACTGGGGGTGAGGCCGTCATAACCATTTTCCTCCTAATAAAAGGGTAAAATAGTCCTTAAAATAATAAACAAATATATAAATACAAAATAATTAATTCATGTTTTTTAACAATTAAAGAAATCACTACAAAAAATAAAAAAAATAAAAAATACAATTATTTTATCAGAAAAATAAATACAGCACCTATAACTCTACTCAATAATCAATCAAATCTCACATAATGGAAAAAATATATTTCACTGCGATGAGCTAGTTTATTACTCCTTCCATCCCAAGATAAAGTTCCTCCATTGATTTTTTGTGGTTAAATTGACCCATTTTAAATTAATAATTAAACATATATATTTAGATTTTCAAAAAGACAAACATTGAGATTAATTTTAAATAGCATATAATTTATTATGTTTATAACCTTTTTTTTTGCGCGCGCACACACACATAAAAATCAATAGATAATTTTTATCTTAAGATGGAGAGAGAGTATAAAATTGTCGTATCAACGTAATAAGTCATTAGTTTACCATCAAATAATGTTAAGATGAACAAACCCAACGCACCTTTTTTTTCCTAAAAGATCTAACATTTGGTGAGTAAAATGTATTCTCATAATCAATATATGATCGTTGTAGGTAAGGAAAATTACACCTTGCTAGGGTTAGGGTTTCGTATTGGCTGGAGAGGAGAGAAATCCACGAAGAATACGGAACTGATTGATTGATTGAAGAGGGGAGAAGAACAGGTGAGCAATTACTCCAATGACACGTGGCAGAACTCTTAGAATCCGGAAACCGGGTTAGGGTAGCAGGGATTCCAAGAGCCTTCTTGAGTCTTCGAGTTGTGAGAGAGTTTCAAGTGTATTGAGCTTTCAAGAGTCCAAGTATAATGTCTTGAGAGCGATCCCTTCTTCTTAGAATAGAGGGACTATTTATAGAGTTTGCCTGGGAAATAGTCACATGCCAGGTACATGTTTTAAGGAGAATTCCAGAAATACCCTTTAGTTATGTTTTATAGGGAAAATTCCAGAAATATCCTTTAATCATTAAAGTAATGCCCAAATTGCCCTGTTCTTCTAGCCACCAATCCAATCCCTCAATCAATTCCCAAAATGGGTCGCATCCACGAGTCTTCTGCCTTGGAACACGTAGAGACTTCCCCGAGTCTAGTACATTTAATTAGGTCACATGAACCCTAATTTGTACATTTAATTAGGTTTCTGTAAACCCTAATTTGTACATTTAATCTAATTAGGTCATGTGAACCCTAATATGAACTTGGGCCCACATTTGCCCCCTGCGCGAGAGTCACGATTCCTGAGGGATGCTCGTGCAAAATATTCCAGGCTTGTGAATGATTTTGTGACTTCACTTGTCCAAGTACTGCTTGGTAGATCATCTGAAAGCTTCCTCATTTTGCTCAATATTTATTTTCTTATTTTCTGAGAATTAAAACAAGGAAGATCATCAGATATCACTAAATAAAATCCAATAATCAAATCTTAATTTAGTATTTGGAAACAAAATCTTCCTTTAAAATTTTGTAAAGCAAGATTTTTTTCCTTAGGAAAACCAAATATTCAATATATATATATATATATATATATATACCAATTTCGAAAATTGTCTATTGATAGGAATAAAATATTAGATCTCAAATATATATATATATTTCGAAAATCCATTAGAATACCAAATTTAAACAAATTTCGAAAATATATGTGTTTATTTAAAAAATAAACTCAAGGAGACTTATCTTTATATTGCAAAATCTTCCGTAAGAGGAAAATAAAGATTGCTTCCTTTGCTATTGCAAGCTTGCGGCTTGAATATATGTATCTCCCAAGTCACTTAGGCTTTTCTTTTCATCGTGCAAATTTTTCTCTTCCCAGTCAAGTCTGAAGATCACCAAGAAGTCGTCAAGCCAACAGTCTTCAGCTTGGGAACGAGGTAAAAAAAACAATTTCTTTTCTCTTTCTTTCAATTTTTTCAGTTTTCTTGAGTACTTTCTGCCAAACTTCTTCTTGACTTTGCTTCACCTACGTTTCTTCTCAGGTTATTGTAGCTTTTCTTTTGTCTTCCGAGCCCCGTTACTTGGATTATATCTCGGTAGGGTTCCCTCGGATAGTAAAGAAAAACACAATATTTATGGACAAAGAAGCATCCGCTTCGAAAAAATTAATCTGTGGGGCACCAGATTTTTCAAGGTACACAAAATATAGTTTTTTTTTTTTTTTGCCCTAGGGTGGCCGAACCCTAGGGAATTGAGCTTTTTTTTTTTGCAGGAGACCGATCCTTAGGGGGGGCGAACCCTAAGGGAGCCGAACCCTAGGGGGCCGAACCCTAGGGGGGCGAACCCTAGGGGGCGAACCCTAGGAAAAAATGTATCAAAATTTTAACATTGGGAAGCGTGATCACTGTTTTGCCCATAACTTTTGTTCCGTTTGGAGTCTCGGGGCCCATAATATATCAAAACGATCGTATCGACGAGCACTTCAAAAGTCATCGCCAACGGCCATGATATATATCAAAATAATCCAAAAAATGGCTCCGAAGGATGTATTTTGGCTGTCCGAAGTTTTTTTTGAAAAATTTCAAATCTTGTTTTTCTTTCATAATTGTGATTTTGATCCTTCCCTGACTTCATTTCTTCTTATTTTCAGGTATTCTCTCGTGAAAACCTCAGATTCTCCCCTTGTTATGCTAAGCCTACTCAAGTCCATATGCTTTACTTGACATCCTTAGTACCCTTATGTGGAGTTTTCCTTACTTGCAGACCTCGTCTACCGGATGCTCTGAAGACTTGAAGACTTCCCGAGTAACTCCCTTCGTCAATGATTGTGGAAAGGCAAGAAGGCTTGTTTCTTTATGTCGCGGCTTGCGGAGGTTGGGACGACTTCCCCCATTCCGGTCGCATTCCCCGCATGTGCATAGGGATACCAAGTGCGTTACATACTTAATAGAAGCTTTCAGGCGGACTGACAATTATACTTCATGATTTCATGATGACACAATCCTTTCAGACTTCGTCTCGGGTACCTCCTCGAGTTCCTCCCCCAGGATCCTCTGCTGTCGGGGAGATGAGATTTACTTGCTCTAGAGTAAAGCCGAGGATCCTTGTTCTTAGATTGTCAAGAATGATGATAATGATGATGATGATGATGATGATGATGATATTCCCATTGGATTTCTCATGGATACGGCAAGTGAGGTGGCGACCTCCACTACTTGTGAGCCTTACTGACATAACATGATTGTTGTCGAGTCCTCCTCACCTCATGATGATCGTATCAGCCTTAATGTTGACGATTTCATGTCTGATGTAGGCTTAGGTCCTGCTGTGGTTAGTACAGTTCCATCTTCACGCCCACATATAACGTCTTCTCAGGACAGCTTGGAGGGTACCGGTGACACCCATGTTGATGCTGATGCTATTATGGCAGTTAATCCTCCTCCCCCGAGGGGGAATCCTGCGAAACCTATTGTTGATTTCCATCCTCCCTAGAAGGATTCTCCCGAGGCTTCACCTAAAAGGGAGGGTATAGTTGCTAGTTCTTTGGGTGGGGGCATCGATGTTTTACTTTCTTTGCCCGTTGAGGAGCTCGCTTTCTTCATCTTGATTCTGCCACCTCGCCTTTTAGTGACCTTGGTTATCCACCCAATAACAAAGATGTCGTGGAGCTACAGGCATTATCTAAGCCCGTGATTTGTGCAGCTCCTCTCCCGATGAATATTTTTTCGTGCTGGGCTGGATCTCCTTACTTCTAGGTATGGCTTTTTGTAGCTTTTTGTTATTTCCTGTATCAAAGAACTCATTTATATGTCATTTATCATAGTAGAGTTTTTTAGCATTAGTGATTGTCTGTAACTTGAATTTTTTCCTTAAGACCCAATGTTTAATATTGAATCATAAGTTATTCAAATTAATACTCCAAGACAACAATATTCATAATAATGAGAGTAAACATGCAATTTTTCGATTTCTCGCAAACTAACACTTGAATCCATACTTTTAAAATCAAAGAATATTCAAGTATAAGTGAAAGTTTGACATTTTTATTAATAATCATATTGCTTTTAACGAAAAGCACAATGTTTCAAAAGATTTCATAAAGATAATCATAATAGATTTTGCTTTTGTCGGATAAAGCATAACGTTCGCCACTTTTAGAGATAAAGTGTAACTTTCTCGGGTTTGAGGGCTTATAGTCAGGTGCCTCGATTACTTTTAGAGTTGAAAGTATAACTTTGAGGACTTATAGTCAGGTGCCTCGATTACTTTTAAAGTTGAAAGTATAACTTTGAGGACTTATAGTCAGGTGCCTCGATTACTTTTAAAGTTGAAAGTATAACTTTGAGGACTTATAATCAGGTGTCTCGATTACTTTTAAAGTTGAAAGTATAACTTTGAGGACTTATAATCAGGTGCCTCGATTACTTTTAAAGTTGAAAGTATAACTTTGTGCCTTATCCCTTGGTACGTCGTGCCAATTGTTTGGCGTATAGGGTTTCATAAGGGCTTAAGTTGCATGCCTCGTCACTTGGTCATCCAATTTCTTGGCAAGTGCAATCCACGAGGACTTGACCACCATCGTGGGTGGATTTTTAATTCGTCAATTCTTGTGTCTCCTCCCTTGGTCATCCAATTTCTTGGCAAGGGATACTCTTGAGTACTTCAACCACCATTTTCTAGTGGACCACCATCTTGGGTGATTTTTTTTTTTTTCGACCTCTTGGGCTACACCATGGGTAATAATGTTGCATGTTTCTTTTCCTTTGTGGTTTGGAAGTGGCTTTTCATACACGGTGCTTTTCTTTTCACAGTTCGATTTCTCCGGCTGCCAGCTTCTCATGGTATATCCTCCGCATACTGTAACAGTCCATAGTGGAATGTCCTGCGTACTGGTGGTACACACAGAAATCTGGTCTTCTTTTCATCTCTTCCGTCACCACAAATTTAGGCGTTGGGGGTTTTACCACTCCGTGCTCAACCCATTGTTCGTACAGGCCCCTGAATGCCTTCTCACTGCATGTGATAGCCTCTGGAACTGACATCCTGGTATACTTGCCCCCAAGTTTTCCTTTACTTTGTTCAAAATTTCGCTCATTCTTCTCCTTCTTGCCCCCTTGTGGGTTTGACTGAGAGTCAGCCAAAGCCACAATTGTTGTTCTCTTACCCTTCCATGTAACCATCGCATGGTTGATGGGCACTGTCACGATTCCTCCCAAATCTTGTGCGAAGGATGAGAGGGTTGCAAATGAATCACAGGCCTTTGTAATGAGATGGGGCTTGAAGGAGTCTAGAGCACCATTGTTGCATATGCTAACCAAGTTTTTCTCTTTAATTGGCTCGGCACACTTCTGTGCTTGGGCCCTGAATCTGTCCACATAATCTGACAGCTCCTCATTCGGGTTCTGCTCGAATCGCATCAGTTCTACAATAGTTACCTGTTTCTGCACATAGAAAAATTTCTTAAAAAATTGCAATTTCAGATCATCCCAATCATGGACTGATCCCTTCTCCAAATTGTAGTACCAACTGAAGGCACTATCCGTCAAAGTCTTGTTAAATTCCCTCATCAACAGATTATGGTTATTCACCTCATCATAACCCAACCATGGAGACATCGACTCCACGAACCTGGCAATATGCTCCCTTGTATTCCCTTTCTCCCCGTTATACTTTGGGAACTGCGGGGGGTGCTCAATATACCCTGCCGGGTACGGTTGTCTCCGTACATGTGCCAGGTAGGGTGGAGTAAAGTCCAACTCTGAAGGTCGGGATGTCTGCTTACGAAATTGATTGATCACATCGATCATATCATCCTTCGTCACATACTGGCTCGTGGTATGGACTCTTTGAGGGGCTGTGATGTACTGATGCATAGGTGGTGCGTATGGTAAGAAAACTGGCTGGTGTACACTTGCATCCTGCACAGTTTGTATCGGCGGTGCTTGTCGACTTGTTCGTTGGATGTGGCTCGGGATAGTCGGTATCCGCACTTGTGAAAATACTGGGAGAGTGGTCGGGATGATGTTGGGCTGAGGTTGACTCACTTCCAATCTGAGTTGTGGCACATCACCGCTGTTTTGGGGCTCCAAGTGGATGATTGGAATCGGCTGACTCTCCGTTGTTGGAGGCACAGTCGGATTCTCTTTGTTGTTGCTGTTGTCCTCCACTTCTGCTCGTTCCCCCTGCGAACTTCCTGGGAACATAGCCCTGAAAGTGGGGATTTGCATCAACTGCTGACGGAAATTCTCCATCTCTTCCTGCTTCCTCTGCATTTCCAACATCATGGCCATCATCATCCCTTGGCCTTCTCGTGCCTCCTGTAATGCCTTGAGCATCTCCATCTACACAGCATTCGCAGTCGTCTGCGCTCCAGTTACTTCCTCACCTTGCCTTCCTGCGTTTGTCTGTCTAGCGCTGGTTTGTTGTTGATCAGCCATTTGAGGTGATGTTGAGCTTCCTTCCGAAACATCTTCTAAGATAGGTTGATCAAAATCCAGATTCGCGCTTTGGAGCACTGGATTTACTTGCCTTAAAATCGGATCCGGTGAAGTGATACTTGTTGTCGGTGAAACTCTTCCTGTAATTCTCCCACTTCGAGTTGTGGGCATACCCTTCACGAATTCTACACCTCCCCAGCAGAGTCGCCAAATAAATGTAGGTAAGAAAAATTACACCTTGCTAGGGTTAGGGTTTCGTATTGGCTGGAGAGGAGAGAAATCCACAAAGAATACGGAACTGATTGATTGATTGAAGAGGGGAGAAGAACAGGTGAGCAATTACTCCAATGACACGTGGCAGAACTCTTAGAATCCGGAAACCGGGTTAGGGTAGCAGGGATTCCAAGAGCCTTCTTGAGTCTTCGAGTTGTGAGAGAGTTCCAAGTGTATTGAGCTTTCAAGAGTCCAAGTATAATGTCTTGAGAGCGATCCCTTCTTCTTAGAATAGAGGGACTATTTATAGAGCTTGCCTGGGAAATAGTCACATGCCAGGCACATGTTTTAAGGAGAATTCCAGAAATACCCTTTAGTTATGTTTTATAGGAAAAATTCCAGAAATATCCTTTAATCATTAAAGTAATGCCCAAATTTCCCTGTTCTTCTAGCCACCAATCCAATCCCTCAATCAATTCCCAAAATGGGTCGCATCCACGAGTCTTCTGCCTTGGAACACGTGGAGACTTCCCCGGGTCTAGTACATTTAATTAGGTCACATGAACCCTAATTTGTACATTTAATTAGGTTTCTGTAAACCCTAATTTGTACATTTAATCTAATTAGGTCATGTGAACCCTAATATGTACTTGGGCCCACAATCGCTAATATCAATGATCAATCAAGACACACTATTAACTCACAAAAGAGAAAACACAGTAAAAAAAAACAAATTCACATTGGCGAAAACCGAACCAAAAACCTAAAAATTATCAAATCTCGATCTTAACGATTAAGGTAAAACCTTATTAGTAACCAAATGCGTCCTTAAAGACACTAGAATACGAATTTAAAAGGACATCCAATTAATTTATGCCATAAGATGGCTTAGGCATTCTAGTAGAATTCAAATGGGCATACATATGCCATAAGACGACTTAGGTTCTGTTTGTTTATTTTTAAATGAGTCTGAATAAGTCTGAATCTGAACGAATAAGTCATTCATACTGTTTGTTTAACAATTTTTAAATTCTGAATGCGTCTGAATGTATCTGAATGATTCATCCAAAAATTTGTGGCTAAATGAGTAAGAAATAGTGTTGAATGATATTTTTACTTATATTTTCTCATAGACAATTAAAATTTACATTCAATATCTATCTTGTTTACTATTGTAAACAAATTTTGTTATGTAAAAATTATTTTTGATTTTTGTTTAACAAAAAATTGGATAACCAATTTAATGAATCTTGTTGTAGTTTTTTGTTTTGATTTTATGTACTATAAAATGTTATTAATATTTTTTAGTGTTTTATTCCTAAAATTATATTTTTAATAGTATACTTCATCATAGATTGTTCAAAAATTTATATTTAATTTTTCTTAGATAACATTGTTTATTTATAATTATATAATAAATTTATTCATAACAACCCACAAAGTTAAAATAGGATAATATACGTATTCAGATGTTTTAGACAGACAATTATAAAACACGTCATTTCATTCCGTATTCAGATTTTCTACTTCATTCAGCACATTCAAATTTTCTTATACATTCAGAACTTTTCATTCAGTTTTATCAAACAGCCCCTTAGACTACTCTTTAAGCGTCTAGTGTGCAGTATGGCGGCCGAAAGTTTGAAATAATGTATATATTACTGTATACAATCAATTTGTATTAAGCTACAAGGGCCATGTATTCCCAAGAGTCAATTTTTGTATTAAGCTACAAGGGCCATGTATTCCCATGAGTGATCCTCAAACGTACGTTAGGTAGGTATATGCTAGTTCAACTTTGAAGAAGATAGGTTGAAAATAATTGCTTAGATTTGAAATGCAGTGACATTATTTATATATTTATTTATTTTTGAGAAGTTACTTGTTTACAATTTGACTAAGGATACATTTTATACTAGGGCAATGGGAAAATATGTGGAGGGGGCATGGGGAGCTCTAGGGAAGCTAAGAGAAAGCACCGGCTAAATTACAGCAGTATCCCTCCAAGTTGTCACCCAATTTTAATTGGGCTCTTTAAATTATAAAAATCTCAAAGGAGATTATATACATATATTTTTATTTGTTTTAAGACTGTGAAGCACTATAATTAAGAGAATATAAAATAAATATTTTTCACTCATCATTGTCATATGAAAATTTACATGTTTTCATGTTTTTGTATAACCATTTTATTGGGACGCGTTGATTTATGTTTTTTTGTTGATGATAAATATAAAATGGTAATATTCTTAAATTTAACAACATAATTCGCCAAATACTTGGTAAACGAAACACTCGTTATGTTAAGGTTAAACATAGAATAAAAATAAGTTTACAAATTTAGCGAACGAGACTCTTTTGGTGAAACAGAAGATTAAGAAGTTTGAGACTCCCACTTGATATATGCACGTGGGTGTAAGTTTTTGACTCGCCCCCTTCTGATGTTGAATGACAATTAAGTTCTAGTTCAAGCTTGTAGATGGAGCTACAAGGGGATGCTTCACGAAGATTTTAAACTTCTATAAATACCTAGCTTGCATCTGATCCTCAGTGTATCATAGGCTATATAATTGCTAAGAACTTAATTGTTTATCTTCTCCATGGCCTTAAAATCCAATCCCATTCCGAAGGTTGTTCGCCCTAAACCACACTTCACCCCTAGCATATGGGGTGATCGTTTCTCTTCATTCTCTATAGATGATCAGGTACCATTTTATCTTCATGCATGGTGTGTACGTACTATTATAATCTCTCTGCACAAAAATGGTATGTCTATGTTTGTGTGTGAGATAGAATATTGTATATAGAAAGATCACACGAACAACTATTTGTCATTCCATACTTTTGGTTCAATATTTGGATGTACATATATACATACACAGAGCCCTTCGTATGCATGCAGACCACCCACATGCGAATTTGTCACATGGGATATGTAGGTTGGTCAGTCCGCATATGAAGGTTTATATATATATATAGCAAACGGTGGCTATGCCTATGAGAGTTTACATGATCACCAGATTTTGTGTCGTTTATTGCGAGATCTGAGGATCATAATTTAAAAAAACTCGGAGCCGTCCTCAATATTGTGGCCACTGTATATGTGCTATGGAACAGAATAGTTCATTTCAAGTTCATTGCAAGATCTGGCAGTCCGAATTATACAAATACTAAAAAAATAAAAAAAATTAAAATGGGAGTCGTCCGCTACATTGAGGCCACTATGTGTTATGGAATAGATCTTTCATCGTGCCTAACAGCCAGGCGCCAGAATGGTGCAATATCTAATGGCCATATAAGCTTTAATAGTCACTATGTGCTATGAAACGTTTTTTCGTGTATATGTAAATTTGTCCGTTTTGATGCACTGCAGAAATGGGAAATATATTCCAAAGAAATTGATATATTGAAAGAAGAAGTGAAGACTTTGTTAGTGGAATCCGGAACTAAACCTGCAGAAAAAATGGATTTCATTAACACAATAGAACGCTTAGGCTTATCGTATCACTTTCATAAGGAGATTGAAGATCAACTGCAGAATCTGTTTCATGTCCATGCTAACGCTGAAGTTAAAGACAACGATCTGCTTAATACTGCAGTTAGCTTCAGAATATTCAGGCAACATGGTTATAAAATTTCTTCCGGTAAATCATAAAATTAACCATAATCTTTTTCTTCTAGATATATTTTTGCGGATCCGGTGAAATTGGCACTAATTTCACCATAGTAAGTTTTATAGTTTTTTATTGCATGAATTATAGAAAATGTTGCATTGATAAGTTCTATAATTTTTTATTGTATTGGTTAATGCAACATTTTTTATAACTCATGCAATGAAAAGTTATATAAAGTTACTACCAACTTCACCCTAACCAGATTCTATTTTTGCTAGTAGTAGAAGTTTTTTCTCCTAAAGGTTTTCGTTTATGTTTGTTTGCAAAAATGATTATTGCAATAGGATTATTTGTTTTAGTTTAATATTAATTGTTACGAACTATTTTATCCTAGGATTATTCCTTTATTAATCACATGAACTATATTTTGCATTTCTAAGGCTATTAATTTGATGATGGATTATAATCCCAAATGAAAATATATAATCCTCTATGTGGGATATCAAATTAACTTAGAAATGATAATGTATAGTTCATGAGATTAAATATTGAATTAATCATGGGATAAGATAGTCCTGATAGTGTTAAATCAGTACAAATAGTCTTATACTATCCATCATTTTTTTTAAACAAACATAACCTTAATATACATATATATATATATATATATATATAAGAGGGGTTCAAAGTTCCGAAATTATTTTACAACATTAACTACATAATTCAATTGTATATATGAGATTATATGATGGCCTTAATTTACTTCAGATGTCTTCAGCAAATTCAAAGCTAGCAATGGTAAATTTGTTGAAGCCCTTGCTGGTGAAGCAATGGGAATGTTGAGTTTGTACGAAGCAACACATGTACGAATTCATGGAGAAGGGATTTTGGATGAGGCTCTTGCTTTCACTGCTTGTCACCTTGAAAAAATGGTTGCGGATTTAAACTCGGCTTTGGCTAAACAAGTGAGGCATGCCTTGGACCAGCCCCTCCACAAAGGGATCCCAAGAGTTGAAGCAAAGCATTTCATCTCTTTCTATGAAGAAGACCCTTCTAAGAATGAGTTGCTACTGCGATTCGCAAAGTTAGATTTCAATCTAGTGCAGATGTTACATAAGCAAGAATTATGTCAACTCATAAGGTAATCCACACACGTATACACACAGTTACATGCATCAGGTAGTTAGTTATATTTGGTGCACAACATAAGAATAGTGACCGCACCAAAAATACATATATATATATATACTCCCTCCGTATATCTGGTATAATCCCTCCGTATATCTGGTCCACAGTGTAATATATATAGTACTCCCTCCATATATCAGGTGAATATTAATTATAAGGGTTAGTACTTGTTTGCAGGTCCACTATCCCCCCCTCCTCCCCCTCCCCCTCTCGGTGTTTGCACTTCTTCTGTTTCAAAATATAAGATCAAATTTAAATTTTAAAATTAATATAAAATATTTTCAACTTAAAAATTTAATGTAAGTCATTTAAATAAAAACAAGTACTAAGAGTTACGGTTTAGATAGTTTACAATTTTCTTAATTGCATTGTCAAAGACTATATTAATTCTTAACAACTTTGAACCCAAAAACATCTCAAATTGACTTCTAAAATATTTCATATTAATCTTATAATTTGAAATTGTGGGAATATATTACACACATAGAGAGATGCTTGAATTGTGAACTAATGTGTTGTGTGTATTTATGTGTGTATTTATTGTAGGTGGTGGAATGACTTGGACTATGCATCAAAGCTTTCTTATGCAAGGAACAGAATAGTAGAGTGTTACTTTTGGGCTGTGTCAGTGCATTTTGAACCTGGTTATTCCCTTGCCCGGATGATATTCACCAAAATTGTGGCTATGCTATCGCTTACCGATGACACATATGATTCATATGCTACAATTGAAGAAATCGATCTTTATACAGATGCAATAAATCGGTAAATTAATTATTTTTTGGCCATTTAATTTCTTTTGCATTGTTTTTGTACGACTAACGAGTAGTTTTGCCCAATATGCAATGCATAAAAGATTTTGGGTTCTACTTTCTAAAATTATTCATCTAGGAAACTCTATTTGTCTCTTATTATTTCAAGTACTGCTATGTCCACCGAAAATAAGCCCCGAATAAACATAAAATGCAATATTTTTCTATAGAAAAAATTGATTGATTTATATACAAATGATGAGTTGTATAGGTAAAAATACATGTTGCATTCGGAGCTTATTCAGGTTTATATATATATATATATATATATATATATATATATATATCATTGTCCCATCTATTATTTCTACGTACAATTAAAATTACATGTTAAGAAAAGAAATTTCAGTATGTTGAAAAGAATGAATAAAGAAATAAAATTAGGCCTGTGATTTTTCAGATGGGATATGAGCATCATACATGAGCTCCCAGATTTTATGAAGATCTGCTACAAGAGTCTGCTAAATCTCGTCGATGAATTTGATGAAGAAATGACAAAACAAGGAAGATCATATAGTATTCATTTTCTAAAAGAAGCAGTATGGAATAATTTCTATGCCTATCCTTCTCTTTTTTTTTCTTTTTTTTTCTTTTTTTTTCTTTTTTTTTCTTTTTTTTTTGAAAATTGTTTGCTTAACCAAATAAATAATTTTTTCTTTTGAAATTATCATTGATGACAGTTCAAAGAAACAGTGGGGGGTTATCATGTTGAGGCCAAGTGGTTTCGACGAATATTTGGCGAATGCATTAACAAGCACAGGTCTCTGCATGCTAGGGTTAGCATCCTTTATGGCAATGGGAGAACAAGCTAGTGTTCATGACTTCGACTACACATTACATAACCCTAAATTTGTTGTTGCTACAAGCTTATATGGTCGCCTAATGGATGACATAGTGGATCATGAGGTACCCTAGCTAGCTAGCATTCAGTTAGTTTTTGAATTTAAGCTCTAATTATTTGCATCCATTATTTCATATTTATCCATGCTTTATGTTAGTCAATTTAAATTAATCTGTCTTCAAAAGAATAGCTCTTAAGTACATTATTTACACATATTTACAAATAACACTTTTTTATTCATATAGAGATAATAGGATCTAAACTTTGATCTTGTGTGTGATTTAATGTAAAAGGGATAGGGAAGTGGGAGAGAGTGAGAGAGAAAAATGAATAAGAGAGTGGGAGAGAAAAAATATATAGGAATGAAAAACAAATAACTATCAACTTGGGAGAATTAATAGAAAATGGAAAGGATAAAAAGGGAAACAAAAAAAACTTCACATAATTGTTTACATCAAAAAACCGTCAGTTTTTCCTCCCACTTTATAATATAAATAATCTCTTCACCTATATTTTGTCAAAAATAATATAAAAATAAGTTTTAGAGATTATCAATTTGACCAAAAAAAAAATCAAAACTGGGCACCTATTTTGGGATGAAAGGAATAATTAACTTATTTGGATTCACTAAAGTTGTCCTCCAACTACCATCTTTAAAAATTCATAGGAATGATCAGTTGCATTTGTATGTTGCAATTGTATAATAAAGATCAGTGAAGGCTAGCGAAAAGTGTAACTCTTTTACTATACAAATACAACTCATTCAGACTTTAAAAGTATATCGATCAATCATTTGCAGGACGAACAAGAGGATATTACAGGGATCGATTGCTACATGAAGGAGCATGGAGTATCAAAGGAAGAATCTGTTGCTGAGTTTCAAACAAGGATTGAGAAGACTTGGAAGGACATAAATGAGGAACTTCTCCTGCCAACGCCTGTTTCAATGCGTCTCGTTGTGATATTTCTGAATTTTATGAGAATGATGTTTGTTACCTACAAGCATGAAGATGGATACACCCACCCAGAACGACACTTGAAAGACTACGTCGCCGCATTATTCATTGATGCGATACCTATATGATTATACTCACTGAACTTAATGATCGCAAAAAAATATAATTGAACTCCTGTCAAGTTATCAAAAATTATAAAAAGTATTTTTTTAAAAAAAATCACTAAAACCGATGAACTTTCAAAAATGGTCTAAAACAACCACAATTTGACCATATCTTTTACGATTGTTTGAAAGTTTAATGATTTAAGTAAAAAACAAGAAAATATATTGTACGTTTTCTGATAACTTCGCTGGCTAGAGTGTTGTGTTTGAGTTATTACTTTTAGTATTTCTACGTACTTTGTAATTTGCCTGGATTTGGAATAACATCTAAGCGTTTGGTGTAGTAAATAAGTTTTGAATTTGGACTTGTTACATCTATTTTTGCAGTTTATTGGACTGTTAAAATGTGATTTGCCATTAATATTAAAGTTTTCTTGGTTATATTGGTAATTTGCTTGACTAACCATATTAGTTGACTTAATTACTTTGACTTGTCATTTATTTTTGCTGATCCTTCGATCACTCAATATTTAGTCAAAATGAAAATTTTCAATATGAAACTTATAAGAAGTATGAGATAGTGTTTCCTCCAGCTCAATTTTCCTCCTTGTACAGTGTAGGTAAGGAAATTACACCTTGCTAGGGTTAGGGTTTCGTGTTAGCTGGAGAGGAGAGAAATCCACGAAGAGTACGGAATTGATTGATTGATTAAAGAGGGGAGAAGAACAGGTGAGCAATTATTCCAATGACACGTGACAGAACTCTTAGAATCCGGAAACCGGGTTAGGGTAGCAGGGATTCCAAGAGCCTTCTTGAGTCTTCGAGTTGTGAGAGAGTTCCAAGTGTATTGAGCTTTCAAGAGTCCAAGTATAATGTCTTGAGAGCGATCCCTTCTTCTTAGAATAGAGGGACTATTTATAGAGCTTGCCTGAGAAATAGTCACATGTCAGGCACATGTTTTAAGGAGAATTCCAGAAATACCCTTTAGTTATGTTTTATAGGGAAAATTCTAGAAATATCCTTTAATCATTAAAGTAATGCCCAAATTGCCCTGTTCTTCTAGCCACCAATCCAATCCCTCAATCAATTCCCAAAATGGGTCGCATCCACGAGTCTTCTGCCTTGGAACACGTGGAGACTTCCCTAGGTCTAGTACATTTAATTAGGTCACATAAACCCTAATTTGTACATTTAATTAGGTTTTTTGTAAACCCTAATTTGTACATTTAATTCAATTAGGTCATGTGAACCCTAATATGCACTTGGGCCCACATTTGCCCCCTGCGCGAGAGTCACGATTCCTTGAGAGACGCTCGTGCAAAATATTCCAAGTTTTCGAATGATTTTGTGTGACTCCCCTTGTTCAAGTCTTGAACACAAGAGTTCTAGAAGAGGGAACCCCTAGGGACCAAACCATTAGGGTTAAACCCTGAGGAGGCAAAACCTAGAAGGGCTCTTCCTTGAACCTCTTGGTAGATCATCTGAAAACTTCCTCATTTTTGTCTAATATTTATTTCCTTATTTTCTGAGAATTAAAACAAGGAAGATCATCAGATATCACTAAATAAAATCCAATAATCAAATCTTAATGTAGATTTTGGAAACAAAATCTTCCTTTAAAATTTTGTAAAGCAAGATCTTTTTTCCTTGGGAAAACCAATTATTCAATATATATATATATACCAATTTCGAAAATTGTCTATTGATAGGAATAAAATATTAGATATCAAATATATATTTTTCGAAAATTCATTAAAATACCAAATTTAAACAAACTTCGAAAATATATGTGTTTATTTAAAAAATAAACTCAAGGAGACTTATCTTTATATTGCAAAATCTTCCGCAAGAGGAAAATAAAGATTGCTTCCTTTGCTATTGTAAGCTTGCGGTTTGAATATATATATCTCCCAAGTCACTTAGGCTTTTCTTTTCATCGTGCAAAAAAATTTTTCTCTCCTCATTCAAGTCTGAAGATCACCAAGAAGTCGTCAAGCCAACAGTCTTCAGCTTGGGAACGAGGTAAAAAAATAATTTCTTCTTCTCTTTCTTTCAATTTTTTCAGTTTATTTGAGTACTTTCTGCCGAACTCCTTCTTGACTTGCTTCTCCTACGTTTCTTCTCAGGTTATTGTTTTCTTTTGTCTTCCGAGCCCCGTTACTTGGATTATATCTCGGTAGGGTTCCCTCGGATAATAAAGAAAAACACAATATTTATTGACAAAGAAGCATCCGTTCCGAAAAAATTAATTTGCGGGGCACCAGAATTTTCAAGGTACACAAAATATAGTGTTTTTTTTTTGGCCTAGGGGGCCGAGGTGGCCGAACCCTAGGGGAATTTTTTTTTTTTTTTTTTTTAGGGCGGCCGAACCCTATGGGCCGAACCCTAGGGAGCCGAACCTTAGGGAGCGAATCTTAGGAGAAAATGTACCAAAATTTAAACATTGGGAATCGTGATCGCTGTTTTGACCATAACTTTTGTTCCGTTTGGAGTCTCGGGGCCCATAATATATCAAAACGACCGTATCGACGAGTACTTCAAAAATCATCGCCAACGGCCATGACACATATCAAAATAACCCAAAAAATAGCTCCGAAGGATGCATTTTGGCTGTCCGAAGTTTTTTGGAAAAATTTCAAATCTTGTTTTTCTTTCATAATTGTGATTTTGATCCTTCCCTGACTTCATTTCTTCTTATTCTCAGGTATTCTCTCGTGAAAACCTCAGATTCTCCCCTTGCCATGGTAAGCCTACTCAAGTTCATATGCTTTACTTGACATCCTTAGTACCCTTATGTGGAGTCTTCCTTACTTGCAGGCCTTGTCTACCGGATGCTCTGAAGACTTACGATCGCACAACTTTTCCTTCACTAGATAAAGAAGGCTTGTTTCTTTATGTCGCGGCTTGCGGAGGTTGGGACGACTTCCCCCATTCCGGTCGCATTCCCCGCATGTGCATAGAGAAACAAGAATACCCTTTTAGTCCCTTTCGCTTCCTGTCTGACTCATCTAGCCGTCTTCAAGGATGGCAACATTGGACTGACGAAATCCTCGGGAATGTTGAGTATAAAGCTATACTAAAGAGCGCGGGCATATATCGCTGCATTCAGCTATGTAGGGCATTCAGCTATGTAGGGCATTCAACCATGTAGGGCATTCAACCATGTAGGGCATTCAACCATGTAGGGATCTACGCATCATGACGCCTTTACCATGTTGATTTCCCATGGGTGCTTTTCTTCATGCACATTCATTACGTTAGAGTATGTCTGCTTCCTCTTTTTTTTTCAAATTACGTTCTTATTCTATATCTTGCAGTCTTTCTGTTGTTGCTTCGGCTTCTTGTAGCCCATCCAGAGTGTCTCCTAGGGATACCAAGTGCGTTGCATACTTGATAGAGGCTTTCAGGCGGACTGACAATTATACTTCATGATTTCATGATGACACAATTCTTTCAGACTTCGTCTCGGGTACCTCCTCGAGTTCCTCCCCCAGGATCCTCTGTTGTCGGGGAGATGAGATTGACTTGCTCTAGAGTAAAGCTGAGGATCCTTGTGTGTAGATTGCCGAGAATGATGATGATGATGATGATGATGTTCGAGATGATGATGGTGATGGTGATGATGATGATGATATTCCCATTGGATTTCTCATGGGTACGGCAAGTGAGGTGACGACCTCCACAACTTGTGAGCCTCGTTGACATAACATGATTGTTGTCGAGTCCTCCTCACCTCATGATGATCGTGGCAGCCTTAATGTTGACGATTTCATGTCTGATGTAGGCTTAGGTCCTGTTGTGGTTAGTACAGTTCCATCTTCACGCCCATATATAACATCTTCTCATGACCGCTTGGAGGATACCGGTGACACCGATGTTGATGCTGATGCTATTATGGCAGTTAATCTTCCTCCCCCAAGGGGGAATCCTTCGCAACCTATTGTTGATTTCCATCCTCCCCAGAAGGATTCTCCCGAGGCGTCACCTAAAAGGGAGGGTACAGTTGCTAGGTCTTTGGGTGGGGGCATCGATGCTTTACTTTCTTTGCCCGTTGAGAAGCTCGCCTTATTTGACTTTCTTCATCTTGATTCTGCCACCTCGCCTTTTAGTGACCTCGGTTATCCACCCAACAACAAAGATATCGTGGAGCTACAGGCATTCTCTAAGCCCGTGAGTTGTGCAGCTCCTCTCCCGATGAATATCTATTCGTGCTGGGCTGGATCTCCTTACTTCTAGGTATGGCTTTTTGTAACGTTTTGTTATTTCCTGTATCAAAGAACTCATTTATATGTCATTTATCATAATAGAGTTTCTGTAGCATTATTGATTGCCTTTAACTTGAATATTTTTCTTAAGACCCCATGTTTAGCATTGAATCATAAGTTATTCAAATTAATACTCCAAGACAACAATATTCATAATAGTGATAGTAAACATGCAAATTTTTCGATTTATCGCAAACTAACACTTGAATCCATACTTTTTAAAATTAAAGAATATTCAAGTATAAGTGAAAGTTTGACATTTTTATTAATAATCATATTGCTTTTAACGTAAAACACAACGTTTCAAAAAATTTCATAATAATAATAGATTTCTGCTTTTGTCGGATAAAGCATAACGTTCGCCACTTTTAGAGATAAAGTGTAACTTTGAGGACTTATAGTCAGGTGCCTCGATTACTTTTAGAGTTGAAAGTATAACTTTGAGGACTTATAGTCAGGTGCCTCGATTACTTTTAGAGTTCAAAGTATAACTTTGAGGACTTATAGTCAGGTGCCTCGATTACTTTTAGAGTTCAAAGTATAACTTTGAGGACTTATAATCAGGTGGCTCGATTACTTTTAAAGTTGAAAGTATAACTTTGTGCCTTATCCCTTGGTACGTCGTGCCAATTATTTGGCGTATAGGGTTTCATAAGGGCTTAAGTTGCATGCCTCATCACTTGGTCATCCAATTTCTTGGCAAGTGCAATCTACGAGGACTTGACCACCATCGTGGGTGGATTTTTAATTCGTCAATTCTTGTGTCTCCTCCCTTGGTCATCCAATTTCTTGGCAAGGGATACTCTTGAGTACTTCAACCACCATTTTCTAGTGGACCACCATCTTGGGTGACTTTTTTTTTTTTTCGACCTCTTGGGCTACACCATGGGTAATAATGTTGCATGTTTCTTTTCCTTTGTGGTTTGGAAGTGACTTTTCATACACGGTGCTTTTATTTTCACAGTTCGATTTCTCCGGCTGCCACCTTCTCATGGTATATCCTCCGCATACTGTAACAGTCCATAGTGGAATGTCCTGCGTACTGGTGGTACACACAGAAATCTGGTCTTCTTTTCATCTCTTCCGTCACCACAAATTTAGGCTTTGGAGGTTTCACCACTCCGTGCTCAACCCATTGTTCGTACAGGCCCCTGAATGCCTTCTCACTGCATGTGATAGCCTCTGGAACTGACATCCTAGTATACTTGCCCCCAATTTTTCCTTTACTTCGTTCAAAATTTCGCTCGTTCTTCTCCCTCTTTCCCACAGTTGTTGTTCTCTTACCCTTCCATGTAACCATCGCATGGCTGATGGGCACTGTCACGATTCCTCCCAAATCTTGTGCGAAGGATGAGAGGGTTGCAAATGAATCACATGCCTTTGTAATGAGATGGGGCTTGAAGGAGTCTAGAGCACCATTGTTGCATATGCTAACCAAGTTCTTCTCTTCAATTGGCTCGACACACTTCTGTGCTTGGGCCCTGACAGCTCCTCATTCGGCTTCTGCTCGAATCGCATCAGTTCTACAATGGTTACCTGTTTCTGCACATAGAAAAATTTCTTAAAAAATTGCAGTTTCAGATCATCCCAATCATGGATTGATCCCTTCTCCAAGTTATAGTACCAACTGAAGGCACTATCCGTCAAGGTCTTGTTGAATTTCCTCATCAACAGATTATGGTTATTCACCTCATCATAACCCAGCCATGGAGACATCGACTCCACGAACCTAGCAATGTGCTCCCTGGCATTCCCTTTCTCCCCGTTATACTTTGGGAACTGCGGGGGGTGCTCAATATACCCTGCCGGATAAGGTTGTCTCCGTACATGTGCCGGGTAGGGTGGAGTAAAGTCCAACTCTGAAGGTCGGGACGTCTGCTTGCGAAGTTGATTGATTACATCGATCATATCATCCTTCGTCACATACTGACTCGTGGTATAGACTCTCTGAGGGGCTGTGATGTATTGATGCATAGGTGGTGTGTATGGTAAGGAAACTGGCTAGTGTACACTTGCATCCTGCACAATTTGTATCGGCGGTGCTTGTTGACTTGTTCGTTGGATGTGGCTCGGGATGGTCGGTATCTGCACTTGTGAAAACGCTGGGAGAGTGGTCGGGATGATGTTGGGCTGAGGCTGACTTGCTTCCAATCTAAGTTGTGGCACATCACCGCTGTTTTGGGGCTCCAAGTTGATGATTGGAATCGGCTGACTCTCTGTTATTGGAAGCACAGTCGGATTCTCTTTGTTGTTGCTATTGTCCTCCACTTCTGCTCGTTCCCCCTGCGAACTTCCTGGGAACATAGCCCTGAAAGTGGGGATTTGCATCAACTGCTGACGGAAATTCCCCATCTCTTCCTGCTTCCTTTGCATTTCCAGCATCATGGTTATCATCATCCCTTGGCTTTCTCGTGCCTCCTGTAATGCTTTGAGCATCTCCATCTGCACAGCATTCGCAGTTATCTGCGTTCCAGTTACTTCCTCGCCTTGCCTTCCTGCGTTTGGCTGTCTAGCACTGGTTTGTTGTTGATCAACCATTGGAGGTGATGTTGAACTTCCTTCCGAAACGTCTTCTAAGATGGGTTGATCAAAATCCAGATTCGCGCTTTGGAGCACTGGATTCACTTGCCTTAAAATCGGATCCGGTGAAGTGATGCTTGTTGTCGGTGAAACTCTTCCTGTAATTCTCCCACTTCGAGTTGTGGGCATACCCTTCACGAATTCTACACCTCCCCAGCAGAGTCGCCAAATAAATGTAGGTAAGAAAATTACACTTTGCTAGGGTTAGGGTTTCGTGTTGGCTGGAGAGGAGAGAAATCCACGAAGAGTACGGAATTGATTGATTGATTAAAGAGGGGAGAAGAACAGGTGAGCAATTACTCCAATGACACGTGGCAGAACTCTTAGAATCCGGAAACCGGGTTAGGGTAGCAGGGATTCCAAGAGCCTTTTTGAGTCTTCGAGTTGTGAGAGAGTTCCAAGTGTATTGAGCTTTCAAGAGTCCAAGTATAATGTCTTGAGAGCGATCCCTTCTTCTTAGAATAGAGGGACTATTTATAGAGCTTGCCTGGGAAATAGTCACATGTCAGGCACATGTTTTAAGGATAATTCCAGAAATACCCTTTAGTTATGTTTTATAGGGAAAATTCTAGAAATATCCTTTAATCATTAAAGTAATGTCCAAATTGCCCTGTTCTTCTAGCCACCAATCCAATCCCTCAATCAATTCCCAAAATGGGTCGCATCCACGAGTCTTCTGCCTTGGAACACGTGGAGACTTCCCTAGGTCTAGTACATTTAATTAGGTCACATAAACCCTAATTTGTACATTTAATTAGGTTTTTTGTAAACCCTAATTTGTACATTTAATTCAATTAGGTCATGTGAACTCTAATATGCACTTGGGCCCACATACAGCAGAGAATGTTGCATAAAGAAATATATTGATGGATGCATGCGTGGTCCCGTGGATATAATCTGTCATATTTTTGTTGTCGAGAGTACTAAAAAGAATACTACAGCGCAATACATAGCTACCGATGGATTAGCTTTTTTATTTTTATATATTTTTTATGTTAGCATTTTTAATATATTTTTGTTGAAATTGACTCATACTTTTTCATATAATATATGTGTGAGTATGTTATTATTCATTTTTAAATTCTAACAATTTTTTTATACGTTTTCCACACGTGGGTATAATTTTTTTTATACGTTTTAAATATTTTTATTCATTTCTACATTTTGTTATAAATTTTCAGTTTATTCGGTACGAAAATATCTAATTAAAAATTAATTTAATTTGCCAATAAGTAAAGAGACTTCTCCATTAGATATATATAATGAGTTTTTTGTTGTTAATTTCTTTGATCAAAGTCAAGCTAAAATTCCCACTCATTTTTTTTTATCCGCTTTTCCAGAAACCTGTCTCAATCTTCAGTTTCAAGATCTAATTAATAAATATTCGTAATATGTGTAGGTTTGAATTAACTATGTATGTGAGTAGGTTTTAGCCGCCTAGGCGCCAATAGTATGCCAAGAGACCAAAACCACTTGTTATAAGTCGTAAACCTCAAGTCGATAGAACCGTTCTGATACCATTTGTTAGGCTTTAAACATTGAAAATAAAACAAACAGATCCATGCAATATTCTTTAGTTTTTATTATAAAAAAGAAAAATATTATGTTGATCTTGACTTAAGAACAACAGTGCTATATGCACTGTATTAATCCTATATATCAATATTCAAAAAATAACTCACAAGGTAAGATCCACCAGCGTATGCACCGCACCCTTAGACAAGGGTGGTCAATTTGCTCTTTCCTGACTTTGACTATATATATATATATATATATATATATATATATATATATATATATATATATATATATATATATTTACAAACGCGCACACACAATGATTGGCCGTTCTTAAGTGAGTTTTTTACTCTATAAGGTAAGATATAGAGGTAAAAAGGAAGAAAGGTATAAATCAAGATTATGATTAAATAAAGATAAGAGTGTTAATTAAATCAATATTGTTTAATTATCCTTTTTTGATGGTGAAAAAATCCGTTCAACCACGCACCACTTTATGATGCAGGTCAGCACTGTAGATATCAGATTCATAAAATAAAAAATTAAAAAAAAATAAAAACTCGGACAATGCAAAGCATGTAAGAGTTGTACAAATTATGTACGCGCGAGAACACACGCCTCGTCACAATAATACCATAATCCGTGCTTCATTTAATATGAGAGAAAGATTATATTCCTCCTGCGGCCATCGTAGAACTCGGATTTGACTCTCCTCCATTACACTTTTTCTTCAATTTTATCTAATACACCAATAATTTAATTTTAATAATTTTAGTAATGATCTAAATATGTGAATAAATAGTTGATGAAAAATTTACATGTTTATCAAACGGTTAAAAAGTGTCGGATTACTTTCATTTTTTGAACAATTATACTACTCAATATTATAAATTAACCGACCGATTTTGATCTCAATTATATTAACTAAAACTATAAAAATATGATGTATTAGATGGAATTGGAGGGAAAGTACTATAATATAATAGAGGATAGTCAAATCCGTAGAACTCTGATTTGTGAGAGCTCTAGATCCATTGACAACTACAGCAGTAGGAATGTTAATAACTAGAGCTGCAAACGAACCGAACCGAACCGAACTTTGTCGAACTCGAACCGAACTCGAACACTTTTAGTCGAACTCGAACATGTTCGAGTAACTTGATCGAACCAACAGCTATGTACGAGTTCGGATCGTTTGGTGTTCGCGAACATGATCGAGTTCGCTAACAAGTCGAACATAAGGTTGTTCACGAACATGAACAATTCACAAACACATTATCGAACCAAGCTTATCGAACCGAACTCGAACTTATCGAACCAATTATTTGAAATAACCAATTATTTTTATTTAGAATTTTAGAAACAATTTAAACATGTAATTAAAAAATTGAACTACTCGAACCGATCTTGAACTTATCGAATCGAACTCGAACATACCAAACCGAACTCGAACTGTTCGCGAACAAAGACGAACCGAACCACATGGTTCGCGAACATGTTCGATCGAGCAATCGAACGGAACATTATGTGCGAACTCGACTCGACTAGGCGAACAAGTCGAACTCGAACCGAACCGAACCGGTTCGCGAACAGTTTGATTCGTTTGCAACACTATTAATAACATAGTGCTTGGAGTTGCTGCTTCAACCCCCCTATAAAAGGGTTGATGATATACTTGTTAATCCTTCATTTTCTTTTTAAAACCAAATCCCTTAACATCTCAGTTCTTGCCCTTTGAATAATTAATATAAATTTATAAACATTATTAATATTAAGGGAACCGATCCATAATAAATGGTAGCTATGAACTCTTCGATGACAACTAGATCTTACACCGTTCATTACAAAATTCGATTGTCAAATTTTAAAAAAGATGGGCATTCCGCATCACTGTGTTAAGAAACAAAATAATAATAAATGGACAGTGTAAAATTTAATGATCAATTAAGTCTATAATCATTAGTATTTGTTATGGACCGACTCCCTAATATCAAGATATAAACATTAATGACTAATTGTTCAGGAGCTTATTCACGGATTGTTTTACAAACAAAGGTGAGACAAAAAGCACCATCACATAATGACAAGCTTTAGAGCCACCAAGTACTATTCCAAGTTATTTTTTTCAATTTGGTCAAATTGTAAAATTGTCCCCTTATGTATATATTAAATTATAACATAAACATTAATATTTCAATTTTTACAATATCATAGCTACTGTCTCAATATTTTACAAAATCATCCCCTCTAACCAATTTTGATCAAAATTAGTAAGACATGTGCATGTCATGTGAGTTTGATAAGGGCAAAATAGTTCATTCTTGTAGAAAACTATTTTCTCTCCTAATAGAAGGGCAAAATATGTCCTTACAATAATAAAATAGATTCTCACATAAATAAATTTGTTTTATTTTAACCAAATAAAATAAGTAAAAAGAAATTAATTACAAAACTCAAAGATCTTTTAAATGAAAATTTAAGTAGAATATTTTGTTTAAATATAAAAGACAAAATTAAACACTAAAAATTAGATTAAATTAAATTAAAAGAAAAAAAATAAAAAAATATCAGTTATTCATTTAACAAATAATTTACTTTATATATGTATCACACACACAAAATAATTTACTTTATATATATATATATATATATATATATATATATATATATGTATATATGCATGCATGCATGCATGTATGTATGTATGTATGCATGTATGTATTTGTTACTCATAATTATTTGTTACGAATAATTTACTTTATATATACACACACACAAACACACACACACACACACAATAATTTACTTTGTGTGTATATATATATATATAAATAAATTATTTGTTAAAACGAATAACTAATAAAAAAAATTCTTTTAATTTAATCTAATTTTTAGTGTTTAATTTTGTCTTATATTTAAATAAAATAAATAGATCTTTGAATTTTGTAATTAATTTCTTTTTACTTATTTTATTTGATTAAAATAAAACAAATTTATTTATAAGAGATTCTATTTTATTATTATAAAGACGTATTTACCCTTCTATTAGGAGAGAAAATAGTTTTGTGTATGAATAGACTATTTTGTCCTTATAAAACTCACATGACATGCACATATCTTACTAATTTTGACCAAAATTAATTAGAAGGGACGGTTTTGTAAAAAATTGAGACATTAATTATAACATTACAAAAATTGAAACATTGATGTCTATGTTACTATTCAGTGTATACATGAAGGGACAATTTTACAATTTACCCTTTCAATTTTCTCTACAAAAAATTAGTTCCGGAATGATACAATGCTTACATTTTGAATATATCCCAAACTCAAAACAAAGGTAACAAAAAAATTATGATTGTACTCCTCAAACTGAACTTCAACCCCCAAAATGTGGAAGTGAAAATTTTGAAAGAGCCCGAAACAATGCGTCAAATTTCAAAATCAAGAACCTGCAATATCACAATTGTGAGGATTAAAAACAAATAAAGTGAAAAAAAAATTGGGATGAATACTAAGTAGACTACAAGAAACAAAAAAGAAAATTTTGTGGCGGTACGAATTAGAGAGATGGCTGAAAAATTATACTCCTTTCGTTCCAAATTATAAGATTGACTTTTAAAAGTCAACTTGAAATATTTTCAAACTCAAAATTGAGATAATTCATTAAAAATTATAAAACAACGATGAGTACTACTTATTAGATAGTTTACAAATTTCATCATTTTATTAACTAAAATTCAAGAAGTTCATGTCAATTTTGAGTTTGAAAATGTCTGAAATTTTGTGGGGGGGGGGGGGGGGGGGGGGAAGTCGTAAAAATTTAAACGAAACTACCCTAATTTCATCTCTAGTTCTTTCTCATTTATAAATAAAACAAAGCAATGTCATCACATAAAATTATATGACAATGTGATATTTGTGACTTTTGAGTAACATTATGATGAGAGAATAACCTAATAGATGCCCCATTGGTGACCAGATCAGCTACCTCCCTTCTGCTTGAGAGTGATCTTGTCTCCCAAACTTAGAGCGATCCCCTGAGTCTTGCTTCTGATCCTTATATATCCACTCAGTTTACCATCAGTTTGTTTTTCAATGCTTAAATTTACCAAAGCATCCTCTCCAAACACACTCTTCGCGTACAAGTTAGCAGCTAAAAATCCACATTCACCTTCAAGAGCAGATCTAGAGAACACAAACAAGCCAACCAGGATATAAGTGAAAATCATACGGGTTAATCACCAAGATATAACAATGCAATAACAGACGGGAGAACAACTAAGCTAATTTTTGTTAATCTACTTGCACATTAGATGAAGCTTGATAACATAAAGGATGACTAGAAATGAAAAGGTATGAAATACCCAACAAGCTGTCGGCCTCATTTACTTTTGGACTTGCTTTTCTTAAGAAGGTTTCTTGTCATTTATCAGATCAGTTATAGCATTTTTCCCTTGCTACTAACTATATGATTTTGAGTTCAGCAATATAGCACACAATAGCTGAATAGCTGTTTAAGATGGTCAAAACATTTTCATGATATCAGAGGTAAATATACATAGAATACAGTTGCCAGATTAACAATATGAAAGCATTGCAGCTAAACAATACTTGCATACTACAGTTGACCTAGTGTTAGATATAATTTTCTTCATATATAATCATCTAAAATGAAATGTGTATTCAGTTATTAAGAATAAACATCTCTTGGTATGAGGTGGAGATTTTATATTTTGCCACAACTTGGGCATCTCCTCACAGCGAAAATTTTTTGTTGTAAATCTACTTTTTTTTGGCCTTCCAAGCATGTGATAACCAATCATGCATACTCAAATAAATATGCCGTCATGCTACAATAGAGCCCAATTCATGTATTCCATGATCTTTTAGAACTTTCTAAATGCTGGTTTTATAAAGTTCTGTATATTATGAGTGAAGATGCCTATAAACTTTTAAATGCTAGGTCTCAGCTTCATAGAACGTACTTAAATTTACAGGACAATGCAAGTCACATAGAGGAAATGAGAAAATAATATATGTATATATATATATATAATATTTTTTCAGCACATCTTAAAATGTGTGCCAAAAACAACCAAACTATTAATATCACTTAAAGTGGGAGGAGTGAGTACACAGAATAATAAAAAGGGAAAATATGTCCAGCAGAGAAAGATAATGACTTACTGAGCAGTAAGGCATTTCATGTTGGTTGATTTAATTATGTGATCAAGGAATTCTTTCTCATATTGAATGACAGTGTTGACAGCAACCTGCAATGCAGTATGTTAGATTGAATCAGACTAGCAGCCAATAAGAAAACACTGATGAATACAGGTCATTATCACGATAAGAAACTCATAAGCATCAAAGATACCAAGGGCAGGCTACAAACAAACTACTATGAGTTAAAGATGTCAAAGAGGGTTCAAGTCGAACACAGCAAGATTGATGGAAGCAGATGTGACGTCATTGTCATGAAGGGCAAGAACCAAAAGAGTCGCCTAACTAATTAGCAAACTTCTCAATACTTCTCATGTGAAACATCTGTAACCCATGTACCCACAGAATAGGCATTAGAAAATGAATATAAGCAGATTAAGCAAACATCCAGTGTTCAGTAAAATTTAGCCCGTGGTTAGCATAACTTATAGGACAAGCAAAAGACATTCAAAAGTTATCTTCACCATCTGTTAGTAGTATTGAAATTAATAAATAAAAAAATAGAACAATATTAAGCTATTAAGCCACAAGCTTATTACAACAACAGAAAAGGATCATAGCATGAATCCCATCAAAATTGTTGAAGTCAGTGGATATCAAATTATCAGGTATGATGCATAGTTGGAAAACCAGATCAGTTGTCTCACTTGTTCACACCCTTTCACAGATAACCATGGCTGGACACCTATGAAACATGCATGCCTTTAAAGTTTATGTTAAGGATTCAAAACTTTGGTAGTTATTAAAAAAAAACAATGAGATATGACATGGGAGAAATGAAACTATTACCTTGTTTTCCCACTCAAACTCTGCCCACATAGTTCTAAAGGCAGCATCACTACACACTGCAGGAGAGATGTAGTCCATAATGTCAATGTGGATGTCATTCAGGACAACAACAGTTCGCTCAAGCACATTTGAAGTCTCATAAACAATATTCCCAAATATGACTCCAGTCTCAGTTGAAGACACCTTAATATTTGCTTTTATCATTTTGCTTGATTCAGGAGCTAAAGTATAATTCTGAGGCCGCTCAACAAGTTTAAGGTCACCCATTGTTGCCAACTCCAAGCACAAGTTCTGCAGGGTCTCCTTAGTTCGATTTATAACAGTAACATCAAGAACAATATCATAGTGATGAACTGTCACATAGGCCTCAGCGTACACCGGGTCGCTAAATCCAGTGAGTTGAAGAATACGATTTAGCTTGTTCGCATCATCTCCATCCTTTATGAATTCACCAGTAGCACGTTTCAGATCATCTTGAACCTCATCTTCCAACTCTATCTGGCTCATACCCTGGAATAAATATTAAAATAATAAATAATAGCCTTCAAGAATTTAGGGATGTACCAAAACACGCATTGAGAAAACAAGTGGATACGCTTTGTTGATCTTCATAGAAAATATAGTCCTCAGATAACCATGAAAATAATACTAAAGCATTGCAGGATCTTCTTAAAAAATATAGTCCTTATATGTATTCTGAACAAAATGCTTCAAACAAATTGATCTCATATAATCCCAATTTTGCCAATTATTTCAGATATCTGATCTTGAAGAATAAAGATAATTTGAAGTGGGTCACAAGCATGGCATGCCTAATGGATCAATCAGAATTAAAACCAGTAGGTTTATAAACTACCAGCCTCTTTTGGCACTTTTAAGTTTAATCTATTTTACTTATCCAGAAAAAAGTAAAATAGCACCGTCTTAGTAGCTTTAAAACAAAGACAAGGTAAACATCCAAAACTTAGAAGCTCGACTCAGTGGAATCCTTGTTTTATTTGCAGTTTAAAAATCTGAAATATTCTGTACTGAAACATAATAAAGCAATTTGGCAGTGAGACAATTAAGTATATATGTAATTGTGTTATGTAGGATAGCCAGTCAAGTTAATTTACACTTTGAAATGTTTTAAGTCCTCGTCTACTCTAACTGCATCTCAAATACTTACAAAAACTGTAACTTCATTTGCCAGATAAAACAGAGGCAACGAGAAATTAAAAAAAATTAGCTTTCTTGTTGGAAACTTGGAATATTCAATTGTGTGAGAGTATAAATCCTATCAGAAAAATATATCAGCTCATGGTTGAATCTTGGAATAGGTATTGTTGCCCCAAAAAAACTGTAGATAAAGCACGACAAGTGACAGCAAAATAACAACCAACAAGGTACATAATAATTCATAATTTTGTAGCAGGCAATTAGTAAAAATTAATGCTCAATTGAGGCAAAAATAAATTTACAGTAGTCCTTTCCAAAATAGATAGTAACTAGTTAAGAAAGACATGATCCAGTAGACAAGGTATAAAGCAGAAAAGATTAATGTCGATTATTTTCACCATTATAAAGTTTTAAGAAAGAACATAAAGCAACTTATCAAAAAAATAGAGCATACAGCAATAGCATCAGCATATTATTATTCTCAAGCTTGTTAAAATCAAACACAAAAGATAACCAATGAAGAGCTTATTACCCTCCTGCTCTTCAAATGGTAGAAGTCGATAAGGTCATCTGGCTGTGCATGAGAAACCTGAGCCTTCGCTTTGATTTCCTCTGTTTCGCGGAGCTGTTTATCTGAAAGCATCTTAACAAAACTTTCACGGCAAGACTGCAACCAAATCTTCCTGATCTCATCCCCAGTGTTGCATAGCAATCTTATGCAAAGAACAATCCTGTCATGCGAATCATTATCAATTGGGTGCGGAAGAAATGAAGATTGTCCTAGTTGTAGCATGGAGACAATGATCAATAATGCTTGGGTTGATTCTTTATTGACTTCAAGTTTTGATGTTTGAACTTCTTCCAGTCTCAGGATAAGTTTAGTTAATGTACAGGCTACAACTGCCCCTAGGAAAAAATCACCGGTAAGAAGAAGGGATCTCAAATTTCCAGAACTTAAAGATCCCTGAACAACAGGAGGGGAAAAAGCAGTTTCAGATGCCGCACTCTGAGTGGCGTAAGTTCCATCGGAAAGTATAGCTGGTCTTTTAGATGAAACAGTAATGGAGTTTACTTGCTGAGATTTCTTTGAAGAATCGGCAGACTCCCCTTCTTCAGAAGCCGTGTAAAAGGGAAGGTCTCCAAGGCACTGCTTAATGGTTGCAATGCCGCTCTCAACTTCGGTGAGAGAAAGGCAATACTCTCCAATGATCCAAAGAGCACATGAACAAACTCGAGCTGCTCGGATCTGGTAGAAAGTGTCCAATAACCTCGTTATGATCGAAACCCTTAATTTTGGGTTTGTTTCAATTATCTCTCGCACAAAAACAACAACATCCATAGCTGAAGCAACATTGCTGTCTCCCAAAAAGTCCATCAACAGATGAACAACAGTGCTCGCCACTTCTGGGAACTTGATTGCACAAGAATGAATGGCTTGAATGAGCATTTGGCGGTACTCCCCATTCTTCTCAAGCTCCCCACTTTGAGTTTTCATGACTTCCTTCTTCAAATTAAGAACAACTTCATTGATGTTTCGTGGAGTGATCAATTCAAGAACAATATCAAGTGTTTTCCTTCGAATGTCAAGGTTTGGGCTAGAGAGTGCCCTAAGCACATCCATAATCACATCAACCATAACCTCCCTATGAGAAGATTTGAGTTCATTCAAACGATCAAGCACAATAAGTTTTACATTGTTGTCACTCTGAGACGACAGAAGCTGACAATACGTATTGGCTGCATATCTAATCGCTGAAGGTGCAGACGACAAAGTTACGAGTGTTCCAGCACATTCATAAACAACAGCAGCGGAAGGAACATTTAGTAGAGATATGATAATAGTTATATACTTCCCTTTCTCTCTCTTATTTGTTCTGCATACTTTTCGAATCAACTCCAACACAACCATCTGAAGCAGCTCTCCCCATTCAGATACTCTATCAACATGGGTCGAGAGATAATTAACTGCACGATCCTGGTCACAATTAAAAAGCATAAGAAATGCATTCCTCTTGGCTGATTGATCCTGCTCAGTTGTAAGCGCCTTCTCAATCATTTCCGGAGCATCAACCAAAAGATGTTCCCCTTGTGGGAGCTTGTAAATGGCCATAACGGCAAGAATTGCATTCCTCCTAATATAATAGTGTCGATGCTCCAAGTTCGCTAAAACTGACGGAATCAAAGGCTCAATAATTTCCACCTCATTCAACCGACAAAGAAACCTCAAAGTCACACCCCGAATGTACTCATTTGGGTGCTGCAGATTGTTCCTCAAATTTTGGCAAATTAAAATCATTTCAGGTAAGACCTGTCCTTTTGCATCTGTCTTGTCAATGATTTCAAGATAAAGAAGCAATAGTTTTTGAACCGTGTGGTCCTCAGAAGGTAACACGTATCGAACAATCGTGATAAATAACTGCGGAAGCGTTTCTCCATTTAGCAAAAGCATGACAGCTTTCTTCATGGCATCAATCTTCGCCTCCACATCGCTCCCTTCTAGAGCTTCCTTGATCTCATTGGCAAGAGCTGGTGTCCCTTTGTCAAAATGAACAAGTAGAGAGCTAGATTTCTCCATATTTCACTTACTTTCTAATTGAGAAATGAAACAAAAATCTTCTCAGCTCAATACCAAAACTGTAACACAAAACCAGAAGATTTAAACAGTTTAGTTCAAAAGAGGACTAAAACCCTTATCAATCAACTGTTTGGTTTCCCAGAAAACGTTCCTCACATAAAAATTACACCAATGTAATTTCAATAGTACTAAAACCAGATCCAAACATTTTGGCACAGTTTAGATCCAAAACTGAAATACAAACCATGAAGATCTAAACATTTGGTAGAAAATAGGACTAAATTTCTTATTAATCCATTGTTTACTTGTACATAAATTGTTTAACAGAAAAATGACAGCTAAAACCAAAGTCTATGTTTTTTTTCCGAGGAATGATTTTGGAGTTTATAAGATCTCATTAGAGGATTATACAATCCAATACCCCAAATTGTTCATGCAAAATGCACATCATAAGGAGTTAGCTATAAACAGTATCAAAGTAGCACATTATCAGATTGAATGACAAAAAACAGTGATTCTGACGAATTGAAACACCTACACACATTGACATTCAGAAAAAACAAAACAATATAAATTCATATACATATACACACAAGATCTATAATTTAGTTCATGTAATTCAAATCAAGGATCTGTATCTAAGGTGCATACAAACATATACTATAGAAAATTGAAATGGTTGAGGGAGATTTGAAATACCTAAAGTAGATAAGAAGCTTTACTTGATCAAATGCAGAAGCTGAATCAGAAATCTTCGCCGATTCTCGAAGAAGATGGAGGAGTGAGAGAGATTTTGTACTTCAGATCTGCGATTATGGCAGTTTTTTTAGTACTGTAATCAGGTAACGTAGGGGGTGTTCGGGAATGGCATTTGCTACTATTTTGAATGTTCGTGAATGATTTAATTTTTTTATTTATAAATTGAATTTTAAGTAAAAGAAAAATAAGTAAGTCTTTATAATTTATTTTAAAATAATTTATAAGTAATTTTAAAATAAGTTAATTTAATTAAATGTAATATTTATTTTGTCCTTTTTTATTTTATTTATTTTAGTAATTTTTACATTATTTTAACTTATAAATTATTATAAGTCGAACACCTTCGTAAGGTGTTTTAACTTAATTTTTGATTTATAAATTTAATTGATGTCGAATGTTTTTATTTATAAATCACAACTTAAAATAACTTATAAATCAATTTATATTTTACTTATAAGTTCTTTAAAATAAGTCGTCTCGAACAAGCTCGTAAAGTGAGAGATATTTCGGTAGATATAATATACTACATATATATATAGAGAGAGAGATGCAATTCTGTTTGTTTTATTTTTCGTTACAAGTGTAGCATTTATTACTAAATTCTGTTAACAAAAAATAAAAATAAAAATTATTTTACGAATAAAAGTAATTAGTTCTTATTAATATTTTCAGATCTGACTATTTAATGGAAAAAATTGCGAAGGGTTACTCGTTTTAACCTCGATCGAATTGTTATTGGGTGGATGACATCATAAATATATCTAAAAAATATTATTATTAATTACTTAATAAGATCTTAAAACATTTTTTTTAAGAAAAAGTGATATTTGTGATACAATAATATGACTAAATCTTATTAATGATTGAATTGTTATTGGACAGATGGCGTCACAAACACGTAATAAAAATAAATTATTAATAATTAATAAATATATAAAATGTCATTTTTTTCAAAAAACTAATATATAATATTAATACCAAAAATATATTTTTAAAAATCATTAGATTAATTTAACTGGTACTATATTTATACATATTTATAACAAATCGTAAGGCGATCCAATTTGAGTCGACTCATAATTAATAAAGAATTAATTTCATTCGCATAAATTATTTTACTGGATTAACGATAAAAATAAGTCAATTTAAATTTGCCCATAAGTTTAATTATGTTTAAATATAATTGAGTTCGTATTAAAAATTTAATTTAAAATTCAATCACCTCTTCCTTATTTCATTCAATAACAATTAATTAAATCAAAGAGTTAAATCCTTGAGCTTAGAAAACATACAAAAAGTCTTCTCCTCCAGAACTTTCTTCTCCTAAAAAAAACTCTTCTTTTCCTAATCCCGTTCGTATGTCTGATCTAATGCTTATATTTACATAATAGTATATACGAACAGAGAGAGAAAATTCAACCCTCCAAACCCTTCATCCAACGGTTAAACCATCCCAATGTGAAGTTTAAAGTCAGTTTAATTCCTTTCGCAGATGATTAGGACCAACCGGCAAAAGCGGAGGAATCTATGGTGGACTTTCAAGAATGAACGGTGTTGGGAATTACAACGTCTCACGATATAGAAAAATAGGAAATTGAGAATTTAGAACACAATCACACAACACAAGAATTATAGTGGAAACTCCAAAACTGGAGAAAAACCACTTTCGTTGCTAAATACAACCAGAGAAAATTTACTACGTGAATAATATTACAATCACTCACACTCTCAGAAATTTCCTCACATCCACTCAAAAAAGATAATCCTTCCCAAGATAATTTTTTCACACAAAATTCTCTAACTGATACCTCTTATCTCTCTATATTTGGATATCACTCTTCACCTTCTCTCGAATGGGATCCTACTGCCTAGGATGATTTTTTGGTTTATGAAATTCAGATAAACTATTACCAATTAAAAAATTTATACCAGACTTTTGAATACAATCTACTATATTGATGAATGTAGCTTACTGAATGAATACGGTCAACTGGATTGAGTCTTTGTTAAAGAAAAATATCTTGGTGATTTTATAATTTAATGAATATACTTGATAATAATGAATAATAAAAATATTCAAGTTATTAATTATTAAAAAAAAATTAACTAACTTTTGAATAATTAAAGCAAGCAATAAAATCAACACCAAGATTTTTTATGTGGTTCAGCTATTACCCTCTATAATAATAGCCTACTCCACGTCCAATACTAACTAGTATTGGAGACTCACTTTTATTTAAAAATAATTCTCGTTACAAGACAGATTCTATCAAATTTTGAATTACAATAATTCACTTGAGCACCTTTGCTCCTTGTGCACCAATGCACTCCTTAAGCACCTATGCTTCCTTGAATCTGTATGTAAACAAACCTTAATCTACTTGGATTAAATTCCTTTAGACAACACTTAGTCTGAAAAATTAAATTTACAATAATAGAGGTCTAATGATCAAAGCAAATAAGCAATTTAACAATGCAAGGCTCAACTAATGTATGCAATGATCAATTAATTTAAGAAGGATATTACCAATTTATAGCTCACGAAAATATGCTGAACAAAATATGAAGCACAACAACAAATTTTTAATTGCACCAGGATAATATGAATAATATTTCTTTTGTATATGATAGGTGCACTGTTGGAGTTGTTATTAACTGAGATGATAAACGCACAATTTATAGCGTTGATAAATTATAACCGTTGCAGCTCAATTTTATCCTGCCGTTGCAATGTTACTGCCGTAGCAAATATATCCCAAAATTTTCGTCGTTTGCAAACAAACATCACTTATCAAGTTCTTAGTCAGTTAGTAATATATCCGAAACTAAAGCACTTAACTGAACGCAATATTCGGTTTTGATAAGAATATAACAAACCACTTCAAAAAGAATAATGATTACTACAAAGAATATCCTGCCACTCTTTCATCTCTTTTTCAAAACAAACAGTCAAAATATATCATATTAGATTTCCAAGGATTTTACTGCCACACGTCTTCTTATGCCATTTAATAACTCTGACCCATATACAGGATAATTATGCATAATAACTATTACCCATATCCAATCTATATATAAAGATAATCATGCATAATTAAACAACGTGAACTAATCAAATTCAAAGTACTCAAGTTAATTCACCTGTGCACGTATCACATATATAATATGCATGTAAATGTCCTAAAGCCTTGAATTAAAAAATCAAATATTTGCAATGACCTTACAATAAAAATTCTTAAGATTCAAATAATCTTCCATCTTCTTGAATCCCATCAAACAATTCTTGAAACAATTTTCTGAAATTCACAATAAAGAATTTAGTACCAATGAATAAGTCATCATCAAAACATTAGGTTTAGAATATGACAAAGTCAACATTCTCCCCCTTTTTGATGATGACAACATAAATAATTGAAGCTCCCCCTAAATTTATGCATAGCTTAATTTCAGGAAACAAATCCATATGACCTGCATGTGTTAGTATCATATTCAAATAACATCTCATAACAACATGATTAAAAAAACAAATACCATAAGCATATTCAATCAAATATTCAACCAATTGTCAAACAGGCATTAGAAAAACATTCATGCCTAGCAAAACATCACAGAAACCATCACAAAAACCATAGTATCAAGGTCTTAAAACCAACATAAGAAACCAAAAACCAGAGTATGTTGTTAAAATTGAAATAATCTCCCCCCTTGTCATCAGGCAAAAAGAGAGAGAGAGCAAATTCAATCAATGTCTTCAATGTGAACTTTTTGTTCAGAGCGGGAGGTGAAGTAAGCACGGTGCCGGATGCGGTGAAGACGTTCAGCAAGTGTGAGTTCTTTGGCAAATCGAGGTGGCCTGGGGATAAAGGTTGAAGGAGGAATCCCCATATCAAGAAAGTCATCCTTGAACTCCGCTGTCCAATTGCACATTGGCCATTCAGGAATAGTGGAGTACATTGTTTGAAAATGTAACTTTCTGCCCACATCATTAAATCTGGTTGCCATAAAATCTGCAAGTTCACCAATTTGATAACTTACAAATTTAATCTCTTGACTTAACTGGCATGTATTTCTATTGAACTTCCTTTGAAGGGCCTCAACCATAGCCAAAGTTTGGATCTCAAAACCTGCCTGAAGATCAATGAACTCATCTTCAACACGATTATACAATTTATTAATTTCTGGTGCATCCAATGGCAATTTTCCTTTTTCAAGAATCTCAACTCGATTTCTAATCTCAGCCAAGTCAGTTTTCATAGAAATTTGATTTTGTAAAATCTCAGTTAGAATATGCAAAATATCAGTTCCATGAGTATTTGGCAGAGAAGTAGATGAAGATTCAGGAGTAGGGGAAATAGGAGGAGGATTAGGATGAAGACGAACAAATTCTCCGGCAAGAAAAGTGATATGGGATTGTGTCAGACTTGCAGTATCTATGAATTCATTGTTTGAAACAGAAATTTCATCATCAAGAAAATTTTTGAAATGTTTGAAAACTTTTGTTAAAAACTTACTGTAAGGATGACATTTTTTAGATTGGCGAATGCAACTGAGCATATGAGACAACATCATTTGAGAGAGATTAAATAATTTTCCCTTGAGAATCATAGCCACAACCACTAAATCCTGATAAGTAAAATCTGCCCCACCACCAAGTCGAGGAAACAGATTATACCTAACTAGTTTATGTAATACACATGCAGTTGGGCATACATTCACAGTTTTTGGAAGAAATAAATCAGTAAGAGAAAAATCATTATATGAAGTTGTTCCATAGGTGGAAAAGGAATGTTAGCAGCACCTTTTAGAGTAAAGGGACAGGGTCCAGCAGAGGATATACCGAGAATACTACCAAAATCAATACTAGTGAAAAATAAGGATTTTCCCTGAACATATGTCGTGTAACAATCTCCATTGCACTCAAGATTAGTATAAAACTGTTGAACTAATCGAGGATATGCAATAGTAGGAGGAAACAACAAAGAAGATATTTCACAAGAATTGAAAAGTTTTTCCAAAACAGAGTTTTTGAAATAGAACAAATCCAGAGATTTTTCATAGACAAATTGCTTTGTAGCAATTGAATTTTTAAAACGAGTTTCAAAGCTGTAGCCTTTGAAGAAATTTTCTGGTATATTGAGGGAAGATGAGAACGGATTTACCATATTTGAAGGAGATTCTGGCTGTGAAGTGATATGGTCTTCATGCACTGGTTGTTTCAACTTCCCTTATTGAAACGGTTCGTCTTCTGAAGCCTTTAAGAAAGAGAAGCTTGAATCTGAGTCGTCGAAAAGTATGGTGGCATCGGACGACATATGCATCAATGATTTCTTTAGCTTTCGCTTGGGTTTCATCTTTGATCCAGAAATATTCTTTAAAGAGGATCCTTCATCCGTTGATTTACCGGAAAATTGTTTACTAGCCCTGGTTTTCATATCTTTAAGGGTTTGAGAAGAGAAAAACAAGGGTTTTGATCTGGTTTATGGAAAGAGAAAACTGAAGATATAAATGAAAAGAAAATAGAAATCAAGTAGGAGTCTGATACCGAAAGACGTACGTCTTTTCAAATTCAATGGGTGTTCGGCTACTTTTTCGGTTTTCAAAATTGCGACTTTACGTTATCCAATTAATCTTGATAACCGACAATTACTCTTTGGTTATTAATAGATACGTGTTTCTAGAAAATAATTTAAACAGATAAAGCATATCAAACAGATATATTTTAGCAGATATCATGCAGAAAATATTAACTGAATATGATAAGATTACGTTAACCACAATTATACCATGCACATTCCAAGTTTTCTTCTAAGCATACAAAACCTTTCCTCACTCAAAGGTTTAGTAAAAATATCAGCTAATTGTCTTTCTGTAGGAATAAAAACTAGTTTGACTAGCCCTTTTGAAACATTATCCCTTAAAAAATGATGTCTTACCTCTATATGTTTTGTACGTGAATGCAAAACAGGATTTTTTGAAATATCAATAGCACTAGAATTATCACAATATATAGGCACATTATTGCAAATTATATCAAAATCACATAAAGTTTGTCTCATCCATAATATTTGAGAACAACAACTCCCTGCAGCTAAATATTCACCCTCAGTTGTTGATAAAGCAACTGAAGTTTGCTTTTTACTATGCCATGAAACAAGACTTTGTCCCAAAAATGTACAAGCACCACTTGTACTTTTTCTATCAACTTGAAACCCTGCATAGTCTGCATCTGAATAACCCATTAGCTCAAAATGATTACTTATTGGATAAAATAACCCTAAATTTATAGTACCACTTAAATATTTAAAAATTCTTTTAACCGCTTGTAAGTGGAATTCTTTGGGTTTTGCTTAAAATTGAGCACAAAGACATACACTATACATTATATCAGGTCTAGATGCAGTCAAATATAATAAAGACCCAATCATACCTCGAAATTTGGTTAACTCTACATCTGTACCTTTATCATCTGATGTAAGTTTTATCGATGTACTCATTGGTGTAACCTTTAGGTTGGATCGTTCAAAACCAAATCTTTTGAGAAGCTCTTTTGTATACTTGGTTTGATGAATATAGATCCCTTCCTTAGTTTGCTTGATTTGAAGCCCCAAAAAGTAATTTAGCTCTCCCATAAGACTCATATCAAATTCCTTGTGCATACATTTTGAAAACCACTCACAAAGGAAATCATTAGTAGCACCAAATATTATGTCATCCACATATATTTGAACAATAATTATATCATTTTTATCATGCATAATAAATAATATGGAATCAATTTTACCTCTAGTGAAACCACTAGTAAGAAGATACTTACTCAACCTCTCGTACCAAGCTCTTGGAGCTTGTTTGAGACCATAGAGAGCTTTTTTTAGCTTGAAAACATGATTTGGATATTTCTCATGTTCAAATCCAGGAGGCTGTTTGACATAGACTTCTTCATTAATGTATCCATTTAGGAACGCGCTTTTTACATCCATTTGATAAAGCTTAAATTTCTTGTAACATGCAAAGGCTAATAAAATTCGGATAGATTCCAGTCTTGTAACTGGAGCGTAAGTTTCTTCGTAGTCGATCCCTTCTTATTGATTATATCCTTGAGCCACTAGTCTTGCTTTGTTACGAGTGATTGTCCCATGTTCATCCAACTTGTTTTTAAATACCCATTTTGTTCCAATGACAGAAACATCTTTAGGAGGAGGCATCAATTCCCAAACTTGACATCGTTCAAATTGTTGAAGTTCCTCTTGCATTGCCATTAGCCAACTTTCATCAAGAATAACTTCCTTAGCATTCTTTGGCTCAACTTGTGATAAGAACGCAGAGAATGCACATTGATTTTGTAAACTTCTTCGTGTGGTGATTCCTTTGTTTATATCTCCGATAATGTTTTTCGGTGGATGATTCTTGAGATACCTTGCAGTCTTTGGCATTTGGACATCGTGTATTACTTCTTCTTGTTGGGGGAAATCTTCCTCAAGTTCTTGTGTTGTTTCTTGTTCCACTCCTTGTGTGTTTTCCAATTCAGCTTGCTGGATCTGTTCATTTGGCTTGCTAAATAAATTTTTCCGGTTTACCGGATTCACTGAGATCTCCAAATTACCTGCATCCTCTTCTCTTTCTTTTGGAAGATCATTGTTAGTTTCATTAAATGTTATATGTACTGATTTTTCAACACATAGCTTGTTAACATTAAAAACAGGATATGCCTTGCTGTTTTGTGAATAACCAATAAAAATCCCTTCATAGGATTTAGCATCAAATTTTCCCAAGTTATCACTACTATTTAGAATAAAACATTTAGATCCAAATACTTTGAAATAACTTATATTAGGAATTTTGTTGTTCAAGAGCTCATAAGGAGTTTTCAAAATGATAGGGCGGATAAGAACTCTATTTAACACATAACAAGATGTATTAACAGCCTCTGCCCAAAATTTCTTTGGGAGTTTGCTTTCTTGTAAAAGTGTTCTAGCTGTTTCTTGAAGTGTTCTATTCTTTCTTTCCACTACTCCGTTTTGCTGAGGGGTTCTCGGAGCTGAAAACTCATGGCTTATTCTTTTTTGATCACAAAATATGGTAAAGTCCTTTAGAAATTCAGTACCATGATCACTCCGAATTTTTATAAGTTTGAGACTATACTTAGTCTCTAAACTTCTTATCAATTTCTCAAACTCTTTAAATGCTTCATCTTTGGTTCTTAAAAACAGTACCCAAGTATATCTAGAAAAATCATCAACTATTACTGTTTGCCAAAATCTATACTAGCAAAAATACGCAAGTATACGCAGTCCACAAGTAATAAAGTGAAAGTAGAGTATCGTCCCACAGAGAAGAATTGATTCTATAATGACAATTTCAGATTTAAATTAAAACAATTCTAGCAAGTAAATAATTGATGATTTCCGAAATTCTGAATTTAACTAATTAATTCTAAATTAAATTGCTACCACTAATTTGAAAACAGATTTTTAAAGACTTAAGACTATAACTTCACTTAATGCTTTACTTTATTCAGCACACTTCCCGTCAGATTACGCTAGTTATTTTGGATTGTTAACCAGAAACTCATCGATATTTATAATCATCTTCCAATGTTTTATAAACAACTCAACTCAAATCCACAATTGTTAGACTCAAGCTAATCACCCTAGTTAACTAATCCACTATATCCCTATGTGAATTACAATTAAGAAGGATTTAAAGTCCAGGTTCCCTATTTTGATTAACTGCGGCGTATAGGTATATCTCTATCCTAAACACAAATCATGAATTCCATCAACAGCAGAATACACAAACACATGCTATTATGATTAGATCTAATTCTATACTTCATCTCTCGAATTCATATAAAATATCCCAATAATTGATGGCCAAATAATTAATAATTCAGTACAAACCATAATAGACAATCCAAAAATAACTAATCATAATATTCCAGGAAGCATGCTATTCAAAACTACGCATTAAGATCCATTATAGCCTTAAAAGAAAATTAGTTCATAAATAAACTAGAATTCATCATCCACAAGTTTAATAACATCAAAAGTTTAGAGTGAAGAGTAAAGAGAAGAAACACTGTAAACAATCCTTCAATCTCTTCCCTACTCCTCCTTCCTTGCTCTGTGCTATCAATCTTGCTTCCAGTCCTCCCCAATTGCTCCAAACTAGGGTTTCTAATAGATCATCCCCACAACCAACTAGAAAACAACTATTTATAGTATCTGATAAAAACCCTAATTAATTAAAGAGAACCAAATCCAATTACACATCAAACTCTGTTTTAAAACACTAACAATTAACTCAGTCAACACGCACTAGCGCGCCCGCGCCAAGCCACAGTACAAACTCAGCGCGCTCGCGCAGCACCCCAGCACAGATAGTCAACCTGACATCAAGCGCGCCCGCGCTGCCTCCCAATGTAAATCCTGCGCGCCCGCGCAGGTGCTCAACAACTTGCAAAATTTTCTTAACTTTCCTGCTTCAACACTCCATCCCCACCACTTTGGTTCCAAATGCAAAGTGCCTACACAAACACAAAAACAACACATGAAAAGTAACTACGACTTAAGGAAATTAACAATAGTGCAATCAAATGGTATCCAATTCGTAGGTATAAAACCTACTCATCAAATACCCCCAAACTCGAACTATTGCTTGTCCTCAAGCAATGTAAAACAATGTAACATAAGGCAACACATTAACACAAATGCAACTAACAACTACCATGCCTACAAATCCAACCAATAACCAGTATGAATCTTAACCATTCGCCTCAGAGATATCAAACCATGAACTTGAAACAGAAAATCCAATCGATAGGAACTAATAATCTCCATCAATCAAACAATAAACACCTATCATCCCCCAAATTGTGCGTGTGTGTTCATTAATTAAGTTAACTGACCAAGGTTCAAAATAAAACCACATAACCAATTTTATAACAAGAATACTCAAGTTTCACTTCAACTCAAGCAAATACAACAAATCTAGCTAAAACCAAGCAAATACTGAGCATGAAGATTCTAGCAAGATGTATTCCTAACTTCATTCTTTTTTCCGAGTGCGTTTTACGCTCCATCTCGTATTTATGCTTAACTGTGTAATGTCAAGTTCTCTTAGGCGTTTCAGAATCACCCATGTAGCAAGTGTTCAATCAGTGACTCCCAAACCAGATGATTTTAGGGCACTAGGTGTTAAGACACCCCTAAGGATCTAATTACCCGAGTGATAAAGGCCACAGAACCCAACTAGTCAACGCATTTATTATTTTTTTATTATTTTTTTTTATAAATAAACTAGAACCGAACCCCCAAACTCAGCTTCTACCCTAAGTCAGCCTTCTTTGTTGATTTATCAAACAATACTTTAACAAATTCTCATATAAAAATCAGTTATGCAACCCTTTGAACCCCGACAGTCAAATTAATCAAATTATTCGTGCTATCCAATAACTCAAGTTATGATAAGCGTAATTATTCTCATGATCAAAATTAGTTCATTCCTAACGACTTTCAAACTGTTCAAGCTAAAACAATAAAACCAAACTCATCATTGGCCGAGCCAAAATTCATACCAACTACTCACTTGGATTCATGCAACAAACTAAATGCCTAAATATCATGCAAATACAAACAAAACAAAAATAAAAATAACTGATAAAAGTAACTGACACCCCCCCAAACTCATGATAGACAATGCCCTCATTGTAAAAATTAAAGCAGAAGGGGAAAGAAAGAAACTCCCCTAAACAACCGCATTATCATCATCTCCTGCAGTAGGCTCGGGAGAAGTATCAGGTGGTGGGTATGAACTAGTGGAACCAAAAGTTGGAAACTGGACCTGTACACCCAACTGATTGAATGCCTGCGCCAACGCTCCAGAAAAGTCCATAGAATATGTACGGAAATCAGCATGTAGAGCGTCCATCCTTCTCTGAAGACGACGCAGATTACGTTCCTGGTGGGCATACATGATAGGATTCACTGGCCTGGCAGCTGCTGCTTCATCTGCTCCTGCATCCTCTTCTTCTTCAACATCAGTACTACCCATGATGAATCCAAGCCCTCGCGGATGAGACTCGCCACCATCCCAGACAACATACTTCCGGATGTGATTATGATCAATATCCTTCATCGGCAGCAGCAAAGTCTCATTGCTGTCCCACGTAGCCCCAACTGCCAGGCAAAGACGACTAACAATTGAAGCATGCAAAATTCCGCCAGAGGTACTTCCTCGCATAGATCTCATCATGGACGAGTGAATGAGGGCTCCCACATCAATAAGTTTGTTCTTTAGAATTCCATACAACAATACAGCTCGGTCTTTTGTCACGTCATTCATATGCCGCGTAGGAAGTATACTAGCACAGATAAAGCTATACCACGCCTTCGCGTACCGATTGAGGGCTGTGTGTGGGAAATGGAATTTCTGGGTAGTACCAACCTTAGTGGTCCACTGAGTATCTGGCTTGCACATCTCTGAAACAATCAAATCCAAATCAATATTCGCACGCTCATAAGCAAACCAGTCGGAACCATCTTCAGGGCGTGTTTGCAAATGGTACAGATCATTGATGGCTTTCTTATCATATCTCACTTCCTTGCCCCGCACATAAGAGATACCATTTTGTGTTTCCCGTGCGTTGGCATAGAATTCTCGAACGATTGCCATCGGGGTTGGCATAGGTGATTCAACAAATAACGTCCAACCATGCCCCCTAATCTGTCGCTTTATCATCCCATCGTCGTCATCAGGCTTCAATCCTCTTTCTTAAACAAAATTCTTACCCAGCCACACATCTAAATAATTATGTTGAGCGGAGAGATTGACAAACCGATGGGTGTCTAACACATCCCTTTCATCGACTTCTTCGTCGTTACTACTCGAAGAAGATACCACGCGAGTTCTCTTTGGAGCCATATCCCGTAGATGGTTAACGATTCGAATTCTAGGGTATGAAAGAAAGGAATTGTTGGTAGAAACAAAATTTAGGTTTTGGGAATGTAGGACGTGATTACGTGAATGGTTAAATAGTTGATCGGATTTGGTTTGGATTCAGGATAGGAAGAGATGAGGGGAAGTAGTAGCTCGAATATGAATAGGTTTCTGAAGAATGAAAGTCCAAGATGGAATAGGAATATAAGGTAGCTTCCGGGTCAGGTTCCAAGACTGGTTAAAAAAACTGGGTACTGATCGCGGCGCGCCAGCGCAGTTTTGTAGCTTAATAGCGGCGCGCCCGCGCAGTTTGACAGTGTGGAGAAATTGCAATCTGGGGAAGGGCGCGGGCTCGCTGTTCATCTTCATAATTTGAGCGCGGCCACACTGAACTACAAATCTGGAATTTCACTGTGAAGCTTGTCTAGATTATTTCTTCCTGTGCAAACCTTGATGTATGACCTGCAAGCAATAACAATTAAGTACAAAGCATCTAATTACGACAAGATAAAAAAAAAAAACTTGTTTGCCAAAATCTATACTAGCAAAAATACGCAAGTATACGCAGTCCACAAGTAATAAAGTGAAAGTAGAGTATCATCCCATAGAGAAGAATTGATTCTATAATGACAATTTCAGATTTAAATTAAAACAATTCTAGCAAGTAAATAATTGATGATTTCCGAAATTCTGAATTTAACTAATTAATTCTAAATTAAATTGCTACCACTAATTTGAAAACAGATTTTTAAAGACTTAAGACTATAACTTCACTTAATGCTTTATTTTATTCAGCACACTTCCCGTCAGATTACGCTAGTTATTTTGGATTGTTAACCAGAAACTCATCGATATTTATAATCATCTTCCAATGTTTTATAAACAACTCAACTCAAATCCACAATTGTTAGACTCAAGCTAATCACCCTAGTTAACTAATCCACTATATCCCTATTTGAATTACAATTAAGAAGGATTTAAAGTCCAGGTTCCCTATTTTGATTACCTGCGGCGTATAGGTATATCTCTATCCTAAACACAAATCATGAATTCCATCAACAGCAGAATACACAAACACATGCTATTATGATTAGATCTAATTCTATACTTCATCTCTCGAATTCATATAAAATATCCCAATAATTGATGGCCAAATAATTAACAATTCAGTACAAACCATAATAGACAATCCGAAAATAACTAATCATAATATTCCAGGAAGCATGCTATTCAAAACTACGCATTAAGATCCATTATAGCCTTAATGGATTTTTATTTTTATTTTTGTTTTGTTTGTATTTGCATGATATTTAGGCATTTAGTTTGTTGCATGAATCCAAGTGAGTAGTTGGTATGAATTTTGGCTCGGCCAATGATGAGTTTGGTTTTATTGTTTTAGCTTGAACAGTTTGAAAGTCGTTAGGAATGAACTAATTTTGATCATGAGAATAATTACGCTTATCATAACTTGAGTTATTGGATAGCACGAATAATTTGATTAATTTGACTGTCGGGGTTCAAAGGGTTGCATAACTGATTTTTATATGAGAATTTATTAAAGTATTGTTTGATAAATCAACAAAGAAGGCTGACTTAGGGTAGAAGCTGAGTTTGGGGGTTCGGTTCTAGTTTATTTATAAAAAAAAATAAAAAAAAAATAAAACGAAGTCCTAAAAATCACAAAATTTAAACTAGAAAACAATTAAAATTGGGTTGCCTCCCAACTAGCGCTTGAATTAAAGTCTTTCAGCCTGACTACTCCCTATTTCAATTTCAATCGGCAAGAGTGATCGAGGTTTTCTGGCGATCAACACCACCACCCCAATAATGTTTTAATCTTTGACCATTGACTTTAAACGACTCTTCCGGATTATTTGCAAAAACTTCAATGACGCCATGAGGGAATGCTTGTTTGACGATAAAAGGACCTGACCACCGTGACTTGAGCTTCCCTGGAAATAACTTTAGTCTAGAATTGAATAAAAGCACTGCTTGTCCCGGCTCAAACGTCTTGTCGATGATTTTCCGATCATGCCACTTTTTGACTTTTTCCTTGTAAAGCTTTGAATTCTCATATGCTTGTAACCGGAATTCATCGAGTTTGTTAAGCTGAAGTAGCCTCTTTTCCCCAGCTGCTGCGAGATCGAAGTTCAACTTTCTGATGGCCCAATATGCTTTGTGTTCAAGCTCAACCGGTAGGTGACACGCCTTTCCATAGACTAATTGGTACGGTGACATGCCAATGGGCGTCTTATAAGCCGTTCAATAGGCCCAAAGTGCATCATCCAATTTTGCTGACCAATCTTTTCTATTTGGATTGACGATTTTCTCCAGAATTCGTTTCACCTCTCTGTTTGAAACTTCGGCTTGACCACTGGTTTGGGGATGGTAAGCTGTAGCAATTCAGTGGTTTACCCCATACTTAGCTAAAAGAGTCGTGAAATACTTATTGCAAAAATGGCTTCCTTCATCACTGATAATTACTCTTGGGGTGCCAAAACGTGTGAAAACGTTTTTCTGCAGAAATTTAAGAACCACCTTGGCATCATTTGTCGGTAGCGCACTTGCTTCCACCCATTTAGAGACATAATTGACTGCAAGCAGGATGTAGAGGTTGTTAAAGGACGATGGGAATGGTCCCATAAAATCTATTCCCCACACGTCGAAGACTTCAACTTCTAAAATGGCATTCAAGGGCATCTCATGACGCTTGGAAATATTTCCCACCCTTTGACATCTATCACACCTTTGCACGAAGTGGTGGGCGTCTTTAAACAACGTTGGCCAGAAAAATCCTGCCTGTAGCACCTTGGCTGCTGTCTTTTCGCCTCCATAATGACCTCCATATAACGAATCATGGCAGTGATGTAAAATACTCTCAATTTCACTTTGTGGCACACACCGTCTAATCATCTGGTCGGCACAATGTTTGAACAAGAACGGCTCGTCCCACATGTACCTTTTTACATCATGCAGAAACTTTTTCTTTTGTTGGCTGGTCAAATCAGGAGGAAGTACATTGCTGACCAAATAATTGACAAAGTCGGCATACCATGGGACTTCTGAATGGATTACAAATAACTGCTCATTCGGAAAAGACTCATTGATCACCTCGTTGTCTCCCTTAACGTGGTCATTGTTTTCTAATCTTGAGAGATGATCTGCCACTTGATTTTCCGTTCCCTTCCTATCCCGGATTTCCAAATCGAACTCCTGGAGTAGAAGTATCCATCGAATCAGCCTTGGCTTTGCGTCCTTCTTCGAAATCAGATATCTTATGGCCGAATGATCAGTGAACACCACCACTTTCGTTCCAATTAAGTATGACCGGAATTTGTCAAATGCATACACGACTGCTAGCAATTCCTTCTCAGTAGTTGTGTAGTTGAGTTGGGCATCAGAGAGTGTTTTGCTAGCATAATAAATGGCATGAAAAATCTTTTCTTTTCTTTGGCCCAAAACAGCCCCAATAGCAAAGTCACTAGCATCACACATTAACTCGAACGGCCTTGACCAATCCGGTGCTACGATTACAGGTGTTGTGGTCAACTTCCTCTTCAGCAAGTCAAAAGCTGCAAGACACTCATCACCAAACTTAAAGGGCACATCTTTCTCCAATAGGCTGCATAAGGGCTTAGAAATTTTAGAAAAGTCCTTAATGAACCTCCTATAGAATCCGGCGTGTCCTAAGAAACTTCGTATTCCCTTGACTGTGGTCGGTGGAGGTAGATTTTCTATTGTCTCCAGCTTGGCTCGATCTACCTCTAACCCATTTGATGACACCTTGTGCCCAAGAATTATCCCCTCTTGCACCATAAAATGGCATTTTTCCCAGTTGAGCACTAAATTGGCCTCCACGCATCTTTTCAACACCAGGACCAGATTTTCCAAGCAACTATCAAATGTGTCACCAAACACTGAAAAATCGTCCATGAATACCTCCATGTTGCATTCAACCATATCTGAGAAAATAGCCATCATGCATCTTTGGAACGTCGCAGGTGCATTGTATAAGCCAAAAGACATCCTTCTGAAAGCGAAAGTACCATAGGGGCATGTGAAGGTAGTCTTTTCCTGATCTTCGGGGGCAATCACTATTTGATTATAACCTGAGTAGCCATCGAGCAAGCAATAGTACTCGTGCCCAGCCAGTCTATCTAACATCTGATCAATAAAGGGTAGAGGAAAGTGATCCTTGCGGGTCGCCTTGTTTAATTTCCTGTAGTCCATACAAACCCTCCATCCGGTCACTGTCCTTGTCGGTATCAATTCATTGTTCTCGTTTTCTACAACCGTCATACCACCCTTTTTCGGCACGCATTGGACTGGGCTTACCCAACTGCTATCGGAGATGGGGTAGATGATACCTGCATCAAGCCACTTCAAAATTTCCTTTTTCACCACCTCTTTCATGATTGGGTTCAGCCTCCTTTGTTGCTCTATTGTCAGTTTGGCATCGTCTTCTAAAAGGATCTTGTGCATACAGAATGATGGGCTAATTCCTTTAATATCGGCGATGGTCCAACCAATTGCTGATTTGTATTCCCGGAGGACTCGAATCAATTTACTTTCTTGCAATTCGTTAAGTACAGATGCAATAATAACAGGCAAAGTAGATGATTCACCCAAATAAGCATACCTCAGATGACTCGGTAAAGGTTTAAGTTCAAGAGTAGGAGGTATTTCAAGAGATGGCTTCAAACGTTCTAAGGATTTGTCGGTAAGTTCCAAAGGTTCATAGGGGATCTGAAATTTGCGTATTCTCGGCACTGTATCTAAAATGTGAAGAAACTCCATCATCTCTATATCATCTATGTCAACCTCCCCTAATAAAACAGGTTCCAACGGATCCGAAGTCAATTTCCTCAAGAACTCGTCTTCCACCACTTTTTCTACCACATCCAACCGAAAGCACTCTTCCTCATCCGTGGGAAATTTTATGGCTTTGAACACATTAAATGTCACTTCTTGGTCTTGTACCCTCATGGTCAATTCTCCTTTTTGCACATCTATAAGTGTTCTTCCAGTTGCCAAGAAAGGTCTTCCCAATATAATAGGAATGTCTTTGTCCTCCTCGTAGTCCAAGATGATAAAATCGGCTGGGAATATGAATTTATCCACTTTTACCAAGATGTCTTCCACGATACCTCTAGGGTATGTAACCGATCTGTCTGCAAGCTGAAGAGAGATGTTGGTCGGTTTCGGTGCAGGTAGACCCAGCTGGACATAAATCGATAATGGCATAAGATTGATACTCGCACCCAAATCACACAAACATCTGCTTATTGATAAGTTGCCAATGGTGCAAGGGATAGTGAAACTACCCGGATCCTTCAACTTCGGTGGCAACTTCTTCTGTAGTATGGCACTATACTCTTCAGTCAATGCTACTGTTTCATAATCCTCCAGCTTTTTTCTTTCTTGACAATATTCCTTTTATGAACTTGGCGTAGCTCGGCATCTGCTCTAAAGCCTCGGCAAACGGTATGTTGATTTGCAGCTTTTTGAATACTTCAAGGAATCTGGAGAATTGTTTGTCTAGTTTCTGCTTGTGAAATCTCTGAGGATATGGAACAGGAGGGTATACATCTTCTTGCTTTTTGTGCTCCTTGTCTTTCTCCTCATTCTTCGTTTCCTTGTCTTTTTCTATCAGATTTTTTGCAGGAGATGGGACTGGGGAAGGGCGCGGTCGCGCTGCCTCCCTTTGTATTTCTGGCGCGGCCGCGCCGTGCTGCTGAAGTTGCTTCCCGCTTCGAAGTGTTACAGCTTGACATTGCTCCTTACCATCCCTCTTAGGGTTAACTTCTGTATCACTTGGAAGTACTCCTTGCGATCGATTGTTCAAGACTTGAGCCAACTGTCCCAGCTGATTTTCCAAGTTCCTAATTGAGACCGCCTGGCTCTTCACATTCAAATCTACCTGATTCAACAGCTTGTCTTGGTCATTCATTCTTTTCTCCGACACCGTGATGAATCTTGCCAATGACTCTTCTAAATTGGGTTTTTTCTCTGCATGTTGTGGAGCTTGGTTCTGAAAACCCGAGGGATTCTGTGATCTTGGAGCGGGATTTTGAACTTGAGCGTTATTCCTCCATGAGAAACCCGGATGATTCTTCCACCCCGGATTATATGCATTCGGGTATGGTTGTTGTGGTCGGTTGTAACTCCCCAAGTACTGCACAGATTCCAGATTAATAGCACAATATTCCGTCGGATGTGCCCCTGCACATAGCTCACACACATAAGCTGCTTGCTGGACTTTCGATTCTGCTAAAGCTTCAATCTTCTTAGACATGGTTGCCATCCGAGCTGTTAGTGCCGTGACCGCATCTACTTCCAAAACTCCAGCTACCTTTTGTTGATTCAGTCTAGAAGTTGGCCATTGATAATTATTTGCAGCCATAGTCTCTAATAAAGTAAAAGCTTCATCGAAATTCTTATCCATTAAAGCTCCCCCTGCAGCTGCATCTATACTTGCTCGAGTGTTACTACTCAACCCATTGTAGAATGACTGAATCTGCAGCCACTTGGGTAACGCATGATGTGGACATCTTCTCAATAACTCTTTAAACCTTTCCCAAGCCTCGGACAGTGACTCTCCATGACTTTGCTCAAAGATAGAAATATCGTTTCTCAACTTAGTAGACTTAGCCGGCGGGAAGAATTTTGCGAGGAATTTCTGGGCCAAGTCATCCCAAGTTGTGATGGACCCAGGTGGAAGTGAGTGCAACCAACTCTTTGCTTTATCCCTTAGTGTAAACGGAAACAAACGTAATTTCACCGCATCATCAGACACATTTGGATATTTGAATGTGTCACAAATCTCAAGAAAGATAACCAAGTGTGCATTCGGATCGTCATTGGCTAATCCCCCAAACTGTACCGAATTCTGAATCATCTGAATTGTGCTCGGCTTGATCTCGAAGGAATTAGCAGTGATGGCTGGCCTCGTGATGCTTGACTTGATGTCATCTATCTTAGGCATAACATATTCCCTCAATGATTTTTGTTCTTCGTTAGCCATTTTCTCTTTCTCAAGTGTCTCCCTACAAAACTTTCTCAACTTGCGTAACTTGTTTTCAAGATCGTCTTCGCTCTGCACAAGTTCCGGTTGCTTGGATCGTGTTTGCATAAACAAACCAAGATCACCTGAAACAGGAAGTAACAAGAAAAACAATGTTAACTAAAACTGAATTAATTAAATTTATAACTTGAAATTATAGACACAATTGTTCCCCGGCAACGGCGCCAAAAACTTGTTTGCCAAAATCTATACTAGCAAAAATACGCAAGTATACGCAGTCCACAAGTAATAAAGTGAAAGTAGAGTATCGTCCCACAGAGAAGAATTGATTCTATAATGACAATTTCAGATTTAAATTAAAACAATTCTAGCAAGTAAATAATTGATGATTTCCGAAATTCTGAATTTAACTAATTAATTCTAAATTAAATTGCTACCACTAATTTGAAAACAGATTTTTAAAGACTTAAGACTATAACTTCACTTAATGCTTTATTTTATTCAGCACACTTCCCGTCAGATTACGCTAGTTATTTTGGATTGTTAACCAGAAACTCATCGATATTTATAATCATCTTCCAATGTTTTATAAACAACTCAACTCAAATCCACAATTGTTAGACTCAAGCTAATCACCCTAGTTAACTAATCCACTATATCCCTATGTGAATTACAATTAAGAAGGATTTAAAGTCCAGGTTCCCTATTTTGATTACCTGCGGCGTATAGGTATATCTCTATCCTAAACACAAATCATGAATTCCATCAACAGCAGAATACACAAACACATGCTATTATGATTAGATCTAATTCTATACTTCATCTCTCGAATTCATATAAAATATCCCAATAATTGATGGCCAAATAATTAACAATTCAGTACAAACCATAATAGACAATCCGAAAATAACTAATCATAATATTCCAGGAAGCATGCTATTCAAAACTACGCATTAAGATCCATTATAGCCTTAAAAGAAAATTAGTTCATAAATAAACTAGAATTCATCATCCACAAGTTTAATAACATCAAAAGTTTAGAGTGAAGAGTAAAGAGAAGAAACACTGTAAACAATCCTTCAATCTCTGCCCTACTCCTCCTTCCTTGCTCTGTGCTATCAATCTTGCTTCCAGTCCTCCCCAATTGCTCCAAACTAGGGTTTCTAATAGATCATCCCCACAACCAACTAGAAAACAACTATTTATAGTATCTGATAAAAACCCTAATTAATTAAAGAGAACCAAATCCAATTACATATCAAACTCTGTTTTAAAACACTAACAATTAACTCAGTCAACACGCACTAGCGCGCCCGCGCCAAGCCACAGTACAAACCCAGCGCGCTTGCGCAGCACCCCAGCAAAGATAGTCAACCTGACATCAAGCGCGCCCGCGCTGCCTCCCAATGTAAATCCTGCGCGCCCGCGCAGGTGCTCAACAACTTGCAAAATTTTCTTAACTTTCCTGCTTCAACACTCCATCCCCACCACTTTGGTTCCAAATGCAAAGTGCCTACACAAACACAAAAACAACACATGAAAAGTAACTACGACTTAAGGAAATTAACAATAGTGCAATCAAATGGTATCCAATTCGTAGGTATAAAACCTACTCATCAATTACAAATGCATAAAATTTACCATTAATACTAGCATGCCTTTCAGGACCAAATAAATCAAGATGGAGTAGTTGTAGAGGAGAGGAAGTTGATACCATGTTCTTTGCTGTAAACGAAGTTCGTACTTGTTTCCCAAGTTGGCAAGGAACACATATTCCTCTCTTTTCATACCTTATCTTTGGCAATCCTTTGACAAGATTCTTTGAGGATAATTTCTTGATTAAATCCATGTGAACATGTCCCATCCTCTTATGCCATAGGTTAGCCTCATCTTGCACAGTTGCTAGACATAGTTCTTCATCATGTTGCTCAAAATCAATAGTATATATATTTCCTTCTCTTTGTGCCACTAAAGTAGTATTGTTAGTACCATGAGTAATTGTGCACTTTTCTTTTTCAAAACTAACTTGATGACCATTATCCATTAATTGACTAACACTTATAAATTAAATTCAAGTCCACTAACAAGATGAACATTATCAATATTAACCTTACCATTACCAATTTTACCTTTTTCAATAATCTCACAGGTTCGATTGTCTCCAAAAGTGACCGTTCCATTTTTCTTCTTGGTTTTTTGTTCCACGAACTTCGATTTATCACCAGTCATGTGACGAGAACATCCACTATCAAGAATCCATTTTTGAGATGGAACTTTTGCCTTGAAGTATACCTGTTAAGAAAAATAGATTCATCTTTTTGGTACCCATATCTTTTTGGGTCCATTTGTGTTAGTTGTACATAAATCACCCTTCTTAATCCATACCTTTTTAACCGTCTGTTTCTTAGAACAATTTATATCTAAGTGACCTTTAATGCCACAATTTTTGCATGTAGTGAAAGGAGAACAATAATTCAATTTGAAACGAGACTTAGATTTAAGTATTTGCACATTTCTGATTTTACGAGTGGGATTATAACCTATCCATTGTCTGTCAAAACTAGGTTTTTGCTTTCCCAACATAACAGTTAGGTTTTCTTCACCTTGGACAAATCTAGCAAGAGATAGTTTTAATGAATCTACTTCCTTTTGAAGTTCATCAGAAGGAATAGATTTATTCAGAGATTTATCACTAAATACATCAATGCATACGTCTCGCATTTTTAGCTTATTAGTCAATTTCTCAATTTCATTGTTCAAGTGAGTCATCTTGTTAAAAAGAATCTTGTTGTAATTTTCAAGATAATCATTTTTTGCAATCAAAACCTTTTCTTCTTTACAAGATGACTCTTTCTCAATTTCTTTCTTTTCATCTATTAAAGAATCAACTTCACACATTAACGTATTTACTAATTCCTTCAAACATGCATTCTTTTCTCTTAATCTCTCATTTTCTAGTTTTAAAGAATTAAACTCATAAATAGATACCTCATTTGATTCACCTTCTATTCCCATGAAGCATACTTGAGCTATTTCATCTTTGGCATCAACCTCAACTTCGGACTCCTCTTCATCACTCCAAGTGACAAAAAGTGTTAGAGTATCCATAGTAGAAATAGTGGAAGAATCTTGAAGAGTAGTAATCTTAGAAGCAAACCTTTTGGGCATTGCCCGAAGTAACTTACGATTAATCTCACTTTGTGGAATAGTTTTGTCAAGTAGCTTCAATGAATTTAGTAGCACTAGAAACCTTGCTTGTGCCATCTTTATGGTTTCGTCTTTCTCAAGTTTAAACATTTCATAGTCATGCATGAGCATGCTAAGTTTGACTTCTCGCACCTTGGATGTCCCTTCATGGGTTACTACAAGAGTATCCCAAATTTCTTTAGCTGTATTGCATGAAGAAGCTTTATCTATCTCTGATTGAACCATGCCGCTAAGTAATGTATTCATAGCCCTTGAATCATAGGAAACCATGAAAGTTTCAGTTGAGTCCATTTCTAGCAAGGTCTTTGGAGTACCATCATCTTTTCTCGGTATAACCGGTCCGTTCTCCACGACCCACCATTCCCAAGGATCTCTTTTAAGGTAGATCCTTATTCGAAATTTCCAGAAGTTGTAATTTTCTGTTCCATACAGCAGTGGAGGTCTATTGGTTGATTGACCTTCTTGATTATTGTTTCCGAATTGTGCTATATTAGAATCTTTCCCTACAAGTCACCTTTAAAACCAAGATAAGTAGAACCAAGCTCTGATACCAATTGAAATTCAGATAAGGCACACTTAGAAGGGGGGGTTGAATAAGTGTGGATACAGACTATTACCAATTAAAAAATTTATACCAGACTTTTGAATACAGTCTACTATATTGATGAATGCAGCTTACTGAATGAATACGGTCAACTGGATTGAGTCTTTGTTAAAGAAAAATATCTTGGTGATTTTATAATTTAATGAATATACTTGATAATAATGAATAATACAAATATTCAAGTTATTAATTATTAAAAAAAAAAGTAACTAACTTTTGAATAATTAAAGCAAACAATAAAATCAACACCAAGATTTTTTACGTGGTTCAGCTATTACCCTCTATAATAATAGCCTACTCCACGTCCAATACTAACTAGTATTGGAGACTCACTTTTATTTAAAAATAATTCCCGTTACAAGACAGATTCTATCAAATTTTGAATTACAATAATTCACTTGAGCACCTTTGCTCCTTGTGCACCAATGCACTCCTTAAGCACCTATGCTTCCTTGAATCTGTATGTAAACAAACCTTAATCCACTTGGATTAAATTCCTTTAGACAACACTTAGTCTGAAAAATTAAATTTACAATAATAGAGGTCTAATGATCAAAGCAAATAAGCAATTTAACAATGCAAGGCTCAACTAATGTATGCAATAATCAATTAATTTAAGAAGAATATTACCAATTTATAGCTCACGAAAATATGCTGAACAAAATATGAAGCACAACAGCAAATTTTTAATTGCACCAGGATAATATGAATAATATTTCTTTTGTATATGATAGGTGCACTGTTGGAGTTGTTATTAACTGAGATGATAAATGCACAATTTATAGCGTTGATAAATTATAACCGTTGCAGCTCAATTTTATCCTGCCGTTGCAATGTTACTGCCGTAGCAAATATATCCCAAAATTTTCGTCGTTTGCAAACAAACATCACTTATCAAGTTCTTAGTCAGTTAGTAATATATCCGAAACTAAAGCACTTAACTGAACGCAATATTCGGTTTTGATAAGAATATAACAAACCACTTCAAAAAGAATAATGATTACTACAAAGAATATCCTGCCACTCTTTCATCTCTTTTTCAAAACAAACAGTCAAAATATATCATATTAGATTTCCAAGGATTTTACTGCCACACGTCTTCTTATGCCATTTAATAACTCTGACCCATATACAGGATAATTATGCATAATAACTATTACCCATATCCAATCTATATATAAAGATAATCATGCATAATTAAACAACGTGAACTAATCAAATTCAAAGTACTCAAGTTAATTCACCTGTGCACGTATCACATATATAATATGCATGTAAATGTCCTAGAGCCTTGAATTGAAAATTCAAATATTTGCAATGACCTTACAATAAAAATTCTTAAGACTCAAATAATCTTCCATCTTCTTGAATCCCATCAAACAATTCTTGAAAAAATTTCCTGAAATTCACAATAAAGAATTTAGTACCAATGAATAAGTCATCATCAAAACATTAGGTTTAGAATATGACAAAGTCAACAGTTTACAATAAGGCAAGTATTTATAGGCAATGCTTTCCTTTCCATTAGCACACCAACATAGAAAGTTTAGTGTGTTAACACACCAACTTAAAAAGTTTCATGTGCTAGCTAACACACTTAGAATAAACTCATCACATGCAATTAATTAGAGAACACTCATTCCATGTGTCCACTCCTACCTCCCTCATTACTCTCCATCATTTTATTATTTAATTTTAACCAATATTCCAACAAACTCCACCTTGGTTAAAATAAAATAATCACCATAGCTTTTACTATCACTGTCTTCACCAACAATCATAATTTTCGGTACAAAGAATTATCATACTCCACCATAAAGAGTACACCTCCACTCAGAATCAACCATTCTAAGATTTTTCATAGCTTCTACTATCACTGTCTTCACCAACAGTCATAATTCTCGATATAAAGAATTATCATACTCCACCATAAAAAATACACATACATTCAGAATCAACCATTCTAAGATTTCATGTTGAACAAACTTGCTGAAAAATTATGGAGTTACTTCCACGTTGGCTTTCCCGGCAGTTCATCAGCCATCAACATCACCACACACCTTGCATCAATGCCAACCAATGCCTGTGTACAAAAAACCCGCTAGTAGTAACACATCTTCTTTTATGGCAACTTTGGATACTAGCGGCATGCCATGCGGATGTTCATACACCTTGTGTAACTTAGATTGAATCATCACATCTTTGACTTCACTTTGGGACAAGCCAAAAAATAATTCTCCCATCGAATTTCTCTATATCTATTTTCATGCCAGACATTTTTCTTTAAACGGATCGTACACGTTGGAGACACCAACAGCGTGAACCAAAAGCTTTGATACCAATTGTTGGGAATTATAACGTCTCACGATATAGAAAAATAGGAAATTGAGAATTTAGAACACAATCACACAACACAAGAATTATAGTGAAAACCCCAAAATCGGAGAAAAACCACTTTCGTTGCCAAAGACAACCAGAGAAAATTTACTACGTGAATAATATTACAATCACTCACACTCTCAGAAATTTCCTCACATCCACTCAAGAAAGATAATTCTTCCCAAGATAATTTTCCCACACAAAATTCTCTAACTCATACCTTTTATCTCTCTACATTTGGATATCACTCTCCACCCTTTCTCGGATGGGATCCTACTGCCTAGGATGATTTTTTGATTTACAATAAGGCAAGTATTTATAGGCAATGGTTTCCTCTCCATTAGCACACCAACATAGAAAGTTTGGTGTGTTAGCACACCAACTTAGAAAGTTTCATGTGCTAGCACACACACTTGGAATAAACTCATCACATGCAATTAATGAGAGAACACCCATTCAATGTGTCCACACCTACCTCCCTCATTACTCTCTATCATTTTATTATTTAATTTTAACCAATATTCCAACAAACGGCATTATATTGGCGCCGGTGAACAGAGAAATTGATGGAAGATGGAGAATAATATATAACAATGCGGAGGCAATCTCAGTTCGAGTCAATTTCGTTCGTATTGAGTTAATTTACCGAGTTTAGTTTTCCTCTTCGGTTTTTTTATCAGCGCTTCCTCTTTGGTTTCCTTCTCTTTAAATGCAATCGACCCTTCCTCTGTTCTCACTGTTCAATCGCAAAGAAGAAAAAAGCCTGAGCCTGTTGCCTTTAGGTGTTGCTGGAAACCACACATACCTTTTGTCGGTGATATATTTGGTGGACGGCGGGGATTCATGTCATTGATTAGATGATCCACTCTCTTAACAACCCTTAAATTCAAAGCCACTAATCTATCAAGTAACGGCGAATCTCTACCACATAATCAAAAATCACCTGGGCGGCGTCTCCTCTCTTTCACAAAGCCATCTTGGATTGTCAAAACAGATACAAGTATCTTCTTCTTACCTTCTTGCTTCTTAATTAACTTAATGAGTGTTTGGTTCCTATGAAAAACAATGGAATTTGAGTCATTTGACATGAAATTAAGATTACTAAAATAAATAAAAAAATACCCATTTACCAATTAGGCTAATCATGTTAATAACTTTAAATCAATTATTTGTGTACCTTTTGGTTTTCTAGAGAATCTAATTTTAATAATTTTTCAAGTATAGTCCTGAAGCTTATTTAATAGCCTCTAATAAGGAGGATAAATATTACTAAATTGGGGAAAAAGGAGAGAAAGAAAAGATTAAACTTTAATAAAGAAGAATAATATATGTAACTAAGGAACTATATAATCTTTTTACTAGCGATTTTGCAAACTTGTCCGTGACTTACGCGGGACTAATTTTTAAACAAATTAATTAACCTTTTTATTAATGTACTATATATATGTGTGTGTTTGTGTGTGTGTATATATATGTATGTATGGAAAATGATATAAATAGGGTTAAATTGATGGGCACATGGCAAATTACATTTTTTCCCTATTACCTTTATAATTAAAACCCTGCCACTCATCAGTTTTGCCAATATCAATTTGCTCTTCTTGTCTCCACCATGAAACAACAATCGCAGAGTTCGTTTGCTGTAATACCCGAGAATTTTGAATAATATTAATATTAACTTTCTATTTAAAGTTGAATATTTATTCGGATATGAGTATACGTGATATGCCATTTTGGTAGTAATGCGATAAAGTGATTTCTCGTTTTATTTATTAAAAGAATGATTTATTAGGAAAAGAATTTACTAATTTTAATTAATTACTGTGTGGCTAATAATCTCTATTAAATTATTTACGTATTACATGCCATACTACTTGAGGTGTAACCGCATGATAAGATGTATATTATTTATAATAAAGTCTCTGCATTCATTTAATAATATAAAAGAGATGTGCGACATTTAAATTGCATGAACATTCGATGTGACATATTGATGTGCGATGTGGACTATTAAATGTGCATTTTAATTACAGGAAGTAATAATTGAAGTAAACTAATAATTGTTAGATAATAATTATTTTAATACTTAAATGTTTATTGGAATAATAGTATGTGTTATGGAATAATAATGTATATTAAATATTGGGTGTTAGTAATTTATTAGATTATACTTAATTAATGTACATGGATTATATACTATATGTACATGTGACTCCATGTGATGCAATGTGGTAGCATTTAATTCTTTACTTATGCCCTAAGTTTACATTTTAAATCAAAGTCTGCTATTTAAGCTTAATTAGAAATGCTGAGCATTTGTTTCCTTTGTCCCAATTTGAGTGTTCCCCTCTAGTAATCATCCGTATATAGGCCATTAGTCTATCACCCACTTTGCTGAAAATTGGTAGAAGGCTAGAACTTGGTAATGATGGAGGAGGGAGTGGTCCAAACAGTGGAATTCACTATTGAATCTAGGACCATCATCTTCTTCTTTGTTCCAATGGTTTGCATCATTGGGCAATATCTGATTTTGGACAAAAAGAACTCTATAAATTGAGGTTTTCTCTTCTCATTTCCAGTTGCCAGAGAATTGCATCAGTGTTATATAGAGAGTGAGTGTGTTGAGTAATCTGAGTTTGGGAACAAGTTAGCAGTTAGCCTCAAGAAGGTAATAATGTTGCTTTAATATGTTTTAATTTCAAGATTGGCAAATTCTAGGCAAAAGCATGAAATTCTCTTGGTAATTGGATTCGTAATTGAAGTTATTATGCTACCTGAACTTGTATAGATAATGTAATTGGTTTAAGTTGCCTTTAGGAGAAGTAAGACCTGAATGTGACAAGTTTCTGCTGAAACAGAGCCATTTCTGGCATTAAGTCGAAGTGGCGTAGCTGCGCCACCTCCGTAGTATAAACCCGCGCAGCTGCGCCGGGTGTCAGACTTGAGGAACTTTTTTTTGTTTTGTTTTGTTCTTCTGGTATTCCGAACATGTTAGTTTGACTTTATAAATGAGTTTAAAATCTACTTATGATTAGCCTTGTATAGCATGAGCATCCTAACTTCATTTTGTTTGCGTTTCTCTAAAGAAAACTTATAGTTTTAAAACTAGACTTTACCGAAACTTACAAAAGTGCAAGTTCTGATCATACAAACATATGTATATAGTCTGATTATGCATGGCATAAGGTTCCAAGATGCTTCATGTGTGCTAGACGATCACAACCTAGTTTAAAACGACTTTTGAAGGCAAACTTGGACATCTTAAAGCAAACGTGCATGATTATAATGATAATTTCATTAAGAGATGTTGGACATGCATGTTAGTACTCTAATATTTCTCGGGCATGAGGTGTATATGTGTTCCTCTAGTATGTTATAGCATTGCATCGTTCAAGCATGAATTTAGGCAAAATTTCCAAGTTATGATCTAGGTAGACTAAGTAAAAATGATATGAACCCATGAACATGAGTATTTCAGAAGTTATAACCTTTGTATATGAATAAGTACTTGGTATGGTAAGTCACGTGGATTCTTGAGCTTGTTTTACATCATGTTACCAAAGTTCTATATTAAAGATTTATTACGTGGTAGTATAAACTTGAAATGATCATGTGAGCATACAAATCCCTTTAACATGTCTACATAGTAATTGTTAATGTGTTGGTATGCTAGATAGTGGACTGAAACCAGGAAGGCAAAAGCTCAACCCTGGTCTGGCCAGGGGACAGCGCAGTTGCGCCGTCCCTAAGCTTAACCAGGGCGCAGCTGCGCCCTCCTGCAGAGTGGTCAAGTTGATTCTTTTTGTAATCTGAGCCTTGTGGATTGCTTGCATTGTTATTCTAAAGTGTAGAGCAGAAGTTGTAGTAATGTTTTTGGTATCCAAATATGACGTAGTATTATTTGATGTATGAAATTGTATGACTAATGGAATTCTTATATATAACTATTATACAATAGGATTGCAACGTGTCATTAAGCTTTAAATTCGTAGACTACGCTAAAGGCAAGTTCTCTAACCCAAAACTTTATTTGTTATGCAAGTATTATCAGGGACAAGTTCCCTAACCTTACTCAAACTTATATTGAGCAAGTTTCTTACCTTGAACCTCTTACATATTACAAGTTTCCTTTAACCCTACTCAATTTACATTCGAGCGGGATGTGGTATATTGTCCAAGTATTCGAACCCTTTCTATGTATTGAGCAAACATGTAAACGTGTATATTCCTGTATCATACAAGTATGTGACAATGACTCTTATGCTTTATAAACTGTCATTCATATTCTAAGGATTGGTTTAAGATTTATATCCCTTAAACCGTATTGCGAGTATTGGTATCCATTAAATCATTGAATAAGATTATAAAAGTCGTCTAAACCATTGTTTCGGTTAGACTATTATACATGTGTTGGAAAACTATTCCAAACCAATTGTCTTGGTGAGGACTCTTATCTACTGAGATGAACAACCCTCATAAAAAGGGGAAAATTATATATTGTCGGGGAACCGACGTGCGCACTTACAAGCATGTGATAGTTATGCATAATCTGGGGTACTATAGGCTGATCACCTGTGTACTTGTTTTATTGGATTTTCAGTATAAAAACTGTTAATTCTAGCAAGAGTTCTTAGTCCTTTAATGACTACTCAGTGTTCATATTCTTGGACTTGAAATGATTAGATGCAAGAATCCTATTGATATTCTTCAGTCCATAGCAACTTTTATGTATAACAATTGATTTTCCTTATTACTCTTGAATTATCCTTCACTGTCATACCCTTGAAATTTGAACTTTATATTGTTCACCCTCATTGTATATACTTGTTGGGCAAATTTGTTGCTCATTCTTGCTTTCTTTAAACCTTTCAGTTAAGGCAGAGCGAGGTGAACCTTCAGGCAAGGATAAGGGAAAGGGCAAAACTACAGAGTAGCTTTGTTCTCCCTTAGAAAGGAGATTATTCACTATGTTGTTTAAGTTTTCTAAATTTGGTTATGTAATAAGCTTAGGCAGGGATCATGTGTTAGTACTATGTTTCAGTTTAAATTAAGACTTTTGGATAGCATTGTAGTATCGGTTGCGAGACCTTGGGACGAGAATAATTATATTAAATCAATGTAATTTATTCTATCTTTTCCGCTGCATTAGTTTTATGTCATTATTGTGTTAGAACGTGATGAACCAAATTCGAGACAGTGACGTCAGAATTTGGGGGCGTTACAGGTTGGTATTAGAGCATTAGGTTATAAACCTTAGGAGCGAGAGTCCTTAGACTATAACCTTAGAAGAATTTAAGAACTAGGAGGAGATAAAACTCATATAGAGTTTTCGTGAAGACTTAGTAGCATTATGAAATATATTTTCATTCTATACAATGAACTTATGTTTTGTTTGACCTTCTGATGGAGTTTGTTATTTTGTCTTGTGTTTGTGGCTGTAGGATGTCAAACGTGGGAGGTAATGGTTGGATTGTCGAGGAGGAGCCACGTGATATACACGTGGTGTATGAGGCACCTTTGATAGAGGAAGAGGTGGAGTCTGACCCTGAAGAACCAATAGAGATAGAGTTTGACCCCGAGGAAGAACCCATGGAGGAAGAGCCTGAGACAGACCCTGACGAGACTCCTATCGAGGATCGTATATTGGGAGAGTACGAAAAACGGATCTTAGAATTAGAGACCGAAGCCCAGGATCGAGAGGCGGAGATCCAGAAGCTGAGGGAGGAAGTTCAACAAAGGAACCTTAGGATGCAGGAGATGGAAGTGGAGCTTGCACAACGCAAGGAAGCCGGTATTCAGATGGGAGCCCTTTTCCACCGTTCGGTAGCTAGGAGCGTAGAATTGGTGGGAAAATTGGAGGAGTCCGAGCAGAGAGAGTTGTCCAAGAAGGCAGAGAAGGAAGCCCTTCGTGCACAGTTAGAGATGGAGGTGATGGATAGGATCCACTTTCAGGAGAAGTGGGAAGAAGCCAACGATAGAGCTAACGACCTAGAGGATGAGGTGAGGTGTAAGAAAAGGAAGACAAATAAGATGGGTTATGCCTTTCGCACAGCAATGGAGAGGTTAGTGGATGGTGTGTATCACTACCCAGCAGAGCAGGGGCAGACACGATACACTGTGAGCCGGGATTTGGTGGCGCATATCACGCAGCAAGAATTTATCAGCGCAGTGGAGCGCGGAATGTTGGGATGACATCTTATGATTAGTAGTCTAGTATTAGTAGTAGTATGTCTAAATGTACATCGTTATGTAAACTCCGATCTACTGTGTTAGATACGGAATTGTTATGTGAACCCTTTTTGATGTTAAGGGTAGTATGTTGATGTTTTCCCCACCTTTTGTAATATTAGGGGATAGAGGTAACATTTATAGCAGTATGCAAGAAGTCAACATGATGTAACAACTTGGCATATGAATATAAATGTTTTTGTTTCATCACTGTGTTATTAAATTTCTGCATTAGAGAAATACCTGAGTTATATGCTTAGAAGATAAGAGTAAAATTTTGTCATGCAGAAAATGCCGCCCAGACGTAGAATTGCCGAGTTGGATGAGTCGGTCAATAACGAAAGGAACCAAGCGGACCCCATTCAATGACTAGTAGACTTGCTAGGAGAAGCCCTGCGGGGAAGGAACAACGAACCAGTACACCCCAACCCCTTAGCTACACTAGTAACAAACTTCAAAGACTTTAAGAGCGTAGGACCGCCCGAGTTTAGGGGAACTACCGATCCCATCGAAGCGCAAACCTGGATCAAGGAAATGGAAAAGGCGTTTACTATTGCTCGAGTGGGGGAAGATCAGAAGACGATATTCGCTACTTATATGATGAAAGGTGAGGCGAACTACTGGTGGAAAGCCAATCAACAGAGAGCGGGTGAAGGAGTGATAACCTGGGATAGGTTTACCACTCTGTTCTTCGAGAATTACTTCCCGAAGAGCATGAAGAATAAGATGGAGATTAAATTCTTGGAACTGAAGCAAGGTGAGATGACAGTAGCTCAGTATGCGGCAAGATTCAACGAGCTCGCATGATTCGCTACACACTATGTCGACACCGAAGAAAGGAAGGCTAGACGCTTTGAGTTAGGGCTGAAACCTTGGTTATTCAACAAGGTGTCAGTTCTTCAAATCGATTCGTTCGCCACACTGTTGGAAAAGGCGATCATTGCTGAGGGAGGTAGTGAGGCGTTAAGTCAGTACAACAAGGAAAAAAAGAATAAGAATTCTATAGGAGAAAGTCGTGGGGGAAGTAGCAGTGGAGGAAGCAATTTAGGAAAAAGGAAGTGGGACAACAACAACAACCGAAGCAACCAGTCGGGAAGTTATCAGGGAGGATTTAAGAAAAGGGCTGAGGTATGCTCTAAATGTGGAAAGAACCATCAAGGGGAATGCTGGAAAGGGCGCAGTGTCTGTTTCAACTGCGGCCAAGAAGGGTACATTGCACCTCATTGTCCAAAGCCGAAGAAAAACCGAGGATGTTTCGGTTGCGGCTCGACTGAACACCAGATCAGGGATTGCCCGAAGAAGGGGAACACCGGGGGAAATGGCAATCAAGGGGGAAGCAAGCTAATGATAGGTGGACCAGCACAGCCCAATCGCTCGACAGCCCGAACTTTTAACATGACCGTCCAAGACGCAGTTGCTGCAAAGGACGTGGTGTCAAGTATTGTACCAATCAATAATATAAATACATATGTATTATTTGATTCTGGTGCTACCTGTTCCTTTGTGTCTGAAGATTTTGCTACACGTTTGGACTTACCCCTAGAACGTTTAGAGAATCCTTTGAACATAGAAATCGCAAAGAAGGAAGTAATTTCCGTAGAGTTCGTTTACCGAAATTGTTCTACAAGCATTAGAGGTCACGAACTAAGTGTAAATTTGATTCCGATAAGATTAGGAGAGTTTGACATAATATTAGGAATTGATTGGTTATCCAGCCACGCTGCGATGATCGATTGTCGACGGAAAAGTGTGAACCTTCAGACTTCAAATCGATCTAAGGTAGTATTTTTTGGTAGCTCATCGCTTAAGCAATCATGTTGTCTTACGATGATGCAGGCCAAGAAATTGTTAAGGAAAGGATGTGTGGGTTATTTAGCCTATATTGCAGATACTCAAAAGAAGGGAGTAGAAGTAAAGGATATATCAGTAGTAAGAGAGTTCCAAGACGTGTTTCCTGATGATCTGCCTGGCCTTCCGCCAGACAGAGAAATCAAATTCGTAATAGATTTAGCACCGGGAACTGCACCGATTTCGAAAGCTCCGTATCGTATGGCACCAGTGGAGATGAAGGAATTGATGATACAATTGCAAGAACTGCTAGATAAAGGTTACATTCGACCAAGTGTGTCTCCTTGGGGAGCACCAGTGTTATTTGTCAAGAAGAAAGATGGATTGATGAGACTTTGTATCGACTATCGAAAGTTAAACAAAGTAACGATCAAGAATAGATATCCATTACCGAGGATAGATGACCTTTTCGATCAATTGAAGGGAGCAAAATGGTTCTCTAAGATAGATCTACGAACGAGTTATCATCAACTAAAGGTACGAGAGGAAGACATTCCGAAGACGGCATTTCGAACCCGATATGGGCATTATGAATTTTTGGTGATGTCATTCGGTTTGACCAACGCTCCAGCAGCATTCATGGACTTGATGAATCGAGTTTTCAAGCCATACTTGGATAAGTTTGTGGTAGTTTTCATCGATGACATCCTAATCTACTCAAAGACCAATGAAGAGCACGCCGAACATTTGAAGATGGTGTTGGAAGCACTAAGGAAGGAGAAGATGTACGCAAAATTTTCCAAGTGTGAATTTTGGATGGAGAAAGCCCAATTCTTGGGACACGTGATAGATAAGAATGGGATTTCAGTGGATCCTGCGAAGGTAGAGGCTGTTAGTGGTTGGGAACAACCGAGGACGCCGACGAAAGTGAGAAGTTTCTTAAGGTTAACTGGGTACTATCGAAGATTTATCCAAGATTTTTCTAAGATAGCAACCCCGTTAACCAATTTAACAAGGAAGACGGTGAAGTTCGTGTGGACGGATAAATGCGAAGAGAGTTTTCAAGAATTGAAGAAGAGGTTAAGCGAGGCACCTGTATTATCTTTACCAGATGGTACATGAGGATTTGTGGTGTATGGTGATGTGTCGCATAAAGGACTTGGTTGTGTGCTTATGCAACACGGCAAAGTCATTGCATATGCGTCACTACAATTGAAGGATTACGAAAAACGATACTCTACTCATGACTTGGAGTTAGCGGCGGTCGTATTCGCGTTAAAGATTTGGAGACATTATTTGTATGGGGAGAAATGTGAGATATATACGGACCATAAAAGTCTAAAATATATCTTCACACAGAAGGAGTTGAATATGAGACAAAGAAGGTGGTTGCAATTAATCAAGGATTACGACTGCGAAATTCTTTATCACCCCGGAAAAGCCAACGTAGTAGCGGACGCGCTGAGCAGGAAAGGAAGGGAGAAATTGTCTACATTGACAACTCAGGGGGAGTTAATAAGAGACATGGAGAAACTGGAACTAAAGATTAAAGAACCAAGACATACCGAAGAAAAGTTGTTTGTAATGGAAGCTCGTCCGACGTTATTGGGCCAAATAAAGGAAGCACAAGAGAACAATAAGGAGTGTGAGAAGATAAAGAAGCGGATTGCGGAAAATGAGGAGGAAAAATTCCAAATGGATAAGGATGGTATTTTGAGATTCGAAAATCGAGTATGGGTGCCAGCTATTGCTGAACTAAGGGAGGAAATTTTGCGCGAGGCACATAGCACGATATATTCTGTTCATCCTAGAGGAACGAAGATGTACCGGGATCTACGACAACATTTTTGGTGGCCCAATCTGAAGCGAGAGGTTGCAGAGTACGTCAGTAGATGTCTCACTTGCCAATGAGTCAAAGCAGAGCATCAGAGGCCAAGTGGTCTACTTCAACCGTTGGAAATACCGGAGTGGAAATGGGAGCACATTACGATGGATTTCGTGGTGGGACTTCCAGTCACACAGAAGGGTGTTGATGCCATTTGGGTTATCGTGGACCGACTAATGAAGACAGCTCATTTTCTACCAATCAAGATTCGTTTCAACCTTAATCAATTGGCAAATTTGTACGTGAAGGAAATAGTTTCGCGACATGGAGTGCCGGTGTCAATCGTTTCCGATCGAGATCCGCGTTTCACGTCAAATTTCTGGAAGAGCCTGCAAGAGAGAATGGGAACACGACTGAGGTTGAGTACCGCTTATCACCCTCAGACAGACGGACAAAGTGAAAGAACCATACAGACACTAGAAGATATGCTTCGAGCTTGCGTAATGGATTTTAAGGGAAACTGGGATGACCATTTACCCTTAGTAGAATTCGCTTATAATAATAGTCATCACGCGAGTATCGGTATGCCACCATACGAAGCTCTCTATGGGAGGAAGTGCAGAACACCGTTGTGTTGGGATGAAGTCGGAGAACGACGACTTTTGGGGCCGGAGATAGTTCAACAGACAGCCGATGTGGTGACAACTATAAGAGCCAGACTAGTAGCCGCTCAAGATCGCCAAAAGAGGTATGCAGATTTACATCGTCAAGAGCGAGACTTTGAAGTCGGTAGTTTTGTATTCTTAAAAGTATTCCCCTGGAAAGGAAAGATCAGATTCGACAAGAAAGAAAAATTGAGTCTGAGGTTCATAGGACCATTTGAAGTGTTGAAGCGGGTGGGCGAAGTGGCGTATATGGTAGCTTTACCGCCTGAGCTAGAACACATCCACAACGTGTTTCACATCTCCGTGTTACGTCCGTACAAACCCGACTATAAGCACGTGATTTCCTATGAGCCGATTCATGTAGAGAAGTGAGGAAATTCCTGTCCAGATACTAGATAGGAAAGAGTAAACCTTGAGGAATAAAGTCATATCTTCTGTAAAGGTAGTTTGGCGAAACCACGACGCCGAAGAGGCAACGTGGGAGTTAGAGAGTAAGATGAGGAGGGAGTATCCCCATTTGTTTGTGTAACCTTGTATCAATTCCGAGGACGAAATTCTTATAAGGGGGGAGGATGTAATACCCGAGAATTTTGAATAATATTAATATTAACTTTCTATTTAAAGTTGAATATTTATTCGGATATGAGTATACGTGATATGCCATTTTGGTAGTAATGTGATAAAGTGATTTCTCATTTTATTTATTAAAGGAATGATTTATTAGGAAACGAATTTACTAATGTTAATTAATTACTGTGTGGCTAATAATCTCTATTAAATTATTTAAGTATTACATGCCATACTACTTGAGGTGTAACCGCATGATAAGATGTATATTATTTATAATAAAGTCTCTGCATTCATTTAATAATATAAAAGAGATGTGCGACATTTAAATTACATGAACATTCTATGTGACATATTGATGTGCGATGTGGACTATTAAACGTGCATTTTAATTACAGGAAGTAATAATTGAAGTAAACTAATAATTGTTAGATAATAATTATTTTAATACTTAAATGTTTATTGGAATAATAGTATGTGTTATGGAATAATAATGTATATTAAATATTGGGTGTTAGTAATTTATTAGATTATACTTAATTAATGTACATGGATTATATACTATATGTACATGTGACTCCATGTGATGCAATGTGGTAGCATTTAATTCTTTACTTATGCCCTAAGTTTACATTTTAAATCAAAGTCTGCTATTTAAGCTTAATTAGAAATGCTGAGCATTTGTTTCCTTTGTCCCAATTTGAGTGTTCCCCTCTAGTAATCATCCGTATATAGGCCATTAGTCTATCACCCACTTTGCTGAAAATTGGTAGAAGGCTAGAACTTGGTAATGATGGAGGAGGGAGTGGTCCAAACAGTGGAATTCACTATTGAATCTAGGACCATCATCTTCTTCTTTGTTCCAATGGTTTGCATCATTGGGCAATATCTGATTTTGGACAAAAAGAACTCTATAAATTGAGGTTTTCTCTTCTCATTTCCAGTTGCCAGAGAATTGCATCAGTGTTATATAGAGAGTGAGTGTGTTGAGTAATCTGAGTTTGGGAACAAGTTAGCAGTTAGCCTCAAGAAGGTAATAATGTTGCTTTAATATGTTTTAATTTCAAGATTGGCAAATTCTAGGCAAAAGCATGAAATTCTCTTGGTCATTGGATTAGTAATTGAAGTTATTATGCTACCTAAACTTGTATAGATAATGTAATTGGTTTAAGTTGCCTTTAGGAGAAGTAAGACCTGAATGTGACAAGTTTCTGCTGAAACAGAGCCATTTCTGGCACTAAGTCGAAGTGGCGTAGCTGCGCCACCTCCGTAGTATAAACCCGCGCAGCTGCGCCGGGTGTCAGACTTGAGGAACTTTTTTTTGTTTTGTTTTGTTCTTCTGGTATTCCGAACATGTTAGTTTGACTTTATAAATGAGTTTAAAATCTACTTATGATTAGCCTTGTATAGCATGAGCATCCTAGCTTCATTTTGTATGCGTTTCTCTAAAGAAAACTTATAGTTTTAAAACTAGACTTTACCGAAACTTACAAAAGTGCAAGTTCTGATCATACAAACATATGTATATAGTCTGATTATGCATGGCATAAGGTTCCAAGATGCTTCATGTGTGCTAGACGATCACAACCTAGTTTAAAACGACTTTTGAAGGCAAACTTGGACATCTTAAAGCAAACGTGCATGATTATAATGATAATTTCATTAAGAGATGTTGGACATGCATGTTAGTACTCTAATATTTCTCGGGCATGAGGTGTATATGTGTTCCTATAGTATGTTATAGCATTGCATCGTTCAAGCATGAATTTAGGCAAAATTTCCAAGTTATGATCTAGGTAGACTAAGTAAAAATGATATGAACCCATGAGCATGAGTATTTCAGAAGTTATAACCTTTGTATATGAATAAGTACTTGGTATGGTAAGTCACGTGGATTCTTGAGCTTGTTTTACATCATGTTACCAAAGTTCTATATTAAAGATTTATTACGTGGTAGTATAAACTTGAAATGATCATGTGAGCATGCAAATCCCTTTAACATGTGTACATAGTAATTGTTAATGTGTTGGTATGCTAGATAGTGGACTGAAACCAGGAAGGCAAAAGCTCAACCCTGGTCTGGCCAGGGGACAGCGCAGTTGCGCCGTCCCTAAGCTTAACCAGGGCGCAACTGCGCCCTCTTGCAGAGTGGTCAAGTTGATTCTTTTTGTAATCTGAGTCTTGTGGATTGCTTGCATTGTTATTCTAAAGTGTAGAGCAGAAGTTGTAGTAATGTTTTTGGTATCCAAATATGACGTAGTATTATTTGATGTATGAAATTGTATGACTAATGGAATTCTTATATATAACTATTATACAATAGGATTGCAACGTGTCATTAAGCTTTTAATTCGTAGACTGCGCTAAAGGCAAGTTCTCTAACCCAAAACTTTATTTGTTGTGCAAGTATTATCAGGGGCAAGTTCCCTAACCTTACTCAAACTTATATTGAGCAAGTTTCTTACCTTGAACCTCTTACATATTACAAGTTTTCTTTAACCCTACTCAATTTACATTCGAGCGGGATGTGGTATATTGTGCAAGTATTCGAACCCTTTCTCTGTATTGAGCAAACATGTAAACGTGTATATTCCTGTATCATACAAGTATGTGACAATGACTCTTATGCTTTATAAACTGTCATTCATATTCTAAGGATTGGTTTAAGATTTATATCCCTTAAACCGTATTGCGAGTATTGGTATCCATTAAATCATTGAATAAGATTATAAAAGTCGTCTAAACCATTGTTTCGGTTAGACTATTATACATGTGTTGGAAAACTATTCCAAACCAATTGTCTTGGTGAGGACTCTTATCTACTGAGATGAACAACCCTCATAAAAAGGGGAAAATTATATATTGTCGGGGAACCGACGTGCGCACTTACAAGCATGTGATAGTTATGCATAATCTGGGGTACTATAGGCTGATCACCTGTGTACTTGTTTTATTGGATTTTCAGTATAAAAACTATTAATTCTAGCAAGAGTTCTTAGTCCTTTAATGACTACTCAGTGTTCATATTCTTGGACTTGAAATGATTAGATGCAAGAATCCTATTGATATTCTTCAGTCCATAGCAACTTTTATGTATAACAATTGATTTTCCTTATTACTCTTGAATTATCCTTCACTGTCATACCCTTGAAATTTGAACTTTATATTGTTCACCCTCATTGTATATACTTGTTGGGCAAATTTGTTGCTCATTCTTGCTTTCTTTAAACCTTTCAGTTAAGGCAGAGCGAGGTGAACCTTCAGGCAAGGATAAGGGAAAGGGCAAAACTACAGAGTAGCTTTGTTCTCCCTTAGAAAGGAGATTATTCACTATGTTGTTTAAGTTTTCTAAATTTGGTTATGTAATAAGCTTAGGCAGGGATCATGTGTTAGTACTATGTTTCAGTTTAAATTAAGACTTTTGGATAGCATTGTAGTATCGGTTGCGAGACCTTGGGACGAGAATAATTATATTAAATCAATGTAATTTATTCTATCTTTTCCGCTGCATTAGTTTTATGTCATTATTGTGTTAGAACGTGATGAACCAAATTCGAGACAGTGACGTCAGAATTTGGGGGCGTCACATTTGCTCTATCTTCCCTTGATAACACTCATCAACATCTTCTATTTGAACTTCACCAGCCCGATCATAAATATATGCGCCTCATTATCGCACATTGAAGTGAGAGAACAAAATACGATTGGTGATTCTGATATGCTCCTCGACTGGTGATTCAGATATGCTCTGCTCAAATTCTCTCTCACCGTAGTAGTTTCGAATATGATTTGGATATGTCAAACGACAAAATTCTGAGGTAGTCTAGTAAATTTCATTTCTAATTATGATGTTCTTGTGTTCGTGTTCTGACCCATTTTTGCATTGATTTTACTAATTTCATTAAATTGTTACTTTTGTTCATAATTCAATTTGGTGTACATAACTTAAAAAGGCCAAAATGGTTGAATTTGGGTACAAGATTCAAGTAAAATGGCTGGATAGGATATGCTTCCAGGCATGGATTTGGTGAGATAAGACTTTTGTTCTTACAATATTTGTACTTTTAGCTTTTTAGTTTTATTGCAAAACAAAGATAGGATTCTTGTTTCGATCTTGTTGATGAAAAGATGGCATAGTATTAATTTTTTTTAAGCAAAACTAATTCTTTTAGCCTACTTGAATGTTCGGATATTCATCAGATCTTGCATCAAGGCGTAATCTGTGCTTCAATGTTGTTTCATGAATGAAGAAAAAACTGAAAGATGGACGATCGCGTGAGGCAGGAGAGTTAATAATAGATTACAAGTTTTATCAAGACTCAAAAGTTTCCTTACTATCCTAATTTTTTGGCCTCTATTAATTATAAGTTTGCTACAGAAAGGACACCAATATCCGAAATGATAACGTAGTTTCATATTTATCTCAAAATTTTCATTCAAAAATAATAATATGCTACAGAACGTGTTACTGTTCATCCGTGGCAAAAATACAGATTGGTATGCCTAAAGTTTTGAATTTTTTTAATATAGGCCCCAAAGTTTTTGTAATTTTTGGTGCATCCCCTAAAGTTTTAAAAAAGTTTAAATATGTCCCTAAAGTTTCTAAAAAGTTCAAATCAACCCTCAAAATTTTAATTTTGTCAATTTAGCATGGAATTGGATATTCCAAAACTTCGCACAGAGGATTTTTCAAAGCATGACACTACTTTTCATACTTTTCTTTATTGTGGAGGAAAACGGTGTAAAATTATCATCGAAATGTGCAATCAATATTGTGTCTCCATATGCGATGGAAAAATTAAACCTTGTCACTGAACCGCATCCGAGATCTTACATTATATCTTGGCTAGGTAATACTTCTTTTTATATTACAAAAAGATGTTTAGTTTTGATCCAGATGTACGTATATTTTGATTTCATAAGCTGTGATATTATACCAATGAATGTTGCACATATTTTATTGGGTCAAGATTGGATTCAATGCTTAGATGTGGATCATGAAGAAGGGGATTGTTGGTGGTTTTCACAACCTATAAACTCGCACAAGTATACGCGGTCTAACAAGTAGTATAGATAAAGTTGAGTGTCGAACCCATGAGGACAAAGTACTAAAAATTCGCTCAGTATTAAAATGTGTCTCAACGGTCTTATCTAAACAAATGGATAAGAGTTGTGTGTTTTAATCTATAAGAAAAAAAAACAGTTAAATAGGGAAGCAAGTTCTATCAAAGATGACGAGCTAGGATTACAACTCCCCTAATGCCTCACCTAATAATCCTAACTCTCCATTTAACTAACAAATCATAAGAATGGTCAGCCGAGAACACAAGGTACGCATAAGTCTCTTCCGATGGTCAAATGCATATCCCTTAGCTAGATAAATCACAATATTCCTATGTGAAAATAACTAGACTAAGGGTCATTAATATTAATCTCAATGGTTACACAAGGCAAATAGACATATTCCTATTCTATCATGCAAATTATGCACTTAGTCCCTTGGGCAATGGTCATAACAAGTGTTGTTGTACTTGAGGAAAGGTATAACATCAACTTTCCAATATCAGTTAATACCTAAATCAATTCCTATCTCAAGCAATTAATAAATAAGCATGAAATACAACAATCCATTCAGAACATGATTCAGTATATAAATACGAGAGAAATTCATATTAAACTAATCATTAGGTTACATTGCAACCCTAGAAATGTAATTAGTTCATAACTATAGAACTAATTAACACAATCATATTGTTCAACATAGTCAAAATTACACAAATGAATGAAAGCTATGAATTAAGAAGACTCCTTTTCAGAAGTGTTCTTGATTCAGCTGCTCCTCCTTGTGTGGCTGCCTCCTTTTCTCTCTAAGTTCCAGAGTATTTCCTAAGTTGTGTGATGATATCCTTAAATGAGCAGTAGTTATGTCATTTAAGGAAGGTCAGGTGGCTAGGAACCGGAGCTCGCGCTGCGGCGCCGACCTTACACCTTGTTTTGGTGCTGCGGTGTGAACTCCGTGTCCTAGCTAAGGTGGGCTCGCTGCAGCGCCAAACCATGAAGGAATGGTGCCGCTACAGCGTGAGTGCTATGTGAGCTGGCGCTGCAACGTGAATCATATGCTTAGCCTTGGTGCTGCGGCGCGGACTCTGTATTTTTGCCAGCCAGGGGTCTTTTTGGCCCTATTTGCTTCAAGTGATCATACCTCCCACCTGAAAAGCAATAAAGCATAAGATAACAGGTAAAACATAAATTTGCGCCAGAAGATAATATAATCAAGCAATTTCTTAAGTGATTAGGAACCCGATTCGCAGGTATGAATCTCGTTCATCAGTGATATATATACTCTTTTAAACATAAGCATTATACTATCAAATTAATTTCATTCAAGCCTAAGGATAAAGTTCAACAAGATGCAATGAAAGAGCCAAATGAAGAAATTTCAAAACTCAACGACACGTCACATGAAGATAAAGTTGATGTTAGAATATGCATGTATGATTTGATGATGAATATGATTAATGTATATTTATACAAATAAGTTTTGTAAAGTCCTTCTTAATAATCAGATATACAAAGACTTAGAATAGAAATATCAAATATGTTAGGTTGGTCTTAATTGAGTTGATGAATAACTAATGAGATTAATGTATATTTGTACAAGTAAGTTTTGTAAAGTCCTTCTTGATAATTTGGTGTACAAGGACTTAGAATAGTAAGATCAAATGTTAAGTTAGTCTTAATTGAGTTGATCTGATAGCTAATGAGATTAATGTATATTTGTACAAGTAAGTTTTATAAAGTCCTTCTTAATAATCTGATGTACAAAGACTTAGAATAGAACGATCAAATGTGTTAGGTTAATCTTATTAAGAAAATTTGATGTATAGCTAATAGGTCCAAATCGCTCGTATAGTAACTATACCCAGTTCGAAGGTTCTTCTGGGTCGCAGAATTAACTCAGTTTCGTAGCACATCAGATGTTCGATCGTAGGGCTCTTTCATTCACTCCAAGTCGTAAAGTAAAGATCAGTCCGTAGAGTGAACTGAGATTGCATGGCTAAGCAAAGATCGTATTGAAAAGACTAGATCGAAGAAGTCAGCTCCAACATCATAAAGTAAATTTTTATAAAGAGTTGATCACAGTATATGCTTTTGCAAAGTGAATCAATCTTCGTAGAGCTGCCAAAGAAATCATAGAGTTCTTCTATTTGTTCGTAATGTAAATGTTGTAAGCAGAGTACTCTAAGTGTTCGTAGAGCATCAGAAAAATGATCGCAGAGCTGCAAAGTCATCTCAGAATTGAAGTTGGAATCACAGAGTCTACCTTCAGAATCGTAGAGCTGTCTTCGGAGTCATAATGCCAAAATCGCAGTGTAAAGGAGAAGTTCACAGAGTCTGCTCCAAAATCGTAGAGAGTCATTCGTAGAGTAGATCGTAAAGAGCTTCTCTATTTCGTAAAATGACTTTGTAAACTTCAGAAAGTTGATTAACCAAAGTCAAGACTCTACGTTCCTCATCAAACTCTACGATTAGTTAAGCTTGAAGAGAATGTCAGAATTGTCATAAGACTGACAAATGCAGAGCAGTGCAGCGCAAGGATCTCAAGATTGTTTCTCACCATCTTCAAATTCAAATATGAAGATCAGATAATGGCGTGTCCAAACCGCTAGATTGGGGATCTATCACCTCTCAAAGTGGTAGGTGAACTACAGACTGATGGGACGTGCTAGGATCAAAAGTAACCTATCTACTTACTCTAAAGTCATCATCAGAGAATATCTTTGGATCAGAACATTAAATGCACCAACGAGAACTTTCCAACGGGACAATCTCTAAAGGTCTATAAAAGCGTACTAGGATTCAAATCCAAGTACGAATCACCAAGAACACAAAGCTGAACCTCTGCCAAAAGTAGAGCAAACTCTACTCTACAACTCAAGATGTGTTCAAAGCTGCTAAGTACCAGAAGAAGTCAAGCCTCATTTCAAAGCTTAGCAATACCTCAAAGATGATCATTTCAAAGCTGTTAGGTACCAGAAGAAGTTAAGCCTCATTGTAAAGCTTAGCAGCACCTCAAAGATGATCATTTCAAAGCTGCTAAGTACCAGAAGAAGTCAAGCCTCATTGCAAAGCTTAGCAGCACCTTAACAATCATTCATTTGTGATTCGCTTGGTCTTAGTGACTATTATACCAAGTCTAAGTGACTTGAAGAGTTCTAAGTGAACTGGACTAGGTGTCTTAGACTAAGTGTCCTAGTTTGAGTGACTTTGCCGATACTAAGTGACTCAAAAGAATCTAAGTGATTCAGTTATAATAAATTTTAATGATCTGGTCTTAGTGACCCATCCTTAGTGGATTTTCTACTTGTTGAAGTGGAAGATTGGATTAGGAGATATTTGTTCTCCAAACCACTTAAAACATCTTGTGTCGTTTACATTCATTTTTTATATTCTGCTATAATCTGTTATAACTGTCTGTGACTTATCTTCACATGTATTAAAGTTATAACTGAGATTTCATTATATCTTCAAGGGAATTTTAAACTAATATTTCGTTGTGCTAAATTAATTGATAAAATTAATTATCTGGTAATACATCTTTAAATTAAGTAAAAAGTTTTTAAGGATCTATTCAACCCCCTTCTAGATCTCTATTGTGCCTCTGGGAAATAACAAGTGGTATCAGAGTTGGTTCTCACGAACACAAAGCTTACACTTTGAGTTAATCACATGGCACACACCAAAATCGGTTCTGAGCTTGGTGGTGGAAATAAACCACTTCTATTAAACAAAGAAAAATTTGCTAACTGAAAAGTTCGTTTGTAGGCTTACATGAATGCTATAGATGAAGATCTGTATAATGTTGTGATTAGTGGTCCATACATTCCAACAAAGCTGGCTCCCGCTCCTGGTGATCCAAACAAGATGGTGATCAAGTACATAGCTGAATGAACTAACAATGAAAAGAAGTTGGTGCAGTTGGAGAAGTGAGTTAAGAACATTCTGTTTATCACTCTAGAAGATGAGTTGTTCGAGAATGTAGTCAATTGCACAACTGTCAAATAAATCTGGGAAGCTCTACTGATTATGCATGAAGGAACAAAAGAAGTCAGAGAGAATAAGCAGTCTCTTCTAACTCAGCAATATGAAATATTTTCTCACATTCTATAAGAGAACATAACTGCTACATATAAAAGATTCAACATACTGTTAAACTCTCTGAAAGCTTATGGAAAGAGAATCTTCATGAAGTGATTGTGCAGAAACTCTATGGTAATCTTCCTACCTATGAGCTAGAGTTGAATCAGCAAGTAAAAACTTCATTAGAGAGCAAAAGAAAAGATAATGGAGTTACTCTCAAAGTTTCAGAAGCAATTGTATCCAATGCTCATGTCAAAGAAGATTCTGATAATGATGAAGCTGATGATGATAAAGTCATAGCGTTGCTAGTTCAAAGGCTATAAGAAGTTTCATAAAAAGGGAAAATGCTTCGTGGCTAAGGGATCGAGGAGTGACTCAGATAATACTCAAGTTCAGATTCAAGTAATGATGAAGCACCTCAGAAAGCCAATCTCTGTGTAATGGCTATAGAGAAAAATCCAAGCAAGACCACTGAGCATCGAGTGATTGACATCAGTGAGGTACCGAGATCCACAAAGTCCATATGGTATCTCGACAATGGATACTCAAGGCACATGACTGACAACAAGGAACTCATGTCAGATCTTAATAATGAGAATGGTTCAGGAGTTAACTTTAAAGTCAACAGCCTTGGGAAAGCCAGAGGTTATGGGTTCATTGGCAATAAAGTTGGTTCTTTCAGTAAGATTTCTGACAAAATTTCAGCCCAAGCCTATATAGTGTTCAACAAGAATTCGTTGGCAATGGAAGTTTTTATCCATGTCATCATCGATGAGACTGACCAAGGCGATCCAATCAAAGATGTTCAACTTAATGAGATCGTAGAGTTGGACCCTGCGATCGTAGAGAAGATGTATTCTACGATCGCAGAAGCTGAAGCCGTATAGCCAAACCCGACGATCGTAGTGCCAGACTAGGATATTGTAGAGCAGTTAGTTTTAGAAATGAACACGCTATGAGTCAATGAAGCTGCTAATCCAGAACCAAATCTTGAAGAATTTAGACAAGAAGGCACAAGGACAGATGTTCCTGCTGGAAGAAAATGGGTAAGAGATCACACTCAAGACCTAATCATTGGTGATCTAAATGCCAAGGTTAGGACAAGGTATGCCTCTCAAAATGAGTGCTTATACCTAAGCTTTCTCTCTGAGATGGAGCCTAACAAGATTGAAGAAACAATAGAAGATTCAAGCTAGATTGAAGCTATACAAGAGGAGTTGAATCAGTTTGAAAAAAGCAGAGTATGGAGGCTAGTTCCAAGACCTAAAGATCATCCAGTTGTTAGCACTAAGTGGGTCTTCAGAAACAAGATGGATGAAGATGGTGTGATCACTAGAAACAAAGCAAGACTAGTGGCCAAAGATCATTCTCAGGAAGAAGGAATCAACTATGATGAGACCTTTGCTCCTGTTGCCAGATTGGAAGCCATCAGAATATTTTTAGCTTATGCAACCTTCATGAAATTCAAAGTCTTCCAAATGGATGTCAAGAGTGTTTTTTTAAATGGAGAACTTCAAGAAAAAGTTTATGTTGAACAACCCCAAGGTTTTATCAATAAATCTTATTTAAATTATGTCTATAAGTTAGATAAAGCACTCTATGGTTTAAAACAAGCACCTAGGGCATGATATGAAACACTCACTACTTTTCTAATTGAAAATGGATTCACTAGAGGTAGAGTAGGCATAACACTATTTCTAAGAAAGCACAAAGATAAGATTCTATTAGTGCAAATCTATATAGATGATATTATTTTTGGTTCTACTAACAAGAAGTTATGTGAGAGATTTGCCAAGCTAATTCAGAGTTAATTTGAAATGAGCATGATGGGTGAGCTAAACTTCTTTCTTAGACTGCAAGTGAAGTAGACTGAAAAAGAAATCTTCATAAACCAAGCCAAATATATCAACGATCTACTTAAGAAGTATGACATGGAATCAATCACTTCCATGAAGACTCCTATGGCCTCTGCAACCAAGCTTAATAAGGATGAAACTGGTAAAAGTATTAATATAACTCAATACAGAGGTATGATAGGATCTCTCATGTACTTAACTACTAGTAGACCAGATATCATGTTCTCTACTTAAATTTGTGCTAGATATCAAGCTAATCCTAAAAGAATCTCATTTAGTTGCTATTAAAATGATTTTCAGGTATCTTAAGGGTACTCCATATTTGGGATTATGGTATCCCAATGAGTCTCCCTTTGATCTAATAAGGTATTCAGATGCAGATTTTGTAGGATGTAAGATTGACAAAAAGAGCACTAGTGGTACATTTCAACTGCTAGGAAATAGTCTTGTCTCATGGTTTAGCAAGAAGCAAAATTCAGTATCAACTTCAAATGTAGAAGCTAAGTTCATTGCTGCTAGAAGTTGTTGTGCTCAAATTTTGTGGATAAAGAATTAGCTGGTTGACTATGGGTTTGATCTAAAGTCTATTCCTCTATTTTGTGATAATACTAGTGCTATATCTGTAACTCATAATCCTGTCGTGCATTCTAGGACAAAGCATATAGAAATCAGATACTATTTTATTAGAGATAATGTGCAAAATGGAAATATTGATTTATATTTTGTTCCAACTGAAAATTAACTTGCTGACGTGTTTACTAAATCATTAGATAAATCTAGGTTTAATAATTTAATCAGTGAGTTAGGAATGTTAAATGTACAACCTTAATACCATGTTCTTGGAAGTTTCTAACTATACAAGTAATAATCGTAGACTGAACTACAAATCGTAGAATGAAGTTTGCTCATGAATCATTGAGTGGTTCGTAAAGCAAAAAGGATCGTAGAATGAAAAGTCTGATTAATCTTACTCTACGTAAAGCTGAAGCGGTTACTTTGTGGCAAGTAATGTACACGCTCGAGAAAGTCAAGTAAAAGCCAAAAGTTACTGTATAGTAGTTATTAATTGCAGACTGAAAGGACGTGCAATCAATTATCTAATTACATATGTCCCACTCAGCAGAATTTAGAGGGAAGTGATATATAAAGTCTTTTCAAAAATTTCATCTGACTTTTACCCTTCTATTTTTGCAATCTGAGTTTTTATGTTTTCTAACCGTTAGAGCTTTAAAACCCTAGTTCCTTGAAGAATATCAAAAATCCTAATTTCTACTGTGATCTTTTTTTAGCAAAATCCAATGGCAAACTATCAAGTCATCAGCGGCAACTAAGTCTGTTTCGATAAGTTTGATGCTGTTAAGAAAAAGTACAGAGATATTCTGAAACTAGTTCAAGATGCCGAATTTTATGAGTGTTTGGAGACTAGTACCAGAATCTACTCTAATCTGGTGAAAGAGTTTTATTTGAATGCTGCTTATGGTGGTGGTGTTCTTGTCACCAAAGTCAAAGGCTCTACTCTGCGAATGGGAGCTTCAGAAATCAGTCAGTGCTTGGGATTTCTCAGTTAAGGCCTTACCTTTTTTGAAGAGATTGATATGGAAGAAGGAATGCAGATAATGAGTTATCAGAAAAACTCACAGCACAAGGGGATTAAAAAGAAGGAATTCCCTCAGGAGTATGAATTTCCGGCTGATATTGTTGAAAAATGTATCCTCTGCAAAGACATTGCATATGATACTGTCAGTGAAGTACAACTGAAGTTCATGACTGCTATCATAATGAAAAAGGAAATCAACTTTGGTGCAATTCTCATCGATTGGCTAGCCAAATGGATTGAAGATGCTGAAATAAAGAAAGCTGCAGACAAGCCATCTCCCAAGATGTTCTATGCGAGATTTGTAAGCATCATTCTGAAGAAAAGGCTGAAAAGCAAAATCGGAGATGAAAAGGGAGATGTCTTGAACTTCAACAAAAGGATCACCCCCAGACTATTCCAGGGAAGATCAATAGATCAAAGCAATCAGAAAGTGGCAATGAGCACATCGGTAATGAAGATCAAAAACCCTCTAAAGCCAAAATAAAGAGAAAAGTTGATGCAATCGTAGAGAAGGTATCTCAAGGGTCTGTTGCAACTCAGGGTCGTAGAGTTCGTATCTCTACTATTGATCAACCCTTGAAAGAAGAAGAATAAGGTTGAGAAGAAAAAATAGGCAGTCTGCAAGGACTCTTAGAAGATTCTCTCCATTTTTAGGAAAGGGAAGAAGAAAACATAAGCACACCTATCTCCAAGATTGTTCCAAAGAGACAGAGTGTGATACTTCATGGCCAGAGAAAAGCCCTCATTCAACCAGAAGAACAAAGTGGAGAATCAGTGGCCCCTCAGATCGTAGAGCTTGATGATGAGGAGGATGAAGAGTCACCTAGACTCATAAGAAAGAACAAAGAGAAAATTAAGGCTTCTATATTTGAACCACGCACTAATGTTAAAATAGCTGTGAAGGTTTCCTCACCTAAGCCACAAAGTGAAGAAGAAATGGCTGAGAAGGCCTGTATGTCTGAGCCACAAGAAAGTGAAGATAAAAGAGCTACGATGGCTGGAGAGCCAGAGCTAGAAGAAGGTGAAGAAGAACAGGTTGTGAAGGCTTTAAGTCCTGAGCCAAATGAGAAGAAAAAGAAGAAGAAATTAACTAAAATGGTGGAGAATGAGGAAAGAAAGAAGAGAAAATTAGAGCAAATGAAGGAATAGAAAAGACAATAGAGAAAAACAGAAAAGAAGAAGAAAACTGAAAAGAATAAGAGAGGAGAGATGAAGATCAAAAGGAGGAAATAGATCAACAATGCTAAGAGGATGTCAACATAACATTTGACCCGTCTATAATGAAGCCTGAGGACCCAGATTCTGAGGGGGAGCAACCCATTGGATATCATGCAATCCCTCCCTCACAACCATCTACATCCCAAGGGATCAGGAGGTGAATTGTTCTTGAAGGGATAAAAGATCATATTGCTTGCCTTCCTGACAGATGGATAGGATCTGAAGATGGGAAAATGCGGTTAGTCTCGATAAGCACAAGTGAACTCTTCAGCAGTTTCCATGATTTAGAGATGGACAAAAATACCAATCTCTATGATCCTGAGAGTGATCAAATACTATACTTCATGTCCATGCTACCACTGCTGAAGGTCGTATCTTTGTGAGACTAGAGCTTCATCAGATGATGTTATTCAAAGTATCTGAATCTCAAGCTGGCAGCTCAAAATTTTCCAAGAGTTTTGTCGTATGCAACAACGTTGATCTGCAACGAGCTCTTTTACCCAAAGAACCGCAACTCCTAGGCAATCTCTATCTCAAACTTGTCAGTTTTTCATACAGTTGTTCCTTCATTCTTTAGTTGTGATGAAGATATTATAAAACCACTATTTACGATCTCCGAGCAACCTGCCACTCCAATCTATTTTGCTTAAGCATTCACAAACTCTCCATTCCTAGAGTCTCCACACTCTACGAATGATGAAATCAAAATTAATTCTCCAATCGTAGTTGTAGAGTCCCAAAACACTACGATCAATGTACATAATACTCCTTCTCATACATAGACTACTATACAAACACATTCCTTATTCCCTGTACCAATACCAAATCTAGAATCCAAACCACCTGTTCCTTCAGATATCCCTTCCTCATCTCAAAATGAATTCTTTGATATGTCTCAAGAATTGATCAACAAATTAAAGAGAAGTCAGTTGAAATTAATGAGGCGATGACCAAAATTACCACAGCTCTAAGTCATCTTCCTGAAAATGATCAGATGAGGCCCATCATCCAAGATATGTCACATCGTCTTCATGACCGAGATCAAATTTTCTTAAGGTCTATTGAGGAGTAAAAGAAGACTGTTCAAGAATTATAGCAGTAAAATGAAAACTCCATCAAGTTCTTATCAGACAAAGTTCTTAAACTCAGTTCTACATTCAAAAATAGTTCAAAAATATGACAGTTTGTACTTACAATGCATATCTCCAAAGCTAATGATGACAAAAAGGGGGAGAAGAAAAATAAAGAATAGGGAATAGGGGAGAGATAAGAATAGGGGAAGGAGGAGTTGAGAGTAGAGAGGGGAGAAAAGAAACAGAAAGAAGAAAGAAAAGAGAAACAAAAGAATCAGGGGGAAAGAGAAGTAAGGGAGATAAGGGGAGAAGGAAACAGGATCAGTGATAGGAGGAGCAGAAGTAAGGGGGAGAGGAGAAGAGAAAGAGAAATCAGAAGCATCCAGATCACCTTCTCCAAAAGAAATTCCTATCAAAAGAGAAAGAGAAATAATCAGAAGCATCCAAATCACCTTCTCCAGAAGAAATTCCTATCAAGAGTGTCAGCTGAGGATTTGAGAAGAAATAACAAGCAAAAGACAACAGAAGGTAGAAAATTAGGTTTTTGTGTATTATCGTATTTCTTTTGCACTGTGTAAGAATTATTGTATTCATCAAATAAATACATCATTTTGCACTACCAATACAGTGACTTATTGTATTTTAAGTCATGTTTAAATTTCAAGCAAATGCATTTTTAAAATTGATAAATGTTATGATTCAACTGGTTTTGTCATCATCAAATAGGGAGAGATTGTTAGAATATGCATGTATGATTTGATGATGAATATAATTAATGTATATTTGTACAAGTAAGTTTTGTAAAGTCCTTCTTGATAATCTGATGTATAAGGACTTAGAATAGAAAGATCAAATGTGTTAGGTTGGTCTTAATTGAGTTGATGAATAGTTAATGAGACTAATATATATTTGTACAAGTAAGTTTTGTAAAGTCCTTTTTGATAATCTAATGTACAAGGACTTAGAATAGAAAGATCAAATGTGTTAGGTTGGTCTTAATTGAGTTAATCTGATAGCTAATAAGATTAATGTATATTTGTACAAGTAAGTTTTGTAAAGTCCTTTTTGATAATCTGATGTACAACGACTTAGAATAGAAAGATCAAATGTGTTAGGTTGATCTTATTGAGAAAATCTAATATATAGCTATAGCTAATAGGTCCAAATCGCTCGTATAGTAACTATGCTTAGTTCGAAGGTTCTTCTGGGTTGCAGAGTTAACTCGTTTTCGTAGCATATCAAATGTTCGATCGCATAGCTCTTTCATTCACTCCAAGTCGTAAAGTTAATATCAGTCCGTAGAGTGAACTGAGAATCGCATGGCTAAGCAAAGATCGTATTGAATAGACTAAATCAAAGAAGTCAACTCCAACATCATAAAGTAAATTTTCATAAAGAGTTGATCACAGTATATGGTTTTACAAATTGAATCAATCTTCATAGAGCTACCAAAGAAATCATAGAGTTACTCTGTCTGTTCGTAATGTAAATGTTATAAGCAGAGTGCTCTAAGTGTTCATAGATGATGTAACGAACGAGAATTTTATATTTAATTTAGTCATGATTCTAGGGACATAATCCTTTTAAGGGGGGAAAGATGTAACGAACGAGAATTTTATATTTAATTTTTAAATATTTATTGAATTAAATAAATATTTGTGTTGATTTATTTATTGATTTAAATAAATATTTGATGAAATTATTGTGGATTAATTTAATTAAATATGTTACTTGGATTAAATTAATGTGAAATAATTTTATAGTGCAAAATGTGAATTTAATTGGGATAATTAAATTAAATGAGTTGTTTATTAATTGTGATGTTGTTCTAATTAATTTAATAATTAATTAGAGATTTATTGATTTATCATAATTAAATAAATGAGAATTTTTATTATGTGATTATTTGATTTAATGAGTAGTAGTGGCTTTTATTTAATTGTAGTTAAATAATATAATTTAATTATTAAAAGTGTGACAATAAACTTTATAATAAGTTAGTTAATTAAAATAAACCAAAAAGGGAGCTTATAGGGACAACCAAACATGGCCTTATGAACATTGGAGCAGTTAAGTGCGTACTGGCCTTAACTGACACTCATGTTGTGCCAGTTATTATTATCAGTTTATACGTATTATGTTCCTAAGTCTAAAATCAGGGAAATACAAAGAGAGTTTGAAAGAATTTGAAATTTAGGAAGAAGAATTCCCATAATCTAGCAATTTAAACTACTAATCAAAGGTAATTTTCTAAATTCAAGTTTTAATTTACGTTCTTGAAGTTCCTCTAAGAAAGTTAAATTGAGCTCTCTGTAAATTGGTTTTTATGGCTAATTGTTAAGAACTTAATGTTAGATGTTTGTTAGTATGCATAATTGGTTTTACATGATTTGTATGTGATTTAGAGTAATCAAATTCATGAGATTATGTTTTTATTTGGAGTTTTAAAATTTACAGAGGAACGGTATTTGAATATGGCTTAAATGTATGAAAATTTATGTTCTAAATGCATATTAAACGGTAAATTGATAGTTGATTATGTTTATACATGTAAAAACAAAGAGAACGAAACTTAAATGGACTGATTTGGTGTTATAACGAATCTACAATGTGTGATTTCATGAAATTTGACGAAATTTTGGAAAATAGCAAGAACATGAAAATTATGAATTTAAATTTAGTTGTTTTAGTTGTTTAAGTTGATAAAATCATGCTTTAATTGTTGGGTTATGTTTTTGTAAAGTTCAGAACCTATGAGTAGTATTAAATTTGTTGTTTGAGCGAAGCTTTGGCCAAATTTGGCTTTTTCTATGCTTTTCGCGAAGTTCAGGAACTGAAACTACAGCATGGCGCCGCAACACCGGTACAAAGAGTAAAACTGGCACTGCAGCGCCGGCCCGGGTTGTCCAGGTCCGGGTCAGGCCAGCGCCGCAGCGCCGGTTCAAGGCTTATGCCCGGCGCCACAACGCCGGTCCGGGTCGGGTCAAAAACCCAAAAAATGAAATTTTCTCAGATTTTAAAATAAAATAATTTCACCTATATGAAGCAATATGATATGTATGTAAAGGAATAACAATAGTTTAAGACCCCAAGTTCGAGTTATGTTTTCTGAAGTGGTCAATCGTTTAATAAAGATAGTAATTAGTTGAACTATAAGTATTAATTGTTCAATGTGACTTGAATGTATAAGTTACTTAAAGAGCAAATAGATAATGTTAGTTGTAGCAGACGTACGAGGCAAGTTCTTAAGCCCTACTTCTCTTTTATGCAAGTTTTCTATCTTTAATCTTCTTATGGCATTGAAAGCAAGTTTCTAAACCTTATTTTTACATTGAGCAAGTTCATAAATCATATACTTATGTTGATCAAGTTTCTTATTCTTGATTATCCAATTATATAACTCTGACTGAGATGTTCTAATTCTTTTAAAATAATACTTCGGTTATACAATGTTTGTTCAATTGTATACCTTAAAATTCATTATTCGATTGAAATATGAGTTATATTATTGAACCTTGATTGACTAGCGAACCCTTATTGATTCGACTAGCCCATAGTTGATTAGCGTTCTAAATTCTAGAACTGTTATTGAAGTTAATCCAAACCAAACTTCCTTTGGTGCGGACTCTGATGTCAAACTGAGATTAACAACCCTTTTATAAGGGATTATATTTACGCGTTAGCGTGAAGATGTTGTGCACATACATGGTACGAAGGGTTGATCCCCCTAAGTACGAGAAGTAAGGTCCATATAGTCTTACGACTGTTAAAGGTTTAAAGTAGAAATACTTGATAACTTAGGACATAGTCCGTGGTCTTGTGACCCTCAGATATTCTATTGATTCTTGTTTTCTTGTCTTGATTCAAAAGCCGAGCTTTCGATTATCCAGTATCCATTGAATATTCGCATGTTATTATTATTGTTACTGTTATACTTGCTAGGCAATCGTTGCTCATTTTTGCATAATAACATTGCAGCTAAGGTTGAAAGAGTTCACGAACTATCTACTAGTAAGGGAAAAGGCAAGGCGAATAAGTGATGAAGACTTGTTTATTTTATTTGAAAGATGTTATGTAAAAGACTTATGTTATTTATGTTATATTTCTGTATGGATGTTTTATTTAAGGTTAGATGACCTGAGATTGATGTTATTAAGATGTTGTAACCTTTTAATGGGAGATTTCTATTTCAGTTAAGAGTTTTCATTTATATTTATATGGGTAGTTAAATGTGATGTGATTTATTTGGGATAGTGAACACCAAATTCTATGGGAATGAAGTACCTGGATTTGGGAGTGTCACAGGTTGGTATCAGAGCTGTAGGTTATTAACCTTAGGTGAGAAAAACCTTAGGGTAGTAGCCTTTTAGGAGACAGAAAACATAGTAGTGATAAACTCTTATCGAGTTCTAAGGAATGAATTACGGAATTCATTAAAGATAATAAACGACTTTATGTGTTATGTGCTCATGTGTTAACAACCTATGTGCCGCGAGTGGTATCGAGTATTAATTAAAACTTAAACTTTGTTGTCAGGATGTCGGATGTTGGAGGATTCAGTCAGCCTAGGAAGATTGAGCCCCGAGTAGCTAGAGTGGAGGAGCCCCGTGATATCCATGTTATCCAGGAGCAGTTGATACAGAGAGAGCCATCTTTGTTGATCACTGTTGTGGGTCAGGAGCATGAGCCTGAGTTTGATCCAGAGGAGGATTCTGAGGAGGTAGAGGTAGAAGCTGAGGAGGATGATAAAGATGCCGAGGAGGTACCCCTTACCTTTATCAATGTCGAGATGTATGATACACTATATGACCGTACCATAGAGTTACAGGATAGAATCAGAGATTTGGAGAGACTAGAAAATATGCGCCAGACTGCTATAGAACAGAAGAATAAGAAGATTGAGGATCTGGATGTACGTCTTGGAGACGTGGAATGGAAGCTAGTTTAGGCAAAAAGTCAAAAGGAAGAGTTATTGGCTGAGAATGAGAAGATGAAGCTTAAAATTGAGAAATTGAAGGATGACCTGAGTGAAGAGTCAGCGGAACGTGCTAGAGCAGAAGACGCCTGGATGAAGGCCTCTCGACGTGCAGAAATTACTGAAGAAGGTGAGCGGACAAAGAAGGCTAAGATTGAGGAGACGGACTACACATTTCAGACAGCAATTGACAAGGCCCAGGATCGAGTTCTTCACTATCCAATTCAATTCGAGGACTTGTCATGGTACATGTTGAATCGTAGGACGATGTTTCGTATCATAGAGGAAGAATGCAGAAAGGCAGTTCGACGCCTTAGTAGGCCATGATAGGAAAAGTATTGAAATATGTGAATATTTATGGTAGTTAATAATGTAAATTCCAGTTTGATTATAAACAATAGAATATGATTATTTAATATTGAAGATTCTTTGATCTCGGGATAGTTGATGTAAATAGCAGTGACGTTATCTTTCTATGTTTAAAACTTTTGAATGAATGAAATATTAAGTTTATTTGAAGATGTTATGTGTTAAGTGTTAAACCTGAATTATTTAAGTTAAGTATTAAACACCTAAGAAATTGAATAATGATCTAATAAGCGTATACTCCTAAACAGAAAATGCCGCCTAGACGCCAACCACGTCAACAAGCTCAGAAAAGCTCAACTAATAATAACAACAACGATGTTAATGTTAATCCTGTATAGCAATTGGTAAACCTTTTAGCTGGAGCACTTGCGAATCAGCCGCAAGCTCCACTAGTTACATCATTTAAGGATTTCAAAGCGGTAAGACCGCCAGAGTTTAGGGGTTCCATGAACCCAATCGAAGCCCAAACTTGGGTGATAGAAATAGAGAAGGTATTTAACATTACTAGGGTTAGTGATGACCAAAAGACTGCCTTCACAATGTTCATGCTTAAGTCAAAGGCCAGCTACTGGTGGCAAGCGAATAAGGTTCGAGGAGGTCAGGGTGTAATCACATGGGATAGGTTCAAGGAGATGTTCTTTGAGATATACTTTCCGACAAGATCGCGTAATCAAATGGAGATTCAATTCCTGGAGCTAAAGCAAGGTACCATGTCTGTGTCGAAATACGCTACGAAGTTCAACGAGTTGGCTAGGTTCGCAACCTATCAGGTGAATACCGATAAGAGTAAGGCGAGAAGATTTGAACAGGGGTTGAAGTCGTGGTTGTACAACAAGGTGTCAATGTTCTAATTGAAAACTTTTGCAGGAGTTTTAGAGAAGGCGATTATCGCGAAAGGTGGGAGCGACGCTCTGACTAAGTATAACAGGAGTAAAAGAAGAAAATGAGTGAAAATGAGAATAACAAGGCTAACGATGGTAATAGTGGTGGTCACAATCAGAAGTGGAAGTGGAATGACAGTGGGTCTGCTAGAAGTCAACAAGGAGGTCAAAAGAAGAAAGTGGAGGCGTGTGTTACCTGCGGGAAGAATCATGTGGGAATATGCCTGAAGGGGAAGAGGGTTTGCTATAATTGTGGTCAGGAAGGTCACATAGCACCAAATTGTCCTAATCCTAAGAAGGGCGCGTGCTTCACTTGCGGGTCAAAGGATCATTTGACTAGGGACTTCCCCAAGAAGGTAACAGGAGGAACAGAAGCAGGAGGGAGTAAGGGAAACAGTGGTGCTAGCACGTTAACCATAACTGGATTAGCCCCGACAAACCGACCTACCGCCAGAACTTTCAACATGACCGTGCAAGACTCTGTGCAGTCACAAGATGTGGTGTCAGGTATCATTCCGATCAATAATATAAATGTTTATGTATTGTTTGATTCGGGTGCTACTTGTTCATTTATATCCGATGACTTTGCTAAGAATCTAGATTTGCCTAAGGAGGAATTAGATCACCCTTTGAATATAGAAATTGCGAATAGAGAGATAATTCATGTTAGGTTTGTACACAAGAACTGTAAGGTGGATATTAAAGGAAATGTGATGACTATAGATCTGATCCCAATTAAACTTGGGGAATTTGACGTTATTTTGGGAATGGTTTGGCTATTCAATTATAGGGCGATAATTAATTGCCAAAGGAAGTGTATTAGCCTTATGACTCCGTCAAAGGTAATATTTTCTGGCAACAAATCGCCTAGGCAAGCGAGTTGTCTAACGATGATGCAAGCTAGGAAGTTGTTGAGACAAGGTTGTGTGGGATACTTAGCCTACATAGTCGATACTCGAAAAGAGAGTCTGAAATTAGAAGAGATACCTATCGTAAGGGACTTTATAGACGTATTCCCAGATGAGTTGTCAGGACTTCCGCCAGACAGGGAAGTGGAATTCGTAATCGATTTGGCGCCAAGAACTGCCCCAATATCGAAGGCTCCGTACCGTATGGCTCTAGTAGAGATGAAAGAATTGATGGTGCAACTGCAAGAACTTTTAGACAAGAAATATATCCAACCGAGCGTATCGTCGTGGGGAGTGTCGGTGTTATTTGTCAAGAAGAAGGACGGATCGATGCGACTTTGCATTGATTATAGAGAGTTGAACAAGGTCACGATTAAAAATAAGTACCCGTTGCCAAGGATTGATGACTTATTTGATCAATTTAAAGGAGCTAGGTATTTCTCGAAGATAGATTTGAGAAGCGGTTATCATCAGTTGAAGTTAAGAAAGGAAGATGTACCGAAGACAGCGTTCAGGACTCGTTATGGTCACTACGAGTTTTTGGTGTTGTCATTTGGTCTAACGGATGCTCCTGCAGCATTCATGGACCTAATGAACAGGGTGTTTAAGCCATTTTTAGATAAGTTCGTAGTAGTGTTCATCGACAAAATTCTAGTATATTCCAAAACCAAGGAAGAGCATGCAGAGCATTTGAAGATAACATTGGAAGCATTAAGAAGAGAGAAGTTGTACGCTAAGTTTTTAAAATGTGAATTCTGGATAGAGCGGGTGCAATTTCTTGGACATGTAATTGATAAGGATGGGATTTCAGTAGATCCGTCAAAAGTTGAAGTTGTGCTTAACTGGGATCAGCCGAAAACACGTCGGAAGTAAGGAGTTTCCTAGGATTGGCAGGTTATTACAGAAGATTCATTCAGAATTTTTCCAAAATTGCGACTCCGTTAACGAATTTGACTAGGAAGGCGGTGAAGTTCATTTGGACGGAAAAGTGTGAGGAAAGTTTTCAGGAATTAAAGAAGAGGTTGAGTACGGCACTTATGTTGTCTTTACCGGATAACACAGGAAATTTTGTGGTGTACAGTGATGCGTCGCATAAAGGACTAGGCCGTGTGCTTATGTAGAACGGTAAGGTCATTGCGTATGCATCACGACAATTAAAAAACTATGAGAAAAGGTATCCGACCCAAGATTTAGAATTGGTTGCGGTAGTGTTTACTTTGAAGATCTGGAGACACTATCTCTACGGGGAGAAGTGTGAAATATATACAGACCATAAGAGTCTGAAATATATTTTCACACAAAAGGACCTAAACATGCGACAGAGGAGATGGTTAGAATTGATAAAAGACTATGACTGCAAAATTTTATACCATCCGGGTAAAGCGAACATTGTGGCCGATGTCTTAAGCAGAAAGGGTCGGGAGAAACTGTCTATGTTTACTACTTAGGAGGAGCTAATTTTAGCAATGGCAAAATTAGAATTGGAGGTGAAATATCCTGACGAGTCTGACGAAAAATTGTTTCAATTAGGATCTGGTCCAACTTTAGTGCATAAGGTTAAAGAAGCACAACTTCAGGATGAGGAATGTGAGAAAATAAGAAAAAGAATATCTGAAGGTAATGAAGTGAAATTCAAAGTTGATAGCGAAGGATTATTGAGATTCGAGGGAAGAATTTGGGTTCCGCCAGTACTAGAGGTTAAGGAGGAGATTTTGAGTGAGGCTCATAGTTCAAGATATTCGATTCATCTGGGGAGTATGAAGATGTACCAGCATCTCCAATAGCATTTCTGGTGGCCGAATATGAAAAGGGACGTTATCGATTATGTGGTCAAGTGTTTGATATATCAGAAAGTTAAAGCAGAACATCAAAGGTCGAGTGGGTTACTACAACCGTTAGAAATTGCAAAATAGAAATGGGAACATATCACAATGAATTTCGTAGTAGGTCTTCCGACGACTCAGAAAGGGTTTAACGCAGTTTGGGTTATCGTAGATCGACTGATGAAATCAACACATTTCTTAACGATCAAGATCAGATTTAACCTAGATCAGTTGGCAAAGTTGTATGTGAAGGAGGTTGTTTCGAGGCACGGTGTTCCAGTATCTATTGTTTCAGATAGGGATCCGCGATTCACATCGAACTTCTGGAAGCGCCTACAGGAATGCATGGGAACGCAATTACGTATGAGTACGGCATATCATCCACAGACCAACGGACAGAGCGAAAGAACAATTCAGACATTGGAAGATATGTTAAGAGCTTGCATCATGGATTTCAAAGGGAATTGGGACGATCATCTACCATTGGTGGAATTTGCTTACAATAACAGTTACCATGCAAGTATTGGCAGGCCGCCTTATGAAGCGTTGTATGGCAGAAAGTGCAGAACTCCATTATGCTGGGATGAAGTTAGCGAGCGTCAATTGTAGGACCAGAACTGGTACAACAGACTGCCGAAATCATCAAAGTGATCAGGACGAGATTGATAGCTGCTCAGGATAGGCAGAAGAAATATGCCGATCAACACCGCAAAAATCGAGAATTTGAAACTGGTAGTTTTGTTTTCTTAAAAGTGTCTCCCTGGAAGGGAAAAATTCGTTTTGGTAAGAAGGGGAAACTTAGCCCGAGGTTCATTGGACCCTTTGAAGTGTTACGGAGAATTGGTGAAGTCGCGTATGAGGTAGCCTTACCTCCAGTGTTAGAACATATCCACAATATTTTTCATGTTTCGGTGTTAGGACCATACAAACCCGACGACAAGCATGTTATAGAATATGAACCCCTGCAGTTTGAAAAAGATTTATCTTACGAGGAAGTGCCTGTTCAGATAGTTGACCGAAAAAAGCAAGTACTCAGAAAAAAAGTAATACCTTCTGTTAAGGTGATCTGGAGGAACCACAACGCTGAAGAAACTACGTGGGAACTCAAAGATCAGATGATGAAAAAATATCCTCAGTTATTTGCTTAGTCTATGTGTAGCGATTATGTAATAACCAAGAAATTATTAGTCTTATTTTAAGTAGTATATTAATTAAATAAAATTGATATTGAAAACTTTGTGATATATATGAATGAATAAGTGATTATGTGACTAGTATGCTGCTTGTAATTTAGAGGAAGTCTCACTAATAAGATACTTAAATTAGTGGACTAACCTAAGTATTCTAATAATCTAGGAAATTGATTAAGGTATTGAACCTTAATTAAATATTCAATTTACTTGGAATATGGTAAGTTTAACTGGGATATGTAAATTAATTAACATTATTGATTAATGAGAATGTGTGAATATCAATAATAATGAGTAATAGTTTAAGTGATAATAGATTTAATGAACTAAGGAGGGTAAGTAATTTAAACAAGACCAATTGTTTATTTAAGCATTGGACTTATAGATAAATTGATTTAAGAGCAACTAATAAAATTAGCCCAAGTATGATTTGTTAAGACTTGGCAACTAGTGGCCCAAACAATTTAATGAGAGCCCAAAAGAATTAAATGTATGGCCCAATCTTTAGCCCATGTGCTAGGAACTTTTTGGTCATTCTATTAAGCTAATTTGGCAATAAAAAAATCAAGAATTTGGCTAAAAGGGGGTGCATGCATCCGACAAAGGAGGAAGTAAAATGAAGCATGTGTTGATTTTATTTTCCTACTTTAGTTAGTAACCTACTCCCTTATGTGTCAACTTAAGAAGCTAGCCACCATGTTTTACCGAGATTGCAAGTTATATGGAGAGAGAGGAGAAGATTTGTGTTAGGAGATTTCATGGAGATACATAATATATCTACACATTGTTTTACCAACACAAAACATATTATTTTCTCTTTCATCTCACTATTCCAAGTTAGCTAAAAGAAAAATAAAAATATATATATATTAAGAGAGAGAGAGAGAGGGGTGTCGGCAGCCTTAGAGGAAGAATAAGGAGGAGTTTTTCATGTCACCCAAGTTCTTAAGTTATTTTAGAAGGAAAAGGAGGACATCTCACAAAACTAGGTAAAATTAAACACTAGTTTTATGTTTGTATGTTTTATGTAATCTTGTGATAGATTTATGAAAGTGCAAGTTCTAAAGGGCTAGAATCTTATGAGAATGATAAATCTTGGGTATAACATGTTTAACTTGTTCATCTATATAAGTTGATGTTGAAAAATTTGGGAAAAGGAAGTTAAAAGAGTTTTTTAGAAAACTTGTGTTAAAATGTTGATATATGTTTTTCATTTTGGAAATCTATGATGGGTTTATGAACTTTTCTTGCTTGGTATGTTAAATACATGAGTTTGTGATAAAACTCCTTTGGAATTACTCAAAAATGCTGAGAAGTGAGCAAACTATGAATTTATTGCTAAAACACTGCAACTAGAAAATCTGGTTGCTGACCAGTCACTTTGGCATGAATTTCTAAGACCAAAACAGCTCCAAATCTAGTATTTAATGAATGAAAAATGTAGTTCGGGAAGATATGAATCCAACGCCTCCGACTAGACCTCAATCCAAGTTGTAACTTTCATTTTATGAAGGTTTTCGTAAAGGACTTCGAATCTGGAAACTAAACTAAAAAGTTAGAAAAATAAAGTAAAAATTCGGTTCTTCGGTGAACCGGAAAACTTTCCGACGACCGGTTGACCTACTTTCCGGCCGGTTCCGGTGATGAGTCCGGAACCCAAATTTTTTTAAAATTGTGAAGAATATTTTAATATTTAATGGGTAATTTTTCTGGAGAGTTAAGTAATTACTAAGTAATTAATGGCTTAAACTCATTTAAATCATTTCTAACTAACTAACTAATATTTATTTATTTATTCTATTAATTAATTATTACGCTAATTACATATATTATAAATATAAATTAACTATTTAATTATTACCTAAGTGATATTAAGAGATAATTAAGTAGATTTAGCATTTATAAATTAACGATTATTATTTAATTAAAATTAAATAATAAATAGAGTTAACTAATTGATTAATTATTATTTAATTAATATTAAATAATAATTAAAGAGTGTTTAAGTAAGATTAAGTAATTACTTAGTTGCATTATCATAATAAAATAATTATTTATTATTTAATTAATATTAAATAATAAATAAGTACAAATATTAATTAATTAATTATCCTTTTATTAATAAGAAAGGACAATTAAAGATTTATGAAGTGAATTAATTATTTACTATTAAAGGATAAATAATTTACTTTATTATTTATTTAATTAATATTAAATACTAAATAAAGACAAATGTTAATTAATTATTCTTTAATAATAAAGAATAATGAAATAAATAAAGTAATTATTTATTTTCGAAGATAAGTAATTCATCACTTATTATTTAATTAATATTAAATGATAATTAAAAAGGAATGGTTGGTAAATAATTAATTATTATTTAATTAATAATAATTAAAGACTTATAATAAGTAATTAATTGAATATTATTTAAGTATTATTAAATAATAACTAAAGATAAATAATAATTTGATTATCTAGTATTTAATTGATATTAAATACTAACTAGATTTATGTAGTTACTCCTTCCGTCCCAAATGAATTGCTGAGTTTTGACTTTTTTAAGTCAAATTGACTATTTTTATAATTAATAATTAAGCATATATAAATATATTTCTAAAATTATAAAAATTTGGGTTAGTAATAAATTGTATATACTTTCTTTTGGTTATAATATCTTCACCTATATTTTAGCAAAAATAGTAAAAAAATTAGTTTTAAAAATGATCAATTTGACTTAAAAAGGTCAAAATTGAGCAATTAATTTGGGACGGAGGGAGTATTATTTATTTTTAAATAGTAACTAAAGGTAATTAAGTAATTACTATTTAACTAATATTAAATAGTACTCAAGTGAAGATATGGGTAATCAATAAATAGGATTTTAGCAATTCATTAATTAAACAATTATAATAAATTGTTTAAAAGTTTAATAAGTGTATAACACTTAAGATAAACATTATTAAATGATTAAATTATTAACCTAAGATCAATTAAATGTCTTAAAAGGTTAATGATAGCGTATTATTATGTATATCTTGTAATAGATATATCTACTAAATGAATAGCCGAAGTAGGTGTATTAATGTACAATTATGTGATATACTAATTGATAGACCGACGTTATTAATGCTAGGTCACTCAACGAATTTTAATTAAATATAGATAGTCGTAGCTCGTCGAATAGGCAAGTTTTTTAACTCAAACTTGAGTTGTTATTTTCCAAGCATGTTAGTGAATAATTATTGATTATTATTCACATCTATACTGATTATCAATATTCACACTTTGTGCAATTAAATTCCTGTTCCATTATCATTGAATTACGAATTACCTAAAGTTTTTTTATTCATGAACTGTTTATGAGATAGATCTATGCTAGTTGCATCAACTAGATCAAGTATGTTTAAATTGTTAAATCAAATATGCTTTAAGAGCTGTTCCTAATCAATTGGTTTGATAGGACTCTTGAGTGAGAAAAGAATATTTTACTAAAGCATTAAATTGGAAAATAATTGTTGCTTGATTATTAAGTGTTTATGCATAATACACTGGGTATGAAAGGCTGATCCCCTTGATTACCAAAACTACTAAAAGGACCAGTTTAAATACTAACAACATTCACATATGTCCATGGTCATCTTCGACCTCTCAGTATCTATGATTCAATTATTGAACTTAATTCATATTCTTTTACAATTGATTTCTATTGTTGAACATTGAGAGCTTAATTCCTTTCTAATCATGATATATCTTTCTTCAATTTAAACTTGCTAAGCAAATTATTTGTTTACCCCTGCTATATCATGGCGTTTATTTCAGCTAAGCCGAAATCTTCTAAGAAAGACAAAGACAAGGAAAAAGTCCACGACTAGTGAAGATATTTTTTTTCTTTTGATATCCTTATATAAATAGTTATTATAAATCTTTTGTGTTACTATGTGTAACTTAAGATATGTATTATGTTAAGGTTAAAAGACCCTTGGGATGATGATGTAGAACTTTATTTAATGAACAATATATGTTTATTATTCCGCAATAGTTATAGAATGCTTATGATGATGATGATGTATCGTGAGCACCGAACCCAAGGTTAGAGGACCCGGATTTGGGGGTGTCACAGGTTGGTATCAGAGTTGTAGGTTATAAACATTAGGATGCGAAACCTAGGTTATAACCTTAGAGGAAAACTCGTATAGAGTATGTTAAGTAATGGATTGTGGAAATTCATCTAGTATAGATTGTACATGATAAAATATTATTTTATTTTCTCAATGAATATATTTTATTGTGATACTGATGTTATTTCTTGCTGTTTTAATTATAGGATGATAGAGGAGGGTCAGGATAGCCATACTGTGGAGCAGGAGCTGAGGGATCATGTTGAGGAGCACGAGGTGATGGAAGATACCCCACAAGATATCATGATGGCAAACTTGATGACTAGGAATCATGAGTTAGAATAGAGGGTAGCACACTTAGAGGTAGAGAACCTTACTCTCCAGGTTACCAAGTAGCAGTATACGGACACCGCTTATCAGGCACAGATCAAGTTAGCCGAGTTGAAGGCAAGATTGGAATAGGCATTAGCAGACTTGGACGAGCAAAAGGCCAGAGTTGAGTTGTTAGAGTTTCAGCTGGGTGAAAGGGCTCTAGAGAATCAGGCGTTGATATTTGAGTTCGACTTAGAGATAGCAGATAAGATTAGAGTTTCGGATGCTTGGGTAAAGGCGATCAGACGTGTTGATCAGCTCGAGCTGCAGGCTAGGGAGATCAGGATTGATTCATTGGGGCGAGAATTGGATATCGCCTATATGGATCAGCGGGCAAGATTGAGGAGGCAGCATTTTGAGATCGGTGAGTCGAGCCGTTCTGTTCGACGCCGAGTGGTTGGAGATGCGCTTCAGGAGCCGGAGCATGTCCATGCTGAGGTGGCTCAGTCCGACAGTCAGTGATGTGTTGGTTTGGTTGTTATGTAGATAGATGCAATATGTACCCTTTTGTTTATTAGGGTTATGTTATGTAGGATGTAAACCTCAGGCAGTGTGAGGTAGTATGTAAATATGATGTATCTCTATCTTATGTGTATAGGGGAGTATAGCTTTTGAAGATCTCATCTTTTGTGCCTAAAGGGGATAACTAGCATTTATAGGAATATGCCAAAATATTATAAGTATGTAAGACCAATGTTTGGTATATGTATATAAATGCAACCTTAGTATTAAATGTGTAATTAAGTGTGAATTACGTATTAGTTTTTACATGCTAACCCTTATGAAATGTGGCATAAAATGTAAAACACAAAAACATAATTTAAGGTTTTGATTATTCAGACAATGCCGCCAAGAAGGGAACAACGACGCTGAAGGGTAGATGAATTCAATAATAATGAAGGAGGTCAAGGAGACCCAATGCAGAATTTTGTAGACATGTTAGCTCAAGCCATGCAGGCTAGAGCAAGAGCCCAAGCGGATAATAGATTAGCAAACTTTAAAGACTTTAAGGCAGTAGGACCGTCAGAGTTTAGAGGAACAACTGATCCAATTGAAGCTTAGACGTGGGTGAAGGAAATTAAGAAGGCTTTTGTTATTGCTCAAGTAGCGGAGGAGCAAAAGATAACGTTTGCTACCTATTTATTAAAAGGTGAGGTAATTATTGGTGGGAGTCAAACCAGGCTAGAGCCGGGATAGCAATAGTAACCTGGACAAGGTTTAAAAAATTATTTAACGAGAATTATTTCTCGTCGAGCATGCAAGCCAGGATGGAAGTAAAGTTTCTAGAGTTAAAGCAAGAAAACATGTCAGTCTTAGAGTACGCCGCCAAGTTCAACGAGTTAGCAAGGTTTGCACCACATCAGGTGGATACCGAGGAACGAAAGGCGCGAAGATTTGAAAATGGCTTAAAACCATGGATTTATAGCAAGGTGGCAGTGTTGCAAATTACTACCTTTTCGACTCTGTTGGAGAAAGCTATCATTGCTGAAGGTGGTAGCGAAGTAGTATTCAAATACAATCGGGAGAGGAACAAGAAGAAGATTGAAGGTGGAAACCAAGGTGTCAGCAGTGGTGGCAATAACAGTAAGAAATGAAAGTGGAACAGTGGCAACGATTCAGGAACTCAACAAGGGAGTACACCACAAAAGAAGCCAGCATGTCCAAAGTGTGGAAAGAATCACTTGGGGAACTGTATGAAAGGAAAAAATGTATGTTATAATTGTGGACAGGAAGGACATATTTTACCAAATTGTCCTAAACCAAAGAAAGGAGGTTGTTTCTCATGTGGAGGAATGGGTCATCGGTTCAAGGATTGTCCATTGAAGAAAGGTACAGATGGAGGAAGTAGAAATAAGGCCAGTAACACAAAGTTAACCATTGGAGGGCCAGCGCAGCAAAACAAGCCGACGGCTCAAACGTTCAACATGACTGTCCAAGACGTAATAGCATCAAAGGAAATGGTGTCAGGTATTATTCCGATCAATAATATAAATGCATATATATTATTTGATTCGGGGGCTACCTGTTCATTTGTGTCTGATGAATTTGCTAGAAGATTAAATTTACCTTGTGAAAAGTTAAATGACCCATTGAATATACAAGTAGCAAATAAAGAAGTGATTCCTGTAGGTAACAATAAAGAACAAGTACCCGTTACCAAGAATAGACAATCTATTTGATCAACTTAAAGGAGTGAGATGTTTTTCAAAGATTGATTTGAGAACTAGTTATCATCAGTTGAAGGTGAGGACATAGGATGTACCAAAGACAACATTTAGAACTTGTTACGGCCATTATGAGTTCTTAGTGATGTCGTTTAGGCTAACGAATGTGCCAGCCTCTTTTATGGACTTAATGAAAAAAGTATTTAAACCGTATTTGGATAAATTTGTTGTTGTGTTCATTGACGACATTCTGGTGTATTCGAAGACTGAAGAGGAACATGCCGATCATCTGCGGATTGTATTGGAGACATTAAGGAGAGAGAAGTTATATGCAAAGTTTTCAAAGTGTGAATTCTGGTTGAAGAGAGTCCAATTTTTGGGACATGTCATTGACAATGAAGGAATTTTTGTTGATCCAACTAAGGTAGAAGCGGTGAAAAATTAAGAACAACCGAAGACACCAACAGAAGTCAGAAGTTTCTTGGGATTGGCAGGATATTACCGGAGGTTTATTCAAGATTTCTCGAAGATAGCGACGTCGTTGACTAATTTGACAAGGAAGACAATTAAGTATGTGTGGATGGAAAAATGTGAGTTGAGTTTTCAGGAGTTGAAGAAGAAATTGAGTGAAGCACCTGTGTTAGCCTTACCAGATAGTACGAGAGGTTTTATAGTTTATAGTGATGCGTCTCACAAGGGACTAGGTTATGTGCTGATGCAGAACGGTAAAGTTATTGCATACGCGTCACGCCAGTTGAAGGACTATGAGAAGGGATACCCTACCCATGACCTGGAGTTAGCTGCGGTAGTGTTTGCCCTTAAGATTTAGAGACATTATCTCTATGGAGAAAAGTGTGAGATATACACAGATCACAAGAGTCTGAAGTATATCTTTACACAAAAGGAGTTGAACATGAGGTAGAGGAGGTGGTTAGAATTGATCAAGGATGATGACTGTGAGATTCTATATCATCCAGAGAAGGCCAATGTAGTGGCTGATGCTTTAAGTAGGAAAAGTAAAGAGAAGTTGTTTGCATTGACAAAGAAGGAAGAATTAGTAACAGAAATGGAGAAAATGGAGTTAGAGGTGAAAAATCCGAGGAATTCGGATAAAGTAATAGAAATAGAAGCAAGTCCAACTTTATTAGATAAAGTAAAAGAGACTCAGGAAAATGATGAAGAATGTGGAAACATTAAGAAGCGGTTAGCTGAAGGTGAAGAGTTAAAATATAAGATCGATGGCATTGGATTATTGAGATTTGAAAATCGAGTTTGGGTAGCTTCAGTACCAGAATTAAGGGAAGAGATTTTATAAGAAGCGCACAGTACAAGATACTCGATACACCCAGGGAGCACAAAAATGTACCAAGACTTACGCCAGCACTTTTAGTGGCCGAACATGAAAAGAGAGGTTGTTGAATGTGTCAGTAGATATTTAACTTGTCAGAGGGTCAAGGCAGAACATCAACGACCAAGTGGATTATTGCAGCCATTAGAGTGGAAATGGGAGCACGTCACAATAGATTTTGTGGTGGGACTTCCAACAACGCAGAAAGGTCACGATGCGATATGGGTAATTATTGATCGTCTTACAAAGTTAACACACTTTTGCCGATCAAGATCAGGTATAATTTGGATCAGTTAGCCAAATTATATATCAAAGAAATTGTTTCAAGACATGGAGTGCCGATATCAATTGTATCTAATAGAGATCCGCGTTTCACGTCAAACTTTTGGAGAAGTCTTCAAAAAAGAATGGGGACACGGTTAAGGTTGAGTACCGCGTATCATCCACATACTGATAGGCAAAGCGAAAGAACGATTCAGACATTAGAAGACATGCTCAGAGCCTGTGTGATGGACTTCAAGGGAAGCTGGAAGGATCATCTTCCACTAGTTGAGTTTGCATATAATAATAGTTATCATGCAAGTATTGGAATGTCACCATATGAAGCACTATATGGAAGAAAATGCAGAACGCCCTTATGTTGGGATGAGGTAGGTGAACGAAGATTGTTTGGGCCAGAATTGGTGCAGCAGACTGTGGAGATCATCAGAGTAATAAGAGCTCGACTGGTAACAGCTCAGGATCAACAAAAGAAATATGCACATTTGCATTGTAAGAAGGACTTCGAAGTGGGAAGTTATGTATTTTTGAAAGTATCTCCCTGGAAAGGGAAGATAAGATTTGGGAAGAAAGGTAAACTGAGTTCGAGATTTATTGGACCGTTTGAAATACTGAAGAAAATAGGCGAGGTGGCGTACGAGGTAGCTTTACCTCCTGAACTGGAACATATTCACAATGTGTTTCATGTGTCAGTATTGCGTCCATATAAGCCTGATTACAAGCATGTGATATCGTATGAGCCAATTCAAGTCGAGAAGGATTTGTCGTACGAGGAAATTCCTGTAGAAATTTTGGATAGGAAAGAACAGAAACTAAGGAATAAGGTTATACATTCTGTTAAAGTTCTGTGGAGGAACCACAACGCTGAAGAAGCTACGTGGGAACTCGAGAAAAAGATGAGGAAAAACTATCCGAATCTTTTTGAGTAACCTTATGTGAAATTTCGAGGACGAAATTCTTATAAGGAGGGGAGAATGTAATAACCAAGAAATTATTAGTCTTATTTTAAGTAGTATATTGATATTGAAAACTTTGTGATATATATGAATGAATAAGTGATTATGTGATTAGTATGTTACTTGTAATTTAGAGGAAGTCTCACTAATAAGATACTTAAATTAGTGGACTAACATAAGTATTCTAATAATCCAGAAAATTGATTAAGGTATTGAACCTTAATTAAATATTCAATTTACTTGAATATGGTAAGTTTAATTGGGTTATGTAAATTAATTAACATTATTGATTAATGAGAATGTGTGAATATCAATAATAATGACTAATAGTTCAAGTGATAATAGATTTAATGAATTAAAGAGGGTAAATAATTTAAACAAAACCAATTATTTATTTAAGCATTGGACTTATCGATAAATTGATTTAAGAGCAACTAATAAAATTATCCCAAGTATGCTTTGTTAAGACTTGACAACTAGTGGCCCAAGCAATTTAATGAGAGCCCAAAAGAATTAAATGTATGGCCCAATCTTTAGCCCATGTGTTAGGGACTTTTTGGACATTTTATTAAGCTAATTTGGCAATAAAAGAAAATCAAGAATTTGGCTAAAAGGGGGTGCATGCATCCGGCAAAGGAGGAAGTAAAATGAAGCATGTGTTGATTTTATTTTCCTACTTTAGTTAGTAACCTACTCCCTTATGTGTCAACTTAAAAAACTAGCCACCATGTTTTACCAAGATTGCAAGTTATATGGAAAGAGAGAGGAGAAGATTTGTGTCAGGAGATTTCATAGAGATACATAATATATCTACACATTTTTTTTTACCAACACAAATCATATTATTTTCTCTTTCATCTCACTATTCTAAGTTAGCTCAAAGAAAAACAAAAAATATATATATTAAGAGAGAGAGAGAGGGGTGTCGGCAGCCTTAAAGGAAGAAGAAGGAGGAGTTTTTCATGTCACCCAAGTTCTTAAGTTATTTTGGAAGGAAAAGGAGGACATCTCACAAAACTAGGTAAAATTAAACACTAGTTTTATGTTTGTATGTTTTATGTAATCTTGTGATAGATTTATGAAAGTGCAAGTTCTAAAGGGCTAGAATCTTATGAGAATGATAAATCTTGGATATAACATGTTTAACTTGTTCATCTATATAAGTTGATGTTGAAAAATTTGAGAAAAGGAAGTTAAAAGAGTTTTTTAGAAAACTTGTGTTAAAGTGTTGGTATATGTTTTTCATTTTGGAAATCTATGATGGGTTTATGAACTTTTCTTGCTTGGTATGTTAAATACATGAGTTTGTGACAAAACTCCTTTGGAATCACTCAAAAATGTTGAGAAGTGAGCAAACTATGAATTTATTGCTAAAACACTACAACTAGAAAATCCGATTGCTGACCAGTCACTTTGGCACGAATTTCTAAGACCAAAACAGCTCCAAATCTAGTATTTGATGAATGAAAAATATAGCTCGGGAAGATACAAATCCAACGCCTCTGACCAGACCTCAATCCAAGTTGTAATTTTCATTTTATGAGAGTTTTCGTAAAGGACTCCGAATCTGGAAACTAAACTAAAAAGTTAGAAAAATAAAGTAAAAATCCGGTTTTCCGGTGAACCAGAAAACTTTTCGGCGACCGGTTCACCTACTTTCCGGCCGATTCCGGTGATGAGTCCAGAACGCAAAATTTTCTAAAATTGTGAAGTATATTTTAATATTTAATGGGTAATTTTTCTGGACAGATAAGTAATTACTAAGTAATTAATGGCTTAAACTCATTTAAATCATTTCTAACTAACTAACTAATATTTATTTATTCTATTAAATAATTATTAAGCTAATTACATATACTATAAATGTAAATTAACTATTTAATTATTACCTAAGTGATATTAAGTGATAATTAAGTAGATTTAGCATTTATAAATTAATTATTATTATTTAATTGAAATTAAATAATAAATAGAGTTAACTAATTGATTAATTATTATTTAATATTAATTAAAGAGTGTTTAAGTAAGATTAAGTAATTACTTACTTGCATTATCATAATAAAATAATTATTTATTATTTAATTAATATTAAATAATAAATAAGTACAAATGTTAATTAATTAATTATCCTTTTATTAATAAGAAAGGATAATTAAAGATTTATGAAGTGAATTAATTATTTATTATTCAAGGATAAATAATTTAATTTATTATTTATTTTAATTAATATTAAATAATAAATAAAGATAAATGTTAATTAATTATTCTTTACACTTTATTAACCTTCAATTAATATTAATTTAATTATTTACAATTTATTAATCCACAATTAAAATAGTCTTTAATATTATTTTAATTGTTTAATCATAGTTAAAGTAATCTTTAATGTATAATTAAAATAATCTTTTAATATTATTTTATTCAAAGAAAATCTGATCTGACCCGGTTTGACACGACCCGACCCAATTTGACCTAACCCGACCCGGTTTGACACGACCCGACCCGGTTTGACCCAACCCGACGCTGGGTTTTGCCTTAGGACCAGCGTTGCTCGACAAGGAACCCTAGTTCAATTTTTCAACCTTTTTGGATTTTTGCCTCTTTTGATTCAATCTTCCATAAGTTGCTCATCACATCCAAATGAACTCAAATCAGTTTCATTATTTCATAAACTCATATATCTTTAATTCAACTTTTTAGCCAATCTTTCAAAATATTCATTTAGCCAAATTATTGATCCTTCAAGCTAGGGTCTCCATTTCGACATATTCTACTAAATGATTCGCCATAAGTTCATTCTAACTCCGTTTTCGATGATTCCACTTGAGTTGTGTTCATATTTCATAGATCTTCAACATAAAAGTTTTAGACCAAACAAATAGCTTACACATTTAGTTCATTTATCACCAATCTCATGTTTTCAAGTAATTTATTCTAAGTTTCAAGTTTGCATGTATTCTTTTGTTCATTTAAACATAATATATATACAAAGGCATACATGTCACATAATCTCCTTCCCATAATCATCCTTATATCTTCGGATCATACATGATCCCACAACAAATAGAACTCCCACAACCAAGCATACATTTTCTACTAGAACAACATATCTTAACTTAACTTACAAAAACTAAAGTTAGGTTATGATCTTACCTCTTTGATGTTTTTCTTCTCTTAGCAATAAACCTCAAGTAGCTCTCCATCTTCCCCTTCCTTCTTGAGCTCCTCTTGAACTACCAAAGTGCAAGAGTTTCATCTAGACTTTCTCTTTTTCTCTCACTTTCTCTCTAACTCTTTCTCTACATAACTCTCTCTACACTCTCTAGCTCCCAACACTTAGCAAATGAATGAAATTGAGCAAATATACTAGAGAGGGCTCTATTTATAGAGGGAGTCTACATCATACATGTATAATTATACTACCCACAAAGCATTAACCATTGGTAAAAGATAATTTGGTAAAAAGGACTACATAACCCTTAATTAGCTATGCCCTAGCTCATGATGGCTCCTACACATTTATTTATTTATATTTTTTTATTTATTATTATGTTTATTTATGTATTATGTATACTTCCAAGTATTCTAGAACTTGGGTCCTCTCATTAGGCCATCTCACTTGGGCTTAATTTAATTAATCATTGGGTTTGAGCTTGGACTTAAATAAATTCCTACAACTTAAAACATGGCTATCAATGTTGGGCCAATTGATCACATATTATATGTATATGCATTGGGCCAGTCTTAATAGTTTCTCACCCATTTATAAGCATTCTATTTGGGCTCACATTAATTTCCCTTTAGACTTAGGGTTGCTAGCATTTTTCATAATACATTGGGCCACAATACAATTACTCTTACACATTGGGCTTAATTCTAACAACATTAATCAATTGGGTTATAATTTCAAGCACTTTAAACATATCACCTTATTCTCATTGGGCTTAAGTGCCTTCATTAGTCCCTTACATTATTTAATCATCTCTCAATTGATTTAATTAAGCAACTAATTAATCCATCTTAATCATTATACCCCACAAGGCATATTACACAAGCTTAATCAAGCTCATCACTATCATTACTATATTTCTCAATTGTTACATGCTTAATTCAATTTAAATTGAATTATTATGGCTCATAACGTATTTATATATTTATATACACATAAACAATTTTTTAAACATTCTCATTTTCATTACTAATATTATATATAAAATTCTCGGGTATTACAGGTTGATATAGGTTTTAACCTCTCTCCTTGAGTAGCTAGCTTTTCAAAGTGGATCAAAGGGGTTAAGATTTGTATCATTGGTACTTTTATTGAGAGCTCATACTTGCAAGTCGGGACTGGTAAATGGGAGCCGACGAGGACGTAAGGAATAGTTCCACGTCGGTTGCAAATGAAACTTGATGTGGGTTGATATAGGCATTAGGTGATGTTTGATAAAACTGAGTAATTAAGATGTGAATGGTTAGTATATCTTAATAAATTAGATCATCTGAGTGAAATAACATCTGAACTTAAAAAACTGTTTGGTGACTAAAAAATATAAAACATCTGAATGGTTTTTAAATTTAAAAGATATCAATTTTAAATTTAAAAATATCACAAATTGACTTTTTAAAAATCAATAATGATCTTAAAATTTGAAATGGAGGGAGTACAATATTTATAGAGGTTCCATAGATTTAAATATTTCATTAAGAGACAACTCCTAATGATTTAGATTTATATCTTTCTCTTACCGATTAAGAGACGATAAGAGACAAACAAAATTTAGCAAACAACTTTATCCTCTTACCGAATCAGATGTGGAGCTGTTAAGAGATATTAAGAGGTAAACAAACACCACCTTAGCCTCTTCCCCTGGCCACCTAGTTTTTCAAAGTAGATCAAAGGGGTTAAGGTTTGTATTAAGAGACACCTCACATTCTTAGATGAGTTGTCCATTATAGTAACTATATTTTGAAAAATTATATAAAATCCTTTTTTAAAAAATATAGAAAGGAGTGTACTCAATTATATAGAAAGGAGTGTACGCAAATTATGTGTAGTATATTTCACCTCCTTTTTACCAAACTATTATATTCCACAAATAAATCGTCATAATTTTATTATTATGTCATCATTATCAAGCAAAATACTCAATAAACTTAAGAATGAACATGAAATACAAATATATTTTTGAGGTACATGAGTTTGTGAATGAAACTCCTTTTGTAAAATGATAATTTATTATACCTATCTTATTTACATCTAAATTTTTTAGAATAAATAATGGGAACATAACATGCTTAAATTATTATTATTATTATTATTATTATATTATTATTATTATTATTATTATTATTATCCCTGCGTTTGGACTGAATGATATTTTCTTTTTTCATGGCTGGTGGAATATTGGAAATATAATAAGATTTTGAGCCCACTTTATTTACAGTACTAGTACAAGTACTGTATTAGATATATAATTGAGGTACATCAGACACTGTAATTCTCTCTCCCGACTCATTGAGGTACTCTGATCAAAAGGTTTCTTCTGCAACACACTCTCTCTCTCTCTTAAATATTTGTTTCTCTCTCTAAGGAGACTTTTTCTCACTCCTATTTTCTTCTTGCGAATTCTGTAATGAACTGGAATTTTTTTTACAGGCGAATATGAAAATCAACAATCGGTAGCTGATTACTCCGTTGAATCTCATTAATTTGTCGAAAAATCGGTTCAATTTCTTCAATTTTCATCGGTTCTATCACAATCTGCGGCTTTTATTTCAATTAGTAAGTATTGTTATGGGTAATTTGTGAACTTTGTTTATAGTTTTGATTTGGTTGTTTCGAGAAATTTTATGGATTTATCATTTATTTACCATATATCTGGTTCTGGTTGCTGATAAAATTTAATAGAAAACAATACAATTTTTTTTTTTTGGGAATTTAGTTAAGTTACTCCGGTTGTAGTAGGTTTCATGAAATGAAAGTTTTATCTTTTTTTGAAAAATAAGATTCTGGGTCTTGATTGTTTTTTTTCTTTTTAGTTTTATAACTCAGAACAGCTAAGTGAAACTAATTTGAACCAAAATAGTATTAATGCCTAATTAAGATTGTAAATCCTTGGGACTTCAATATGGGAATCTGTCTTTGAAATCTTAAGAGTTAAGACAGTACTTGAAACTTTTTTCTTTTTGGTTTTATTTTTAAAAGGTTTTAGCATGATTGCAATGCTTAACTACAGCCATTTTATTTCTTAAGAGAAAAAGGATAAATTTCAGTGACTTTTTTGAATATTTGTGTTAGCCGTTTCCTATTTAAGAGAGCCTAGTCACAGAAACAATAAATTGGTTCCCGTTCGGCAACGACTTATTTTAAAATGACTTAAAGTTAAAATATAAGTTGACTTATAAGTTGTTTTAAGTTGAGACTTATAAGTAAAGCGTTCGACATCAATTTAACTTATAAGTCTGAAATTAAGTTAAAACAAGTTAAGAAGGTGTTCGACTCATAATGACTTATAAGTTAAAATCAAATGTAAAGATTACTAAAAAGGACATTAATAAAAAGAGGGACAAAATAGAAGATGGGCAAAATAGACATTACATTTGGTCAAACTAACTTATTTTATTTATAAGTCATTTTAAAATAAGTTACAAATACTTGTTTATTTTTTTTTTACTTCAAAATCAACTTATAAGTAGAAAAATAAGTAATTGCCAAACAGAGGAATAATGGCAAATGACTTATAAAGTTGGTCAAACCAGCTTATAAGTCTCTGCCGAACAGGCTAATGTGAACATAGTCTGCACCCCCTATACACGGAATGACTTTAACCAACTAAAGATTCCGTATGTTTGTTTGCAATAATATGGATGAGATAGGACTATTTGTACTAAATTAAAGCCTTTAGGTATAGATCTTACCCCACGATTAGTCCTTTATTTAATCCCATGGATTATATATTATTAATTCTAAGGTAATTTGACATCTCAAAAGGAGATTATATAATATCACCCTCCATTTGGGATTATACATCATCAAATGGCTATAGAATCAAATAAAAGACTAATCATAGAATAAAATAGTCCCTGGTGGTATTATGTTAGTACAAATAGTCTTATCATATCCATCATTTTTGAAAACAAATATAGCTTTAAAGAAGAGGAATGAATTATTTTTGTTCATCTTTGTGTAGTAGCAACAATAGAGTTTGAAGTTTTTTTATATGTCAGTTACCAATAACCCTTTTGCCTCCTCTTTTTTCCCTCATTTTAATTCAGTTCAATAGAGAAAGAGGCGTCTTCATTCTTCTTTCTCTATCTTCTTATTTGGAGACGTCTCTAAAGAATAATTTTTTGGAGGATGTCATTCTGGAGTCTCTTTTAAGTCAGTTACCTGATTGAATTTGGCAGTACGGTTAAGAAGCGGTCTTTTAGCAATCTTCGTTTCCATGGACTCAAACCTTAAAATAATGGATGACCTTCTTTAAGATGACATGTCTTTCATTAATTTTTAAGTGAATTATTATGCAATTTCACACCGCAATGAAGTACGAGCAACATCAAAGTGTTGCTTGATCCTTGATGCATTTGCCACCACATTGTTTGCGTTTGTTTGTTTTTTCCTTCTTATACACGTGTTGAGGTTATCACTGTTCAATTTCTTCTAATGATTCTCTTGTTTTATATCAAGAAGAATGGCTGGACAAGTTGTTCCCAATCGATCAACAGTTTCCCTTGATGAGTTTGAGATTGTTGAAGGTGATGCTGATCACCTTAAGACTGTTGTAGCATCACCAAGACGGAGTAGTCCTCGAATTGACCCGACAACTATAAAACTTAGACATAGACTTGGTAGGGGTCCATTTGGTGATGTTTGGTTAGCGACTCATCATCAGACAACTTTAGATTATGAAGAGTATCATGAAGTCGTTGTCAAGATGCTACATCCTATTAAGGAGGATTACATCAAAACAGTATTTGGTAAGCTGGATGATTTGTTTTCCAAGTGTCAAGGATTAGAAGGTGTCTGTTGGCTGCATGGTTTTTCAATCATAAGTGGAAAGGTAAATAATTTTTTTTCTACTGATACAATACTGCGACTTCGTCACCCTTCTTACTAAAAGTTATATATGTCCTTCTAGATATGTGCTGTTATGAAATTCTACGAGGGATCAGTCGGTGACAAGATGACTCGCCTTAAAGGGGGAAAACTCTCCTTGCGTGATGTTCTGAGGTGATGTTTGTCTACTGCAGATGAAATTTTTTCTTTAATTGTCTTATTTTGTATCTAAATTTTCTTGAGGCATATTATGGCAGATCTTATATTCATAATCCACTGTTTTTGGCTTCCTGTTAATGTTTTCAGGTACGGGACTGATCTGGCTCAGGGAATTATGAAACTACACTCGAAGGAGATTCTAGTCCTTAACCTTAAACCTTTTAATTTCCTTTTGAATGAAAATAACCAGGCAATTTTGGGGGATTTTGGAATTCCTCATGCACTGCTGGGGATTTCATTGCCTAGTTCAGATATGACTCGAAGACTTGGTACGCCAAACTACATGGCTCCTGAACAATGGGAACCAGAAATAAGAGGTCCAATATCCTTTGAGACTGATTCTTGGGGATTTGCTTGTAGCATTGTAGAGATGTTTACTGGCATTCTACCTTGGTGTGGTATGTCTGTTGATAACATATACAACTCAATAGTGAAAAAGCAAGAAAAACCGTACGTTCCTGAAGGCCTTCCTCCAGCAGTTAAGAATGTTATCATGGGCTGTTTTGAATATGATTTCAGGAGTCGTCCATCGATGGTAGATATATTACATGCTTTCAAAAGGTATCTCTCTAACTATAATTTCATGCTCATTACTATTTTCTGCTATGAAGGCATTTGTGTTGTCCTAAGTTTCACTCACCCATTAGGTCAAGATCGTGGATTCAACCACTAATGTCATAGGTTCCCTTTTACCGAATACTCCAACTTAATATTTAGATAAGGATATGATCCACGAACTAGACTATTTACGGGAGATTGATAAATTATAAGCTTAGAGGCAACTATTGGCATTACAAATGTGCCACATTTAATGCAGTGATAATAAGTTTCCATTTATGCAAACAAGGTAAGGACATAGAGACCAAAGTTTTGAATCTGTATTGTTTCTGGTTTTACATCAGCACATAGCAAATACTATATTAGGACACTGTAACATTTCGAGAAAAAGGGTTTATCGATTTGTTTCCAATAGAAACTAAGTTAATACCTGTCATAGAGCAGGAATGAGGAATCAACATCAACAGCAAGGACCTCTGACTATTATTATTGTCACAGAAATGTATAGTCATCTGATCAGTTGAAATTATTATTTATCTTAGGTTGCTCAAAGAATATTAATACATTAGAAAAATATTATTTTTAAATGTTGTTCCTGATAAATCCAACCATGAAAACTTGTTTTTTTTTTTTTTTTGTTTAGTAAGAAAAAAAAATGAAGAAAACCATTCCTCAATATTGAATAAGAGTCACTTATCATATACTGAATATAATGTCAGAGGATATGTCAAGTTATTTTCCCACTTATTTGTGGGTGTTAAGATAGGAACCACCTAACTGATATGAGATACTGCTACGATACCTTACACACTGATATGGATATTATAGAAATATTAGGATACTATTGTAGCCATATACATTGATTAGCTCATTATTAATTAGTCTGAATACTCATATGTTGTCTCAAATATGGAATTATATTATATTAAAAAAAATATATTATGATATTACTTTTGCAAATTAAGCACTTATTCCATGCTCAATAACTTTGAAAATAACAAAAAACAACGAGAATAACAACTATAATAAAAGTATCATCTTGGGAGGGCGATGCCTCAAGTTTCGAAGAGAGTCAAAAGCCATAATTGCATAACTTCAATGTGTAGAGCGTATAGATAACTATTAAGCATATACAAAATACATGTGCCTTTGCACAATTGAGTGTAGATCAAAGTAAAATACATATTTTTAGCTCACTCTGCCTATGCATAAGCATAACCTTTTTTAGGGATGAAGAGGGCTTCGGAGGCTTTTCTTTATTTCTTTCTTTCTTTCTTTTTTTTTTGCGCGGGGGGGGGGGGGGGGGGGGGGGGGGGGGGGGGGGGGGGGGGGGGGGGGGGGGGGGGGGGGGGGGGGGGGGGGGGGGGGGGTGGGGGGGGGGGGGGGGGGGAGGATGGAGGAGTATCTTCCTAGTTTATTTGATTTTTGTGCTAGATCCTCAGGTGTCAATTTTAGTTCATGGGATTGCTTATATGCAGTCAAACTCAAACTTGCTTATAAGCAGTTTAAAAAAGAAAAAGTATTTGGTAAACTGCTTTTTGAAAAGTGCTTATAAGCATTGTTTATTGAAATAATTATAAATATTAATAATTGGTGCTTCTGCTTATAAGTAGAAATCCAATAAGTAGGTTTAATCAAGTATGTTACTATTCTATCCCTACTTTATTATTTTATTTCTATTCTATTCCTACTTCATTACTGTATTATTATTCTGTACTTTTTGGTCATTTTCCCTAGAAATAAGTGATCAGCAAATTCATTAAATACCAAACACCTATATGCTTTTTTACTTGTTTTACGTGCTTTCATTAACAAACACAATCTGCTTATAAGTAGAAGCAGTAAGCAAAACAATAAGCCTTTCCTTTAAGGGAATCCCGAACATCCTCTAGCTATTCGTATCCTTATTTGTATTTGGTGCAGCTGCAGTCCTGCTTTTAGCACTTCTGGTTGATATATGTCTCTTTACGGAATATAAACAATTACAATTTTGCAATCAATAATATACTGAGATTCTCTGTTAATAAAGAGAATAGTATCTGAAGGAACCAGCCAACCGTTAGGCAATAAGTGAATAAGAATGAAACATGATCATGATGTTTCTTTATTAGAACAAATTGTTGGTTTTGGGGGTTATTAGACTATGTAATAAGAGAGTGACAACTTGGGATTATAAGTTGAAAAGAAGGATCTGATGTAACTGTCCGGGTTATGTGGTAGTTACAGTGTTCTGGGTTATAAGGAATTGTATGGTATGCTTAATTAAGGGTCTTTGGGAGATTAGTGTTTGTGCTTGTTGAAAGGTTATTTAGGGTAGAATAAATCCGGTTCTGGATTATGAAGGCTTAAATGTGCTAGAAATTGATGAAAAGGTGTGTGATTAATAATATATATAAATATTGATGTATATATATAACCTTCTGAGGCAGGAACTTTTGATATCCATTCATTTAAGGTTTGTTTTACTTATTCTACTTATGAATCCCCGTGATATTTTGTAGAAAACTGCAATTACTGAGGCTACATTGATTTTTAATAGGTAGAATGTGCTTGCAGGACATTCTCTTGCAATATCCTTAGTACTTGTGCTCAAGGGAAAGTATATTACTCGTTTGTGCTCATCCTCTATGCTGAAAGCTATTTAATTTGCAGTTCCCAGGATGCAGTTTATTCTGATGGAGGCTGGACGGGTCTTGGGAGCAAGGCAATTACAGACAAATTAGCAGTTAATGGTTACACGGAGTGGTTCCTTTCAAAAGATAATCTCCAAGTGGGTGACGTGGTGCGGTCTAGAAAGCCACCCAACTCATGCAAGCCTGAGAACATGGATGTCCCGGAAGGGACAATAGTGGGTTTAGAACGTGACACTAATCGAAGTGGGTTTGTTTTAGTGAGGGTACACGGGATCCATGACCCTGTAAGAGTTCATGCATCTACGCTGGAGCGAGTCACATTTGGCTTGGCAGCAGGGGATTGGGTACGTCTGAAGAAGGAAGACAAGAAACACTCGCCAGTGGGTATTCTTCATTCCATCCGCCGTGATGGAACAGTAGCTATTGGTTTCATAGGGGTGGAAACTCTATGGGGGGGCAGTTATTCTGACCTCGAGATGGCGGAGTCTTATTGTGTTGGCCAGTTTGTGAGGCTGAAGTCAAATGTTTTTAGCCCCCGATTTGAATGGCCTCGAATAAGAGGCGGCGAGTGGGCCACAGGGAGAATTTTTCAAATACTACCAAATGGGTGCCTTGCTGTCAACTTCCCTGGTAGGTTGACGTTTGGAGACGAAAGCAGTAGTTTTTTGGCTGATCCAGCTGAAGTTGAAGTGATTTCGTTCAATACTTGTCCAGATATGATAAAAAAGTATCAGCATCTCGAGGATTTTCACTGGGCTGTAAGGCCATTATTAATCGCTCTGGGGCTATTTACCGCGGTAAAGTTGGGCCTTTTTGCCGGGAAAAAAGTGGGGAGGTCAAAGGTGAAGAAAATTCAGAATTCCGTGATACAGGATGGTCTGCACATAGAGAGCCAGAACGGTGGATGGCTTCCTCCAAAGGTGGCCAATATAATCTTCAGGGAAGGCGTTACTGCACCTACCACTCGGTAATTCTCAAACTGTAGGCAGTTGCTCAAGGCAAGTGGTATAATGCGGTCACTGGCATATAAACAACTGGTAACTTGGTCATCTGACGAACTATTTATGCTTTCTCATAACGTAGGTAGCTAAACTTTGCAAAAATGATGTCTATATTGTAAATAGATGGTTGCTTTGACATAAATTTACAACTTGGATACTTATGACTAAAAAGTTATTTTCTTGATATATGCTTAAGCGATTCATTCGCATGTTCACTAGATATGTTTCATCACTCTGCCTTGTCTTGTACAGTGAATTAAAACCTGATATTTATTTTTTAAGAAAAAGGCAATGGGTAAAATTGCAGTAACTGTACAATCAAATGAAAGGTGATACTGATTTTCATTTATAGAATTGCCATTTTTGTCAATTATACCCAATTGGGTGATGTTATTTTCAATACTCAGAATCCAGTTGTAACAGAAGCATCATGCAGTTGCGCAAATTTCTCTGTTATTTAGAGTTTATTTCTTTTCTGGGGTGGTGCCTTTATTTTTAGGTGAATGATGTTTGGGCCTAGTGTCATATTTCATACGCGGGGCAAATACTCTGTTGATAAGAGAATAATGTTCATGGGATCATAAATTGATTGCATCTCCCTTTGTCAGCAGTCCCTTACATAATTGGTGCTCCCATGTTCAACCATTTGATAGTGAACTATTTTTTCAGTTCTGTTTGTTATTAGGACCGGGAATGATTCGTTTCATTAAAATGAAACAACCAAACACTTTTTTTTTTCTTGTTTTTCGATCGTCATTCCATTCCTTATTTGATTCTTACAATCTAAATGCGGTATTTTTTTTAATACACTTCTTGGAGTTTATTAGAGAAAAGGCGTATCGGATAAGTTAAACGACCTAGAATAGAGAAAAACTATGATCCTTTATAACTCTATGGTTTTTGGAAGTAAATCGGATTCTTCTTTTAAACCACACATAAATGTGGATGTGTAGAATGCAGTTAAACACTGTTTGAGTTTCATGAGGCCAACATCAGGAAAATGGCCTTCATATTACAAATGTTTATGAAATTTGAATTCTTGCACATTTCCCCCCAGGGGACAGTTTTGTTGCCTCCCCTAAGCACCATTAGGTGTTGGTTTAATATGAAAAGGGAAATCTCTTCTTCTTCTTTTTTTGTTATAGGAAATTACAGCATTTAGGATGGCAGATGGACTCCTGAGTTTTGTCCTAATATGAAAATTGTGCAAGAGCACACTACTAGTTAGGAAGCAGGTTTCATCGTTATCCAGGCAAATTGTCATATCCCCACACTGAATACTCCGATTCTCGAGAATTCTTCATTATCCGGGCAAATTGTCGTATCCCCACACTAGATACTCCGATTCTTGAGAAACTCTTGGGGTTTCTTTCTTCCTATACAACTTGTGTGTTTTGAAGAGAGGGAGATGATTGGAAGAAAAAAGAAGAACAAAGAGGAGATTTTCATTGGATTTCTGAAAACATAACTGTCTGGATAGACAGAAAAGGTACTGCATAATAATACAACAAACAGTTTTCTCACATTGAAACTAAAGGTTGTCGTGTTACAACAATATACAAGTAACGAAAAATGGTTAGATAACTATATTCAATGTATTCACTAATGTCAAATTACCTCCATTAAATCACATCATCATCATCAAAAACACAGGCCTTTTTGGCAAGCTCATCAGTCAAATCCAAGAGCCGAGCAACTTCTGTTTCAACCAAACCAAAGCATTCATTATTCACACTTACCGCAGTTTCAAAAACATCATGCAGGATTATCTTCATATCATTATCAACCGCAATGCTCAAACTAACTTTCTCCAAGACTCATTTTACTGAGTTTCTCGAGTGTACGAGTTGCTGCTTCAACTTCCAGTTGAGCTACCTCCAATTGTAGCTTCTCAATCGCCAGGTCCCCGATTCTTTTCCCAATAATTTTCTCCAATGCCAAATCATACACCTTCCAAATATCATTACCATCTCGCGTAATTCCTTCCTCAGTCTTCCTTAGTTCCTTCTCTTTTTCATCTAATCTTCCCAGTACCATTTCTAGCTCCTTGTCCTTGATAGTCAAAACCCTCTGTGCAGCTAAAACTTCCATTTCTTTTGATCGCAGACTTTCCCTCGTATTCTCAAGCTCAGCTTCTAATCGTTTCGTCTGCCACTTGAAACCGTCATTTGGCTTCTCATAAGATGAGCTCGGTCCATTGTAATATTCAGCCCCTGGTGAATCAACGAGTTTCTTAGTGAGCTCTACAATCTGTTCCACAATTTTTTCCGCCTGAGAGAATTTCTGCTCTGTGTCATTTAGCTCAACATGCTTCTCTTTATCCTTCAGCATTGTCGTCGCTTGAACAAGCTCGTCTTCTCTACCATTCATGAGCATCCTTAGCTCACCTATCTCCCAAATTAATGTCCTCCAACATTTTCCACGTATTCCACAGTTCTAAATCTTTCACTTCTAATTTAATCCGAAGCTCGGATTTCAAATGCTCGATTTCCATTCTAGTTTCCACAAGTTCCGCCTCTTTTACCTGAATCAACCCTTGTTTATCTTCAAAATAGCTGCTCCTTAAGAAAAGAAATCTCTATAATCGCTTGTTGCATACAAGATTTCTCTTTGTTTAACTCCTCTTCTAGCTCTTTAATTAGCTCATTCTTCAACGATAAGTCCAGTTCAAGCTCTTGGTTCCAAGTCTCTCCAACCTTAAGTTTCAATCTTTCACTCTCTAATTCTATTCGAGCATCTTTTAAATTCGTCGCATAAAACATAACACTTGCCTTTTGTTCTTCAAGTTCTATAAGTTGCTTCTTTAGCAGCTATTCTTGTTCTTCACTTTTTTTTCTCTAGAGGAAGCCAGAGCTTTCTGAGACGAGATCAACTCGGATCTCACATTAGCAAGAACTTTTTTTACTCTTCCAAAATCATCCAAAGTTTGGTGTGTTAATATTCCGTTCTTAGATGCTTCATCTGCTAACCAGTGTTACTCGGACTCTTCATTTTGCCCTAAAGTACCTGTGTCCGACACCCGTGTCCGAAACCCGACACTTGGACAAGATACTTCACTTTAGTATAAAAAATTGGCAAAATTGAGAAGTACCCGTGTCGGATGCCGTGTCCAACCAGACACACCATCCGAGTCCGAGTAACATAGCTGCTAACTTCTTTAGTTCTTCCTGCGCGAAAAGCTACCTCATCGTCTGCTTCTCCAAATTTATTTCAGCAACTTTTGGTTTCTCCTGTTTGATTTCTTGCAGTTTCATATAAACCCCTAATTATTCCTCTCTCTCGTACTCCTTTTCGGATTTCTTGAAACTCAAGTTCTTGCTTTTTCACTACTTCATTTGCTGCATTCAGAAGCTTACCAGTGGACTTGAGTTCAAATTCAGTTTCTGTGTCTGGTCAAATAACCTCTTTAGAAAAATTCTTGCGGTTACATATGCACGGCTGATTTGATTATCCACGCAGCATGGCTCTTTCTTTTGTTGTTTGTCACAAGTGCCACTCTCTTCTGGATCCCGTTGAGGGCAACACAGAACTGAAGGAGAAAAAATGTAGTTGAAAAGGATATTCTTCTCTATTGAAACCAATCAAGGCAAATACAATATATCAAACTTTCTGTATTTTTCAATCCAAATGAGCCAAACTCGTCGAAAATTTTTGCTAAAAATGTATTGGTTTACTAGTCAAGGAGGAGACATGAACGTGGCAGAAAAGAGAAAAGCTAAATGTTGGGGCGTGATTTATTAGGCCCAGATGATTTATGGGCCATGAGGTTGGGAGGCGATTTATTAGGCCCAAAAGATAAGGTGACTTATTGGGCCCAGATTATATGATAAGTTGCGGCCCACGTGAAGGAAACCTTCCCACGTGGGGTTCTGTTCTAGCAGTTAGGGTAGTTTCAGATCTCTGTTCTCAAGGTAGGTGTCAGGATACAATTCGGCGCCTACCTTATTTCAAGGAGATTCAATATAATCTCATTAAGACATCTGACCTAATGAGGAGTCCTATTTACTATTCGGGAATAGGCGTGACGTCGGCCGGCAGTTCGCTATAAATACAAGGCTAAGATCTCATTTTATAGGTAATCAACTTTTTACAGCACTAAAGCTTAAAATCTCCATTGTTAAAACCTTATTCAGCCTGTACTTATTCCCACACCGGAGCTATCCCCTCGGCGGATAAAACCGCTAGGCTTCCTGTGTGTGTGGAAGCTGTCGTTTAACACTCCTAAATTAACCTCACTTTCTATTCTCAAATTCAACAATTAGCATAATAGTAAGCAAGGATCGATCCCACAGGGAGTACGTGTTTTAAAATCTATTCAATGACAAAAGATGGGGGGTTTTGGAAATCAATTATCTAACTAAACAAAATCGAGTAATAAGCTTGACCAATAAATAGACAAGTTCAGTTCTTTAGGTCAGATCCACCAAATCACAGTAATTAGTCAACCAAATTATTATTATTTACCCTTCAACGAAACTATCAGCCCTAGATAACAATAAGCTCTGCTATCTGAAATTCTCCTTAAATATTCACTGAATAAAACAAGCTCTTTACCAGATTCTAACTATCATATAACCTAAAATAAGCTATTTAGATTTAATATGACAGCAACATTAAGGACTAGAGAATTAGGCTAATTCAAGCAATAAACACACAAGCTCGATTTATTTAACTTGCTTCCTGATAACCTTAGTAATAATCAAAAGTTCTGACACAATCAATATTACTAATTGTTACTGGTGACAAGGAATACTATCAATTACACGTAATATTACTCCTTAATCTAGCAGATGTTAATGATCAAACTAATCTAATTGGCCATATTAAATTAATGAAATCAATTAGCATGCAAACAATTGAAATAGATTATCAGAATAAGTTTCATGCAAGAAGGAATAAAGAATAAAACTTGATTAATCAATTACTTGTAAATAAGGTTTCACCTCCCTTTAGAACTGAATATAGAAAATTAGCCTGACATCCTTCAATCTCCTCCAATTAGGGTTACAATTGTAGTTGTCAAGATGTCTCTAATAATAAACTAAAAACATCTATTTATAATCCTAAGATAATAACCTAAGTCTCTAAGAATTAAGAATCCAATCTGAAATAGAAATCCTCAAAAATTACAAAAAGTCAAAGCTGGTGTAACTGGTCAACGCCGACCTTTCTCGCCGGGGCGAGGAATTTGTTCTTCAGTTTCTCGCCGGGGCGAGAAACTCCAGAGAGGTCTGGGCCGGGGCGAAACGCTGGGCGAAAACGGATAGAGCACTTCTCGCCGAGGCGAGAAAACCTAGTACAAAATTCTCGCCGGAGCGAGAACCTCAAATTTTTTAACTTTTCAACTTTTTCTCGTTTTAGCTCCGATTTTCCATCTTTTTTCACTTTTGACTCTGAATTCTCCTGAAATCAATAAACAACCTAATAAGTGCATATACACAATAAAACATGCAATAAACTAAATATAAAGGAATGAAAATAAATGAATATTATGCACTTATCAAATTCTCCCACACTTAGTCTTTACACGTCCTCGTGTAAACTAAAACAAAAGTTATATTGAAATCATTTGAATTCTATTCAACCAAACTCCCAAAGGTTCAAATTCAATTAGCATCCATGAATACTAACACCAATCAACAGAAATTTATTCAATACTTCATCAATCAACTAATAACAATAACCTCATCATTCCCCACTGAACATCTATAAATCAAATTGAAACCACATAAGCATCTCCTATGATGAACACAGATACTCAACTCAGTTTGTATGGAACAACAACCGTGCACACTGACTCAAAACCAGAACATGTTTTTTTTCCTGCCATTCATTTTTCTTCATTCAGGTGAATGCATTTTATACTCCATTTCACCTTTCACATTCTTTTCTTAAGCGAGTGCATTTTATTCTCCATATCACTTTTCTTCTCACCAACGAGTGCGTTTTACGCTCCATCTCGCTGCACGTGTTTATGGGTGAGTGCGTTTTACGCTCCATCTCAACCCACCACATGTCTTCCTTTTGAGAATTTCCAGTTTTTTTCTCTCAATTTTTTCAAATTTCCAATTTTGTCTTCACATGGTCCTGGAAACAAGATAAGCAGTTACACAGTTCTAAATCATGAAATCAGCGCACAAAGTCAACTCCACAACTAACTCAGTCAAGTAAACATGTATCTTATACTCAAGTACTCATGCAATACCAACTCAATCTAAATCAGTTAACTATGGGTCCTAACTTCATTATCATCATTTATCAATTAATTCAGCATCAAACAAATTCAATCAATGGGATCAATAACCAAAAACCTTTGAAAACAAAACAAAAGACCTTTGAAAACTTGACCAAACAACTCAGATTGTCACATTTAGAGCAAACCTACCTACCCTATACTAACCTAAACCTAAACCTTTCCCCCACACTCAAACTTTACATTGTCCCCAATGTAAGACAATCATGCAAAGATGAAGTAACTACTATCTAATATGCAACTAACAAACTAAAAAGGAAAGGGATAGAAAAATCAAATCTGAGATCTTGGGTTGCCTCCTAAGCAGCTGCCCTTGTTTATTGTCATTGGCTCGACATCCTTCATCTTTCGTCACTTCGTATCCATTGGATCCTCGAGATTCATCACCTCAATATTTTCCACTTGAAAACCCTCATGAAAGGGTTTCAACCTGTGTCCATTCACCGTAAAAACTTTTCTTGTACTCGGGCTCTGAATTTCAATTGCACCATGAAGAAAAATGTTAGTAACAACAAAAGGTCCTACCCATCTAGATCTCAACTTACCCGGAAATAATTTGAGCCTGGAATGGTAAAGGAGAACTTTTTGTCCTACAACAAAGTTCTTTCGAATGAGCCTGCTATCATGAAAAGCTTTTGTCTTCTCCTTGTATATCTTAGAACTCTCATAAGCATCGTTCCTCAATTCTTCCAATTCCTGCAACTGTAGCTTCTGTTGTTCACCAGCCTTGTCCATCTCCATATTGCATTGCTTGATTGCCCAAAAAGCTCTATGTTCCAGTTCAACAGGCAAGTGATGTGCCTTCCCATATACTATCCTGTAAGGTGACATGTCGATCGGGGTTTTGTACGCCGTTCTGTAAGCCCAAAGTGCATCCTCCAACTGCAAACTCCAATCCTTCCTGTTAGGGTTGACCACCTTCTCTAAAATGGATTTGATCTCTCTATTGGAAACCTCAGCTTGGCCATTACTTTGGGGATGGTAGGATGTAGAAACTTTATGCAAAACATTGTATTTCTTCAATAGCGCAGCTAGCATCCTATTACAAAAATGCGTACCCCTATCACTGATAATGGCCCTTGGTGTTTCGAACCTACAAAATATGTTAGTCTTAATAAAATCTGCAACAGTTTTAGAGTCGTCAGTCCTTGTGGCTTTTGCTTCCACCCATTTAGAGACATAATCAACGGCTAACAAGATATACAAATTACCAAAGGAAACAGGAAAATGACCCATAAAATCAATACTCCAAACATCAAAATTTTCAACAACTAAGATGGGAGTTTGTGGCATTTGATTCCTATGTGTTATGTTACCGGTTCTTTGGCAGTTCTCACATGCTTTACAAAACAGGAAAGAGTCTTTGAATAGGCTAGGCCAATAAAAACCACTCTCCAAAACCTTATGAGCAGTCCTCTTAGGTCCAAAGTGTCCTCCACAAGCATATGAGTGACAAAAAGTAAGAATAGATAGGAACTCATGGTCGGGTGCACATCTCCTAACAATTTAGTCAGAGCAAAATTTCCACAAATATGGATCATCCCATACATAATATTTAGCATCGCTCTTGAGTTTTTCTTTTTGAGCTTTAGAATAACCATCCGGCATATGTTGACTAACAAGGTAATTGACAATGTTTGCAAACCATGGTAATGTTTTATCAATTTTAAACAAATACTCATCTGGGAAAGAATACTGTAATGGTAGTGTATCTTCAACCCGCAGTAGTCTACTCAAGTGATCTGCTACCACGTTTTCAGCTCCCTTCTTGTCCTTGATCTCTAGGTTAAACTCTTGCAACAACAAAATCCAACGTATGATTCGAGGCTTTGAGTCCTTCTTTGTCAGCAAGTACCTAAGAGCAGCATGATCAGAATAGACAATCACTTTAGTACCAAGTAAATAGGATCTAAACTTGTCTAAGGCAAATACAACCGACAACAATTCTTTTTTAGTTGTAGAGTAATTGATTTGAGCAGCATTTAATGTCCTAGAAGCATAGGATATGGCATGTAAAACTTTGTTAACCTCTTTCCCTAAAACAGCTCCAACCGCATAGTTGCTAGCGTCACACATGATCTCAAAAGGCAAGTTCCAGTTAGGTGGTTGGATGATAGGTGCTGAGGTTAAAAGCTTCTTCAATGCGTCAAATGCTTCCTTGCACTCATTATTGAACTGGAACTGCACATCTTTTTGCAGCAACTTACATAGTGGCAAAGCTAGCTTGGAAAAGTCCTTAATAAATCTTATATAAAAACCTGCATGGCCAAGAAAAGATCGAATCTCCTGCACATTTGCAGGGTAAGGCAAAGCAGTAATGATTTCTATTTTAGCTATATCAACTTCTAATCCTTTAGCAAATACTACATGACCAAGTACTATACCTTGTTCTACCATAAAGTGACATTTTTCCCAATTTAGTACAAGGTTAGTTTCCAAACATCTGTCAAGTACTTTAGTTAAGTTTTCTAAGCATGCATCCAATGAGTCACCATGGATTGTAAAATCATCCATAAAAACCTCTATACAGCTTTCAAGAAGATCAGAAAATATACTTACCATGCACCTTTGAAAGGTACCTGGTGCATTGCATAGTCCAAAAGACATCCTCCTATAAGCAAATGTACCAAAAGGGCATGTGAAGGTAGTCTTGTCTTGATCGTCTGGGGCAATTACAATCTGGTTGTAACATGAAAATCCATCCAGAAAACAATAGTAAGTATGGCCAACCAATCTCTCTAACATTTGATCAATAAAGAAAAGAGGGAAATGGTCCTTTCTAGTGACTGCATTTAATTTTTTGTAGTCAATACAGACTCTCCACCCTGTTTGCATCCTTGTTGGCACCAACTCATTGTTATCATTTTGAACGACCGTGATCCCAGATTTCTTAGGAACAACCTGGACTGGACTCACCCATTGGCTGTCTGAGATTGGGTAGATAATACATACATCTAGCAACTTTAGAACTTCTTTCTTTACTACCTCCATCATGGGTGGGTTCAATCTCCTTTGAGCATCTCTGGTAGGTCTCATTCCTTCCTCCAACAGGATTCTATGCATACAAACAACCGGGCTTATTCCCTTGATATCTACAATTGTCCATCCAAAGACTGTTTTGTGATCCCTTAGAATCTGTAACAGTTTCTCCTCTTGTGCTTGGGTCAAATTATTAGCAATTATTACAGGTAATGTGTCATTCTCCCCAAGATATGCATACTTCAAATGGACTGGAAGAGGTTTCAACTCCAAAATAGGTGCCTGTTCAACAGAAGGTAATAATTTAGTACGAGACATAGGTAACTGAATGGACAATACTACCCCTTTATCTACGATTTTTGGCAAAGAATGTAGTGGTACCACAATTTCCTTTAACTCTTGTTCTTGCTCATAATCTCCTTCTTTTCCTAACTCCAAGCTATGTGTGATGGCAACCTCCAAGCTATCCTTGTGCAAATGGTCAAAAAATTGCTGTACTAAAGAATCAAACACATCATTAGCATAAACAGGATTAATGTCACTAGGGTACCTCAATGCCTCATATATATTAAATTGAATCTTTTCACCATCAAACTCCATGGTGAGGGTCCCGTTTTGAACATCAATCATTATTTTTGTTGTTTTCAGGAATGGTCTTCCTAGCAAGATGTGAGCAGGATTTGAGGATTTATCGTCCTTCATGTTTACTATGTAGAAATCTGCCGGAAAAATCAACTCATTCACCTGTACCAATACATCCTCAATTACCCCTTCGGGGTAAATGTTACTTCTATCAGCCAATTATATGATAACACCAGTTTGTTTAAGAGGTCCTAGATTTAGAGAAACAAAAATAGATAGTGGCATGACATTTATGGATGCTCCTAAATCTAGCATAGCTTTTTCAAATCTGATGTTGCCAATTTTACAGGGAATGGTAAACATGCCCGGATCTTTACATTTTGGGGGCATTTTCCTTTGTAAGACTGCAGATACATTTTCTCCCACAGTAATCTTTTCATCATCTTTTAGCTTTCTTTTGTTAGTGCACAATTCCTTTAAAAAATTTGCGTACCTGGGCACTTGTTTGATTGCATCAATTAAAGGAATGTTTACCTCAACCTTCCTAAAAGTCTCAAGAATCTCCTTTTCTTGTTCATCTTTCCGTGAGGTTCTAGGGTTGTTGTATAAAACATTAGTCTTCAAAGGAACATATGGGTTAGGAGTTACCTGAGGTATTGCGGTTTTTCCTTGGTTCTTCCTTCATCAAATTCTACAGTAGCTTGAGGAGTCGCTAACTGCTTTCCACTCTTCAATGTGATGGCACTGGCATTTTCCCTCGGGTTGATAACTGTTTGAGATGGCAATTTTCCTGTTCCTTGATAATCTAACCTCCCTACTGTAGTCGCAAGTTGCCCCACTTGGTTTCTTAAATCTTGCACTGACGTTCTAGTTTCCTGCTGGAACTGCTGAGTTTGGTTCATGAACTGCTGGGTTTGATTCATGAATGCCTTGAACATGTCTTCTATGGACGTTCCAGAACTTGTAGGGGCTGCTTGCTTGGGCTGATATTGAGGTTGAGCCTGTTGATAGCCTTGCTGCCTAACTGGATAGACAGGTTGTGCAGGTGGTCGATTTCCTCCATAACTTAGATTGGGATGATCCCTCCACCCTGGGTTGTAGGTATTTAAGTAGGGATCATACTTTTTCGGTGGTTGTGGTTGGTAATTCCCCAATGCATTGGCTTGTTGTATAGCCTCATCATCTTGCAAAGTTGGGCATGCATCTATAGTATGACCTGATTGTAAACATATCTCACATGTCTTTGCAACTGGCATGCTCCCTGCAGCCAACTGTCTAACCATAGCAGTCAATTCTGCAATCTGTTGATCATGAGTGCACGTGCTCACCTCATTTACCCTTGTTGGTGCATGACTTGTTGGTGTTCCATATTGTTGTGAATTTGAAGCCATGTTTGCAATTAGATTCCTCGCAGCTTCTGGGGTCTTGTCAACTAGAGCTCCTCCGCTTGCCGCATCTATCATACTTCTGTCCATTGGCACCAACCCTTCATAGAAATATTGTATCAAATGTTGGTCATCTATTTGGTGAGGTGGACAGCTTGAGTAGAGCTTTTTGAATCTTTCCCAGTATTCATAGAGTGTCTCCCCACTGAATTGCCTTATTCCACAGATCTCTTTCCTAATATTAGCCACTCTTGAAGCAGGGAAATATTTCTCCAAGAATAACTTCTTCATGTCATTCCATGATCGTATTGAACCTGACGGCAGGTAATACAACCAATCCTTGGCTAGATCCGCTAATGAGAAAGGGAAGGCTCTCAGCTTAATCTGTTCTTTGGTAATCTCATGTGGCTTCATGGTAAAGCATACCACATTTCAAGTGTTTGTACGGGTCCTCACCTGTAAGACCACGAAAAGTAGGTAACAAATGGATTAGTCCAAATTTAAGCTCAAACGCAGCATCTAAGGTAGGATATTCAATACAAAAAGGCTGTTGGTTTAAATTAGGAGTTGCCAACTCCTTTAAAGTCCTGTTATTGTTTTGAAGTGCCATCTCCTCTTCTTCTTCGGAATTAGTTGATGAGTGGTTGGCTAGAAATTCAAGAGCTATGTTTAATCCCAGTGATGGAGCACAATGTTCCTCTTGATCTGTAGTACACTGTCGAGCTTTACGATTTTGCTTTCTTAGCCTTCTTGCAGTTCGCTCGATCTCTGGATCAAAATCTGTAACAACTTGAGAGGATCGAGTCATAAAAAAATAAAAAATAAATAAAAAAAAATAAAAAAAAAATTGAATAGATAAAAACAACCGTTTTACTCCCCGGCAACAGCGCCAAAATTTGGGAGCTGTCGTTTAACACTCCTAAATTAACCTCACTTTCTATTCTCAAATTCAATAATTAGCATAGTATTAAGCAAGGATCGATCCCACAGGGAGTACATGTTTTAAAATCTATTCAATGACAAAAGATGGGGGGTTTTGGAAATCAATTATCTAACTAAACAAAATCGAGTAATAAGCTTGACCAATATATAGACAAGTTCAGTTCTTTAGGTCAGATCCACCAAATCACAGTAATTAGTCAACCAAATTATTATTATTTACCCTTCAACGAAACTATCAGCCCTAGATAACAATAAGCTCTGCTATCTGAAATTCTCCTTAAATATTCACTGAATAAAACAAGCTCTTTACCAAATTCTAACTATCATATAACCTAAAACAAGCTCTTTAGATTTAATATGACAGCAGCATTAAGGACTAGAGAATTAGGCTAATTCAAGCAATAAACACACAAGCTCGATTTATTTAACTTGCTTCCTGATAACCTTAGTAATAATCAAAAGTTCTGACACAATCAATATTACTAATTGCTACTGGTGACAAGGAATACTATCAATTACACATAATATTACTCCTTAATCTAGCAGATGTTAATGATCAAACTAATCCAATTGGCCATATTAAATTAATGAAATCAATTAGCATGCAAACAATTGAAATAGATTATCAGAATAAGTTTCATGCAAGAAGGAATAAAGAATAAAACTTGATTAATCAATTACTTGTAAATAAGGTTTCACCTCCCTTTAGAACTGAATATAGAAAATTAGCCTGACATCCTTCAATCTCCTCCAATTAGGGTTACAATTGTAGTTGTCAAGATGTCTCTAATAATAAACTAAAAACATCTATTTATAATCCTAAGATAATATCTTAAGTCTCTAAGAATTAAGAATCCAATCTGAAATAGAAATCCTCAAAAATTACAAAAAGTCAAAACTGGTCAAACTGGTCAACGCTGACCTTTCTCGCGCGGGGCGAGGAATTTGTTCTTCAGTTTTTCGCCAGGGCGAGAAACTCCAGAGAGGTCTGGGCCGGGGCGAAACGTTGGGCGAAAACGGACAGAGCACTTCTCGTCGGGGCGAGAAAACCTAGTACAAAATTCTCGCCGGGGCGAGAACCTCAAATTTTCCAACTTTTCAACTTTTTCTCGTTTTAGCTCCGATTTTCCATCTTTTTCCACTTTTGACTCTGAATTCTCCTGAAATCAATAAACAACCTAATAAGTGCATATACACAATAAAACATGCAATAAACTAAATATAAAGGAATAAAAATAAATGAATATTATGCACTTATCAATGTGGTATCGTTTCTGTGTAGGATTGACGCGTTTTTGGTGATTAGGGCGCGTAGACAAATCTTGGCGTTAATATTGGCGCTAGAAGGAGGGCTTGTAGTGCTCAGTAATTTTTCAATCACTTAGAGTTTTCTGATTTGTAGCAATGGTGTCGAATAAATCAAAAACGGTCTCAGCACATGGGGAATCCACTACTGGTCTTTCCCAGCCTAGGGGTCCGGTTAGGGATAGGCTGGGGCCGTCAAAGAGCATATCGGATCGGCTGCGTCCCCAAAGCCATTCAGTGGGTCCAACAGAGCCACGGACAGCGATTGTCAGGAGAAAGTTGTTTTTGACCTCCCAAAAAAGGTCAGCGGCACAACCATTCCGAAGACCAAAACTCTAGGCCGGGTCGGAGTCACGACGAAAGGGAGACAATCATTGCTAGAAGGGCGCAACATCGTAAAGACACTGTAGATGCCATACGCCTTCAACAAATAGAGTTGGAGAAACAGTTAGCATCTCTACTGGAAGAAGGGGAAACTTCCTCCAATCACCATCGGAGTCGGGAAGTATCGCCAGGGCGCCAGTCCAGGACACATCGTTCGAACCGCTCTTGGTGTGATAGGAGCAGGCCTCAGAGCCGCTCTCAAGAAAGGATCAGGCGGCGAAGCTAATCCCAGGAGAGGAGCAGGCCCAGGAGCCGCTCGCAAGAAAGGATCAGGCAGCGAAGCCGATCCCAGGAGAGAAGCAGGCTAAGAAGCCGCTCTCAGGAAAGGAATAGGCACAGAAGCCATTCCCGAGAGGCCAGCAGTGAAGGCATTGAAAGATCCGAACGGGGAAGGCAGGTGACCTCTCCAGTTCAGATTCGGGGCAGGCATGAGCCGTCCCGCCAAACAAGAGACCCTGAGGTATTAGCCTAGAGAATTGTGGAGCTCGAAGAGATGCTCGCGACGGTCAATCAGGAGGAGATTTCGTTTGACCCAACGTCACCTTTCTCGCCGGAGATTGATCGGGTTTGGGCCGACCCAAAGAAGAAGGCCTCTCATATAGAGAGCTTTGACGGGTCAGGGGATCCCTATGATCATAGCCAAGCCTACGACCGGCTGATGAAATACTATGATTATTTCGATGCGGCTAAGTGTCAGATGTTCATTTCCACCATGAGGAAAGAGGCTCGACAATGGATGACGTCTCTAGTCCCGAACTCAATATCATCTTGGAAGGGACTCTGTGACAAGTTTCATAGCCGGTTCAGGAGTAACAGAAGGAGAGTGAAGCCTACTGCTTCTCTGATGCAGATAAAGTAATATTCAAATGAGTCCTTAGGCCAGTACAAGGTTCTCAAACCCGGACCGTTCATCGAACCGGAAAAGGTACCGGGTGGATGGGTCACTGGTCCAACCAGTGGTCGAACCGTTATTGACTCAGTGACGTCATTAATATGTAATAAATAATAAATAATTAAATTAATTAATTATTAATTATTATATATAATATTTAGTAAATATGTAAAATTAATCAATTTATCTACAAAAAAAATTAAACCTATTTGTATTTTGTACAATGTTTACTTTATACAATTTAAATAAATACTAAATCTATATGAAAAGAAAGATATTAAATCATGATCATAGATACATTCAAATTCAAAAATTCAATTCAACCACAAGTTCAAGTGTTTGATTAAATATAAATGCAAACATATATAAAATACCAAACAAAGTCTCAACTAAATTACTAAAATAAAATCCATGACACTTAATTCACAAAAAATATAAATCATTTGAAGGTCGAGAAGGTGTTGCTTCTTGCCAATTTTCACCATCATCTTCATCTATTAATCCACGAGTACCACTTCCACTTGCTCCTCTAACTCCTTCAAGTTCTTCAAGTCTTCCATGTCCTCCAAGTTCTTCAAATGTAAACGGGTTACTCAATGACAAATTTGTGAATGAAGTAAAGCCTACACCATCATCATCATCATCATCATCATCATCATCACCATTAACATCTAAATTTACAATGTCTTCTTCCTCATTCACTTCTACATAAAACAAAAACAAAAAAAATTAAACACATGGGTTCAATCTAAATAGAACTGCTAGTGCAGAGAATTAACCATTATATGCATCTCCTTCAATGTATTTAGAACTGCTAATGCTAATTCATTACTTTAATAAAATATGTGGTTTGTGCATACAATTCAGGGTACTATCCCACAATCATAAGAACTTGTGAACTAATTTCAAAGCTAAAATTGATGCAGGCTATTACTACTAATTACATGGAGATGTTGTTGCTGGAATAAATGGAATGGAATGGAGTACTGAAGACAAATGCACTAATAGAAAATATGCAACTAGCTACTAATTGGTGAACTGATGGAAGATGGGCATGTGGAGATTTTAAATATGGGAGAACAAGTACATGCATATGCTACCAGACTAAACCATAAAGGCATAAACATTACAAGGCTGCAGAACTTGGTTCCCTATGACTAAATATTCCAGCTTATATAAATATTAATATAATATTGATAATGTAAATATTTTTCACCTTCACGAGGACGACGTCGTTGCCTTTCAAAATGAGGCATCGCTCCTTCATCATAAACTATTTTCTCTAGCTCATCATAATTAAGAAATGGTTCTTCCTCCTCTTCAACAATCCAAAACTCCGTTTTGTCAATTGACTCATAATCAATTGGATCATAATTCCATCTCTTATAGCAATGCCTAAAATTATGATTTCATATAATGTTATGTGATTTTTTTTCCATAAAACTAACGTCATATAATATTAAATATTAATTATTAAAAATTCATAGAAAGATTAATTGAATTAATGAAAATACCTATTCTTCAACCTCAAGTTATAGTGAACAAACACGAGATCATTAAGTCTTTGATGCTCCAACCGATTTCTTTTCTTGGTGTGTATGCGATCAAAAACACTCCAATTTCTTTCGCACCCCGATGAACTACTAGTTTGGCTAAGGACTTTGATTGTCAACTTTTGTAAATTTGGAGCACTACTTCCAAACAACCTCCACCACTCATCTAAATACAAATAAATAACAATGACATTAGAAATCAATGAAATAAGCTACAAAGGAACAAAGTTAACAAGAATAAACAACAATTACTAACAAAGTCAAACAAAAATTAAAAAATATAATTTACCCGGTTGAGTAGTCTTTGAAGTAGTAAGTGCAAGCTCCCTACTAAAACTCCCCATCCGCTCTCGATAAATTCTAGTTTCATCCAACAACTTAACCTTACTAGTGGTGGCTTTTGATTCAATGACATCAAGAAGACCCGCCATAACTTCCGGCTTCCCACAAAATGATTCTTGATTATATTGAAAACAAGGATTCAACCAATATGCGGCCGCGTGAACACTTTTACGCAATTGCTTATCCCAACGCTCCTTGATAATTCTTGTATAAGGCTTGTACAAGCTTTTCTTTTGCCTAAAAACTTTCTTTATAGCTTTTCTAGCTCTAAACATGCCATCATACAAATATGCAATGGAGGGTCTCTCATCCATATCAACAATTCTCAATACACGCATCAAAGGCTCCACAATTTTGGTTACAATCAAACAATCATTCCAAAACATTTTCTCCAATATGTAAGAAGCCACAACCTTACCTTGTGCATCCTTTGCATATCTAGACTCCTTAAAATCCTTACTAGTCACCAAAGCCTGCAAATCATGCATATGATCATAAATATTATGCAATGCAATGACAGTCGTGGCAAAACGAGTAGGCCCCGGACGAATGATTTCTATCCAATCCTTTCTCTTCCTCAACCAAGCTAATAACCAACCATGATTATAAATGTACTTGGTTATCTTCGATGCCTTCTTAGCTAATTCAACAATATGATTCATTTTAGCTATGTCCACTAAAATCAAGTTTAAACAATGTGCAACACAAGGAGACCAACTAATGTTTTTGTATTGTTGTGAAACTAATTTCCCTGCAAGCACATAATTAGCCCCATTATCTGTTACCATGTGAAATACATTAGTTGGTCCAACCCATTCAATTACTTCTACGAATAAATTAGCCAAATGTTTGCCACTCTTCACTGCATCAGAAGCATCAACAGATTTAACAAAACAAATTCCACGTGGACAATAGACAAGAAAATTAATCAAAGATCTATGCCTACCATCTGTCCAACCATCCCCCATAATGGTACACCCACAATCACCCCAAAAAGACCTCATGGTTTCAACAAAGAGTTGCACTTCTTTTTTCGAATCTCTAAGCAAATTGACTCGCACATCATGATAAGAAGGGACCTTATAACCCAAACCGACTCTAATTGCAGCATCAAACATAGGCTGAAAATATATTGAATTCACGGCATTAAAAGGAATACAACAATCATAAAACCATCTACCTACAGCCATATTTGCCCTCCACACAGCTTCTTTACCAGCCATAGCACTTTTTATAGTAGGTTGTTTCTCAGGTTGGGGCTTTGAAGTAAATAAATTACTTAGTTTTTTTCTTTCCCCTTCGTTGGTTCAAGACTACCACTCACTACATTATCATATGGAGATTGACGAATAATCTCTTCAACATCTACATCATCCCCCTCATGTTTTTCATACGGATCATCAAATGAACGCATGTCAACTTTTTCTTTTTTATTTTGTTCAATTTTTTTTAAGCATTGTTCCATTTCATGTTTTACATCTGGAGGAACTCTCTTACAAGGGCCAACCTCACCCTTTTTGCCGGCAAGATGTTGTTTTATTCTATTAATGCCACCACCCTTAATTGTTTTTTGACAATATAAACAACTAATAATTCTTTTACCATCTGCAGCTCGCCCTTCACTACAATGATTCCATGCAACATCTGTTTTTCCCCTTGTATTTGTAGGTGCTTGTGATTGTGCGGTTGAATCATGGCCGGATGATGACGTTAACTGCTCAAATCTAGAAAAAGTTACAACAAGATTAATGAACTAATTCCAAATAGTACAAACTACAAACTACAAAGTATAAACTAATTCCAAATAAATCATGCAGGTGAAAGCTAAAAGAAACCCCGAACTACCAAATCTCTCGAAACTCCATAACTTTATGTATACAAGTAAATTAGTTTAGATGTCATAACAATTAACAATTAACAATGGTCTGTGTGTTATCTTCGATGTATATTTGTCCAAGTTTGCAATTGTATTTTATCTACAACCCCCATGTTGGGCCAGTGTTTCCAAATTAAGGAATGGATACTTTGGTTGTATGGCATATCGCTTGTAGTGGGGGTGATATACTAGAATAGATTTGAAGTTGACAAAACAGAGCATCCAATTATTCAAATGAAAGAAACATGGGGTCTAGCAAAATGCACAAACACGCAAAACAATTTGACCAAACAAAGTGGTGAATCACTTCAGTTAAGTTATAATAATTAATAAAAAGTAATGAAAGCACATTACATAGAGTCAAGTCACCAATTTCTCTGAATTCGTGATTCATTCCAATTGATTCATAAGAAAAAAAATTAATGAACTAATTCCATAAAGTATAAGATACAAAGTATGTAATAAAAGTGGAGGAGCAGAGCTTACGTAGTGAAGAGGGGATTATTGCAACTTGCAAGAGATGCAATTGATTTAATTACTTCATAGCAGTAGGGGCGCGAGTCGAGCGATTAGGTAGGGGGCAGGCTGGGGTCGCGACTCGCGAGCGACTAGGCTGCGTGACAACGTGAGAGAGAGGAGAGACTAGAGAGATGATGATTGATGGCGATTAGTAATTTAGTATTTGGTGATGATGGCCATGGTCGATGAAGAGAGCAAAAGGGCTGAGCTGAAGGTGAAGGGTTGATCTGAAGCAAATCAAGCAATGAACGACTGAAGCCCTAAATTTTTTTTTTTTTATTTAAGTAAGTAGAGAATCGTCCCAACCCGCGAACCGGTCACCGGTTCTCTGGGTCAGGCGGTTCAACCGCCGGTTCTCCGGTTTTGAACGGTTTTTAGTCAAAAATGGGTCATTGGTCCAAACCGGACCGAAGGGCAGACCGGTTCCGGTTTTTATCGGTCCGACCGCCGGTCCGGTCCGATTTTTAAAACCTTGGGCCAGTATGTGAAACAGTTTCGAGAGGCAGTTGGTGCGGTGACAGACCTGAACGATCCCCAGGCCCTCGGTTACTTCAGTACGGGATTGGAGATAGAAAAATCCAAGAAACTTGTAAAGGACATGATGTTTAACGCCCCGAAGAGTCTGACAGTGGCATATGACAGGGCCGAAGGTTTTATTGCAGTAGAAAAGGCCATAGGAAGTCTGAAGCCGAGCACGTCGTCAGCAAAAAAACCAAGAGATCGGGATAGGAACAATTATCCTCAGTCAGACAATATTAACAAGACAGACACATGGCCGAAGAAGAACTTTAATAGGGGATCGGGTGGGGTGTAACGACCCCAAATTCACAATTCAACTTTCCACATACCCGTTAACAATACATTCTCATTCTGACTTTACAACATTATTCAATGTTAAACTTACTAAAATTCAGAATAATTCAAACTTTTCTATTACAAATCATTCTCGATCCCAAAATTCTCAACATTTACATCTAAATATATTAGAATCATGATAATATTATGATTCACCTTGTCGAACTTATTATAAAAACAATTTACACCTCAATACAAACTTTACAACTTATCATAAATACATTCATTGAAAACTTGACATAATTCAGGTAATAACTTCAACTAAAACATTTAATCTTCATGCATCATTTGATCCATGTCATTTGGGAAGCACATAACGTTACCTTGAATCTTTAACCTGCAAAAGTGGTTATTTGCAAGAATGAGCTCGACAGCTCAGCAAAATCTAATAGTTTTCATGAATCACGTAGCACATAAAAACATGCTCAACATACATCTCATAATTATTACACTAGTTTAACATACATTCGACGACTCACGTAACAAGTATAAAGATTGAGTTCCTTACTCAACCAACATTCTTTATTCAATCAATAGTCATAAGTTGACTATAACATTTCATGCTGACAATGCATGCAATTCATCATGTGATTACAAAATAAATTAACACAATTCAACAACAAGTTCACATAGCAGATAGGAACTGAAAGACTTGCCTGATTCGTAGATTACCAATTACCATAATCCGCTTATACTTATCTGCATTTCACGCATCCTACACGACATATATTCATGTACAACATTTATTAGTTGCATAGCAACATTTAGTATTAACACTACTTTATAATTCATAATCCTTCATTTCATTCTTCATAAAATTCTCAACTTAGAAATTAAGTTCTCCTTGTAAACCTTCATTTTATTAGTTCCACTTTAATCACCACTTAACATTTAGTTAAGTCTTAAACCTTTCTTTACAATAGACATATAACGTTTATTAACACCACTTAATCTAATCTTTGGCTTGCTATAACACTTCAGAATTCACTCACATCCATTCTCATTTTAATATTCTAATTGTCATCAGAAAATAAATGGGCAATTGCTTACAACATCACAGTATCTTAACATTCGTTTAATACATTAATCCAAGCTTTAAACATGCATATGATAACATAGCATGGCCAAAAAGAAAAAGAAATTTTTTTTTAATTCCTGTTCCACCGCCGGGGCGGTGGTTTCCTCTACAAAGTTACCGCCGGGGCGAGGCTACCGCCGGGGCGAGAATTCTCATTCATTTCTACCGTCGGGGCGACAACTTTAGTACATTTCTACCGCCGGGGCGGTAGACTCGACTGACTGATCCTGCAATTCGCGAACCAGTGAAATTCCAAGCTAAATTTCCCAAATTCTACCATCCGACTCACAAATTAAACACATCCAGACATCAAACATGTTGTAAAACAACTATCCAACATGTTTCTAACAATTCTAAACACTATATTACACGCAATCAACCAATTCGAAACCAAAAATTCACTATTTATACAAAGTATTCATGTTTTGGCCATTTTAATGAAATCAAACACTGTGAATTCATCTCTAAATCATTTTAATCCATTCTACTTGCATTCTTTTCGTATTTCAACGAATTTCAACAACCCACCATCAATTTCAGATTCCATACATAAATTACTAGCCAATTTTTGTCTCAAAATAGACCAAAACATACATATTATAACAAAACTCAAATTTCTTTATTTTAAACATCTTTTTATGGATTTGATGACTAAAAACCCAATTATAAACAACATAAAATAATTTGTACAAACTTACTAACATAAACAACCAACATATACATGAATTATTCATCAAAACTCAATTTACAAAAGAAACTTTAAAAGAAAAGAAAACTAAGGTTTAGAGTAATTTTATACCTTTGATTTCTTCATTACACTAGGTTAGATGATTAGGAGAGTTTGATTAATCTTCTTCCTCCTCTTGATTATTAGAATTTCTCCTCAATTTGCTTCATAGAGAGTTTTCTCTCCCAATTCTCTCTCTTTCTCCTCTGTATACTTGGTTTCCCCAACTCCAACTGATGAAAATTTACGTGATACTTAGTGGGGAGTTTCAGCAGTTAAGAAAACCAAAGGCCACAAGGCCTTGTTTTGTACCTCTTTAAAGAATTAATCCATTTTTTATACCATATGCTTCCCATTTAAAATAATTCATTGTCACACTTTAATTTAATTAACTCATATTTAATTAAATTATTTAACAAATATAACTTCAATTTTATCTAGCAAATCATTATATTTCTAATTTAATTATTTAATTAAATTAGAATCTTATCATCACTTTAGCGTACACGTACCAACATTTCACATCAATTCACTATTTTAAATTGAGTGAATTACTCACATTATTATGAAATATAATCCATAACAATTTCTTCGCTAACAAGGCATAATAGTTAAATTATATTACCTCATAATATAATATCAACTTAATAACATTCAATTAATATCTTTTTCATAACAATTTCATTTACTATCATCAATGGTTTGATTTACCATTAAACCTCATTTCTCAAATACACGAATATATAATTCTCTTCACACGAACTCATGAATTTCATAATATGAAACACATATATACACATACTCAAAACTCAAAACGTCTCGTAATAAGAATTTTATTTATTAAATTCTTATTAAATAATTCCTGAAAATCCGGGTTGTCATATCCTTCCCTCCTTATAAGGATTCCGTTCTCGGAATCAACGAAACCTCCCCTACTCGGTTTTCACTAAATCTCTTTCACAATTATCGTTGAATAACTCAACGCATTACCTTAATATAGGTTTTATTTCATCACCTTCACTTAAACTTGGAACACTTCGAGTATTATATATTCTTTAACTCTTTAACGCATTCATTTCCTTTCTCTAAGGATCATTGCATATCATACTCGTTGTAATCATTTAATATCCTGATTTAGCATCGCATAAGTATTCGGGATATCACATTCACCCCTTCTTCTAAGAATTTCGTCCTCGAAATTTTGATTTACTAATATTCGTTCCTTCCATTTATCGAAATGGATCATTGGGTTCTACAACCAAATTCTTTTCTAAGGATCTTTCTAAGATCATTGCATTCTTCACATCTTCCTCTTCTAAAAATTTCTCATCATTACTCATCATCAACTAAATTGATCTCTTCCATTTCTGGAATTTCATTCCTTTCTTGGATTTATTATAGTTTGTTTAACTTACCCATCATCACATGTTGCATTCTACGACTTACCCCTTCTTAAGAAATATTTTCTTTCCACTCCCACCTTTCAAAAAATTAAGAATCTTCCACAATTGTTCAATAATTGGGAAGCAGTATGAATAACTCAAGAATTTAAAGATACATTCAAAAACTTTCAATATTCTGTTGAGGAGTCATAAAGACTTGAACCTTGTCCTAGGTTAACAGATAAATCTACTGTAACATTTAATAGTCAAAAGACTATGGACCATCTCTTCTCGTACTCCAGGTGATCAGCCCTTCGTACTATGTATTGTGCACATACATATTAACGCTATTGCGTAACCCCCATTACAGGGTTGGTTCACCTCAGACTTAATACAAATTTTGCACCAGAATAAACTGGTTTGGCATAAAATCTCAAAATTATTAACTCAAAATTCATAAACATCTTTCAACAGTCGTCTAGCCGAATCAATTAGCATAGACTTTGAACAACAATTCGGATATTAGTTAAAACATTTTTAGCCAATATAATTGGCATATATTTTCATAACTTAACAGAAAAATAAAATTCTTTTATGACGTCATGATACCGTACCGTTTAATAGTACGTCGAGGATGCCGTCATTTTAGGACTTTGTCATACTACAACATACCATAGTGGGCTGACGATCTTTCGATCACATCCAACACCAGGTTCAATTGCATTGATGACTTCATCGTTCAAAATACATCTTGATAATTTCAAATCATTTTTGTCTAGCTGAAAGACATATGAATAATAGCACCTTTTAAAAACTCATTGGTTCAAATATTGACCCAATATATTTTTAAGAACACAAAATTTCCGAATATCAGCACGATGTCAATAAATTTCGACAATCTAGCATAGCTAGAAGATTTGGAATATTCATTTCTCTCCATCAACTTCAATCTTTACTCCATTGCTTCATTACTCAATCATTCTATCATTCTTCAATATTATCAATGCTATCTACAGCATAACTTTTCTATACCCAATATAGTTCATCAAACTTACCACACTTTGGAAGTTCAGGAACTTACCACAACCATACGGTTTTAGGAACTTATCCTAGTCAGACTAAATTCGTCCATTCGCTGAGGGGTTCCACCATACGATTATGAGTCACGAACCTACCATAAGTATGAGTTTTAAGAACCGTACCTAATCTTAAATATTCTCTAACTATCAAATATAAATATGAAAAAAGAATCACCTTCTCGTCATATGCATATCGATAGTGCGACACCAATATTTCAATGATTATCAATATAGGAAGCTAAGTGGTTGTCGAACCAGCTCGACCACTAATCAATATAGGAAGCTGAGCGGTTGTAAACCATGGACAAATCTCGTCCCATACCAGGATTTGTTCAACTCAACCACTATATTAATATAGGAAGCCAAGTAGTTTTCAAACCAAGCACAAATTCCCGTCCCATACCAGGAATCGTACAACTCAACCACTAACATGAGTCATCAATTGAAATCCCACCTAATTTTATCTTGCTCTTAACTTTACTTTTTGCTTGATACGAATTTCTCGTATTTCATCATCCATAACTCCTCGTGAGTTTATCTCGTACTATTTCATAGTACCATCTCTTTATAGCATCATGCTACAATTATTCAATCATTTAAGATCCTCTGACATTTTACAACTTTAGCAGATCACGTCGTGATCCCGTTCTATCATCAACTCTTCTTACGATTCTTTCTTATCTCATGACCGTCTCATCCTACGATCTTCTTTATTCTTCTCTTTAATCACGTTATCTTATGATTAATCAACTCAGGTGTTCCCTGTTCTTTTAGCTCTTCAGGTTCTTCTTTGAACCTAATCATTTTTTTATAGTCTTGTTTCACATGAATTCTCTAAACTCTATTTGAGTTCATCCTTATCATTATATCATTCTCATCTTATAGATATCGTCTATTTATTATCACCATCTTTATTACTAGAGTCAGGTAACTCCTGGTTCTCATCTTTCATAACTCTTCAAGATTTTTCTTTGAATCTTCTATTTATATCTCAAATCTTCCTTTAAGAATTTCATTCATATCATTCACTATTTTATTCGAGTTTATTTCGCGTCATTCGCGTCTTCTTCTTGTAACGTTTCTAGGTCTTAACTCATCTCATGCATCCACCTATATAAAAAGAATCACTTCTTAATCATACGCATCCATAATTCTATACTCGGTACACCTCGAGTCTCTAACAGTGTTCAGTATAGCACCTGAGTGGTTTCCCACAAACAACCAACAAACTAGTTCTCGTCTCGTCTACACTGTCTTGCACAGCGAGTTAGATCGGTTGCTAGCTCGTATCAACCTCTGCTCTCTGAAGGAATTGTTTAGCCCAGATACCATACATCAAACATTAAAGAATACGATTGCACCATATTCATACTTAATTTACTATTCCTTAAACTCTATCACCTTCACCTCTCTTCTCTAAGGTTATAGCCTAAGGTACTCCTACCTAAGGTTTCTAACCTATCAGCTCTGATACCAACTGTAACGACCCCAAATTCTAGACAATTCAACTTTCCACATCGGTCGTTAACAATACATTCTCATTCTGACTTTACAACATTATTCAATGTTAAACTTACTAAAATGCGGAATAATTTAAACTTTTCTATTACAAATCATTCTCGATCCCAAAATTCTCAACCTTTACATCTAAATATATTAGAATCGTGATAATATTATGATTCACCTAGTCGAACTTATTATAAAAAAAAATTACACCTCAATACAAACTTTACAACTTATCATAAATACATTCATTGAAAACTTAACATAATTCAGGTAATAACTTCAACTAAAACATTTAATCTTCATGCATCATTTGATCCATGTCATTTTGAAAGCACATAACGTTACCTTGAATCTTTAACCTACAAAAGTGGTTATTTGCAAGAATGAGCTCGATAGCTCAGCAAAATCTAATAGTTTTCATGCATCACGTAGCACATAATAACATGCTCAACATACATCTCATAATTATTACACTAGTTTAACATACATTCGACGACTCACGTAACAAGTATAAAGATTGAGTTCCTTACTCAACCAACATTCTTTATTCAATCAATAGTCATAAGCTGACTATAACATTTCATGCTGACAATGCATATAATTTATCATGTGATTGCAAAATAAATTAACACAATTCAACAACAAGTTCACATAGCAGATAGGAACTGAAAGACTTGCCTGATTCGTAGATTACCAATTACCATAATCCGCTTATACTTATCTGCATTTCACGCATCCTACACGACATATATTCATGTACAACATTTATTAGTTGCATAGCAACATTTAGTATTAACACTATTTTACAATTCATAATCCTTCATTTCATTCTTCATACAATTCTCAACTTAGAAATTAAGTTCTCCTTGTAAACCTTCATTTTATTAGTTCCACTTTAATCACCACTTAACATTTAGTTAAGTCTTAAACCTTTCTTTACAATAGACATATAACGTTTATTAACACCACTTAATCTAATCTTTGGCTTGCTATAACACTTCAGAATTCACTCACATCCATTCTCATTTTAATATTCTAATTGTCATCAGAAAATAAATGGGCAATTGCTTACAACATCACAGTATCTTAACATTCGTTTAATACATTAATCCAAGCTTTAAACATGCATATGATAACATAGCATGGCCAAAAAGAAAAAGAAATTTTTTTTTTAATTCCTGTTCCACCGCCGAGGCGGTGGTTACCTCTACAAAGTTACCGCCGGGGCGAGGCTACCGCCGGGGCGAGAATTCTCGTTCATTTCTACCGTCGGGGCGAGGACACCGTCGGGGTGACAACTCTAGTATATTTCTATTGCCGAGGCGGTAGACTCGACTGACTGATCCTGTAATTCGCGAACTAGTGAAATTCCAGGCCAAATTTCCCAAATTCTACCATCCGACTCACGAATTAAACACATCCAGACATCAAATATGTTGTAAAATAGCTATCCAGCATGTTTCTAACAATTCTAAACACTATATTACACGCAATCAACCAATTAGAAACCAAAAATTCACTATTTATACAAAGTATTCATGTTTTGGCCATTTTAATGAAATCAAACACTGTGAATTCATCTCTAAACCATTTTAATCCATTCTACTTGCATTCTTTTCGTATTTCAACGAATTTCAACAACCCACCATCAATTTCAGATTCTATACATAAATTACTAGCCAATTTTTGTCTCAAAATAGACCAAAACATACATATTACAACAAAACTCAAATTTCTTTATTTTAAACATCTTTTCATGGATTTGATGACTAAAAACCCAATTATAAACAACATAAAATAATTTGTACACCCTTACTAACATAAACAACCAACATATACATGAATTATTCATCAAAACTCAATTTACAAAAGAAACTTCAAAAGAAAAGAAAACTAAGGTTTAGAGTAATTTTATACCTTTGATTTCTTCATTACACTAGGTTAGATAATTAGGAGAGTTTGATTAATCTCCTTCCTCCTCTTGATTATTAGAATTTCTCCTCAATTTGCTTCATAGAGAGTTTTCTCTCCCAATTCTCTCTCTTTCTCCTCTGTATACTTGGTTTCCCCAACTCCAACTGATGAAAATTTACGTGATCCTTAGTGGGGAGTTTCAGCGGTTAAGAAAACCAAAGGCCACAAGGCCTTGTTTGGTACCTCTTTAAAGAATTAGTCTATTTTTTTGTACCATATGCTTCCCATTTAAAATAATTCATTGTCACACTTTAATTTAATTAACTCATATTTAATTAAATTATTTAACAAATATAACTTCAATTTTATCTAGCAAATCATTATATTTCTAATTTAATTATTTAATTAAATTAGAATCTTATCATCACTTTAGCGTACACGTACCAACATTTCACATCAATTCACTATTTTAAATTGAGTGAATTACTCACATTATTATGAAATATAATCCATAACAATTTCTTCGCTAACAAGGCATAATAGTTAAATTATATTACCTCATAATATAATATCAACTTAATAACATTCAATTAATATCTTTTTCATAACAATTTCATTTACTATCATCAATGGTTTGATTTACCATTAAACCTCATTTCTCAAATACACGAATATATAATTCTCTTCACACGAACTCACGAATTTCATAATATGAAACACATATATACACATACTCCAAACTCAAAACGTCTCGTAATAAGAATTTTATTTATTAAATTCTTATTAAATAATTTCTGAAAATCCGGATTGTCACATCCTTCCCTCCTTATAAGGATTCCGTCCTCGGAATCAACGAAACCTCCCCTACTCGGTTTTCGCTAAATCTCTTTCACAATTATCGTTGAATAACTCAACGCATTACCTTAATATAGGTTTTATTTCATCACCTTCACTTAAACTTGGAACACTGCGAGTATTATATATTCTTTAACTCTTTAACACATTCATTTCCTTTCTCTAAGGATCATTGCATATCATACTCGTTGTAATCATTTAATATCCTGATTTAGCATCGCATAAGTATTCGGGATATCACATGGGGGGCATCCACCTTTCCCGAAACAGAGAGTGGACAAGGTGTACACACCATTAAACAGTGATCGGGCGGCTATACTGGAGCATATGAGGAACCAGCCTTATTTTACGTCGTGCCCAAACAACGCACATGCAAATCGGGGGGCTCAGAACAAGTATTGTGATTACCACCAAACTACTGGCCACTCCACCAAAGAGTGTAGGAATTTAAAGGAATTGATTGAGAAGAACGTGCAGAATGGGGAGTTGGTTCAGTACGTCGCTGGGCGAGGGGGATCGGGAAGAGCGACGAACAATGGCGACACTGATCCTACCCCCCAGACTCAACAAAGGCAGTCTTCAGTAACTCGGGGAGTAGTGGATGTGATCATGGGTGGATCAGTCGGGAGGGTAACAGGAAAGAAAAGATGTGGAGTGCTGGATTCGGTTATGTCAGTATCCGAGCAACCTACCAGGAGGGAACGGCGATACCCTGGCATAGCGATTTTCTTTACCGATGAGGATTACCCATTGGAGCCCATTGAACCGAGTGAGGGAGCGTTGGCTATTACGGCTCAAGTCGAATCAATAGACATAAGGAGGATCATGATCGACAACGGCTCCTCAGTCGACATATTATACACTCATGCCTATCAAAGACTTGATTTAGAAGGGAGAAAAATGGAGATCGGGCAGGAGCCCCCACTGTACGAGTTCGACAACAACCCGGTTCGAGTTGTAGGAACAATTCAGTTGTCAATCATTTTTGGGACGGCTCCCCAACAGGTGGAAATTAATGTCAAATTCTTTATTGTATAAGTAGATTCGGCTTACTATGCAATCTTGGGACGACCAACATTGATGGCATTATAGGCGATGACATCAATTCCCCATTTCAAGTTGAAATTCCCTACGCCGAACGGGGTTGAGGAGGTAAAAGGGGATCTGCATCTGGCAAGGAGATGCTATAGAAATTCTTTGATATCTTCTGTTGTTGGCAGAAGTAAGCAGAAGCAAGCAATGGCAATAGAGGTTGAACCGTTTACCAAAGGGAGTACGGAACCTCTCGCTTTGTCGGCTGGAGAAATGGAGGATGTCGAATTGATCCCAGGGAAAAAGGAGATCATGTGGATATAAGAGTTCGGCACCAGTTAGGCGAGCCCGACTCCTATAAACCCAAGGAGGGAGATAATGAAGGTATGAAGGGGGAGACGTACCTCGTATTTGAGGGCACTGAGGAAAATGCAGTCCACCCATCAGGCCGGTGGTACATTCGTTTGGTATGAAGAGGGGCTCGGATATCATAAGTGGTTGGGATACAGTACTGTTTTCGTATCTTTTCAAGGTCTTGAGGACCAATGGCTGAGGCGACGTTGATATGGGTGAAAGTTCCTTCGTTGGCGTATTCCTTAATCATTCTCTAGGTTTCTTTCTCGGCTAGGGACAGGCCTGAAGCTTGGGGATTGGTAGAGGAGGGAGTTCTAGCGGTGGCCATTGATTTCGTAACGTTCCCAATGATTGGGCGAGATTTCTCGCCGAAAAACAGAAGGTAACAGGAAAACAGAGGATTTGTAGAGGGAGCGAGAGCAGAGAGAGCAAGACGGAATCTCAGATCAGATCTAAAAGTTGTGGCGGTTACATTTGAAATGAGGGGGGTTTACTGTTTTGACTCTTGGGTTCTGCGTGTGTTCCCAAGGGCGGCGTAATAAGTGGGTTGTGTAAAAGTGGTGGGGCCACGCAGGACGTGCTACGGAAGTTGCTAAGGGGTCAGATTTTGGGCTTTGGATTTTATGCTTAGCTATTGGGCTTTTAAATGATGTACTCTTCCATTAAATATTCCATTGTAACGAAAGACTGGGGGGCAATGTTGGGGCGTGATTTATTAGGCCCAAAAGATAAGGTGGCTTATTGGGCCCAGATTATATGATAGGTTGCGGCCCAGGTGAAGGAAATCTTCCCATGTGGGGTTCTATTCTAGCAGTTGGGGTAGTTTCAGATCCCTGTTCTCAAGGTACGTGTTAGGATGCAATTCAGCGCCTACCTTATTTCAAGGAGATTTAGTCTAATCCGATTAAGGCATCTGACCTAATGAGGAGTCCTATTTACTATTTGAGGATAGGCGTGACGTCGGCCGGAAGTTCACTATAAATACAAGGCTAAGATCCCATTTTATAGGTAATCAACTTTTTACAGCACCAAAGCTTAAAACCTCCATTGTTAAAACCTTATCCAACGTGTATTTATTCTCACACCGGAGCTATCCTCCAGCGGATAAAACCGCTAGGCTTCCTGAGTGTAGTCTCATTTCTATGCAGTGACGCGATTTTGGTGATTACAGTACGTAGACGAATCTTGGCGTTAATAGTAACCATATGAAGGCATACTAACAAGTATACCAGAACCATACTACTTTCATAGTTTTAGTTTAGTTTATGCATCCATTCGCAGTTTTGAATAGGGGCGTCAATTGTGTCAAATTCGTCTCGTGTCAGGTCATAGGTATTATACTAAATAGTTCAATACTAACTCGACCTATTTAATTAATCGTGTTAAGATTATCAACATTAACACTAACCTGTTTATTAATCGTGTTAAACGTGTCAACCGATTTAACTTATTTAACACAATACATAAGGAAGAAAGAATACCACATAACATGAAGAAGGAAAAATTTTGATTAAAACTGTTAGAATTTAAGAATGAATGATAGCACACTCACACATACATTATATGAAAGACGGAAAAATAAGAACACACGATATACCCAGGTTCACCAATTTGGCTAGTCCTGATGTATTCATTAGATGTTTCTGATCCACATACCAAATAATGTTTTGTAATAACTAAAAAATTCTAACTGCTATAACATGAACTCAAATCCATGAGGTCCAATACATTAGTAAAACCCAAGACTGGGCTACTAATAAATCCCCAAGCCCAATTGCACCTTATGTTTGGCTTCCAGGCCAGCTCACCAGCGATTTGGACAGCCGCTCGCTCATCGGTGAGCGAGACCCCCAACTATCCTGTTATAGTGACCATTAGTCCAACCCACACAAGAGCCAATCCCAACATTAACTTAACAAAAACTGCCTAATTGTCGGAATATATGACTTCCTCTGAGCATGAGAAACAGTTTAACTCTTAAGATTTCTCCATCTGCCGTTATCAGTATAATTATAAGGAAAAATACATGGAAAGATTTATATAAATTTTAATGTAGACCACAAGACTAAAAACAGAAAGCAAGACTGAAATTTCATAAGAAATGACCTTCTAGCTTCCATCAAGCCTAAAAAAGTATAATAGCAAACAAAAATTATATATTTCCCTTTAACCGTATAGATTCATAAAAATTTTATATGATATTTATGTATTATTACTAATATACAAGTAACTTTAACATCTACTTTCAGAGTTTCAGAGCGGGAGGCGTTCTTGAAAGAGGTGTAGCTTAATTAGTTGGCAACCCTTTCGATTATGCGCATTGACTTGAGCCTCATTAGCTGCAAAATACCATTATCCCTTTCTCTTTCCTCCCTTATCAATTGGTGAAAAACACAGAAAAGACACTGGTAAAAACTAAAAAGTACTGATCATGGCTTTGACTAGTTAAGAATGGAAATTTATCAATTAGATCCATAGAATAAAACAGCATCAAGGCATAGCATTCTATGGATTCTTCCACCACGTCCAGAAATGATATGTCAACACCTTTTTTCCTGAGCCAACCAAAGTCTTCGGATGACAATAAGTGCGTTCGAAATAGGGTTGTAAATAAACCGAGCTGCTAGCAAGTCCTGCCTGCGAGTCCTGTCCGACTCAAGCTCGACTTAAGCTCGTTAACGAGCCAAACTCAAATAGTATAGTGTTCGACTCAAGCCCGACTCATTTAGGAACAACTCAAGACCAGCTCGAGCTTGACTCCTTTAGCGACTCATTTAACAATTATTTAGTTAAAATTTTATTTTATTTACATAAAACATATAATACAAAAATAAACATATTTAAAATTAAGTTCATTATTGATTTTTTAAAGTCAACTTAAATACATTTTTAAACTCAAAATTAACATAAATTCCTCTAATTTTAATCAATAAAATAATGAATATTATAAACTATCTCAAAAGTAATACCCATTGTAATATTGATTGCTTCATTAATGAATCAACTCAATTCTCTTTTAATTTGGAACGGAGGTAGCAAAAATTAACAATAGAAATTCGCATTTTTCTAGGTTTTGATAACTATTAATTCCTCAAGTAGGAGCTGAAACCATGAAACAATGAAAATTTCAAATTCATCAATTACTCTATAATTTACCACAATTTTCAAAATTTGATTGTCAAATATTTGAATTACTCCGGAAATGAAATGAAACACACACAATGATTGAATATATATGTATACATGTATGATAGGTAGGGCTAAAAAGGAAACCGAGTGGTTCGAAACTCGGTTCAGTATCGGCTCGAAAAATTCGAGCGAGACTCAAATTCGATACTTAAACGAGTCGAATTCGAATTCATTTTGATACTCAGACCCTTATACTAGTCGAATATGAGCCACCCACTATTCGCTCATTTAGAGTATTGAATTTTTCTTATTTCACTAATACATACTCGATATAAGTTCGTTGATCCTTACTCGTACACAGTATCTAGCATACTCAATTTATTTGATATATATTATTTAAAAATTAAATTTTTCACATACTTTTAGAATTGAAAGTAATACTTAATTGTTTCTAGAGTGATAATATCATCTCATTAATTTTTTTTACAAGGCTAGAGATCTAATTTGAAGTGTTCAAATTTTAATTATTTCAACTACTTGACTGAGTTAGTTTTATATACATTATCATCGTATAAATGAGTCAGTTCGAATTCGTGTATGTCTCAAATGCTCGCGAGTAGTTCGATTAACAAACGAGTCAAGTCGAACTCGAGTACAATGAAAACGAGTCGAATTCAAATCTGAGCAAAAAATTACAAAATTTTATTCGAATCCGAGTACGAATTTGCGTGCCTTAAAAGGTTTCGACTAAAATCTGAGTAAGATACTGTTCGACTCAACTCGGGATCATTTTCACCCCTAGTTTTGGATATTCATGGGTTGCATCGTAATGAGTAGGGTAATTTTACTCGTTGATCAAATTATCCATTTACTAAAAAGCGCCAAGAAATGACATCCATTACCCAAACTAAATAGATTGTAGGTACCCGACCCAATCCATTAATTTTGATAAATTTTATTTATTAAAAAATAATTATTAAATTAAGACTCACAACTTACAAAATAAGCCTTATGCACATATTAAATTGCAACTCACAAAATAAAAATATTCAAGTTACATTAAAATATAAATCTAATTGAAGACAACTATTGAAAATGTCCCTTTAAACCATGGCTAGAAAAAAAATGTCTATCAATTTCTTAATTTTATATAAATACAATAACCAACTTAAACGAGCAAAAATATTTCCAATTTGATACAAGTTTTAAAGTAATAATAATTAAAGGGTCCTCTTAATATGTGTCCTAAGGACATATGCTAAGCACACGGTTCAAGGGAATATTTTCTTGAACTTAGTGCATATTCCCTTGAACTTAGTGCAAATGCAGAAATCAAGGGAATATGCACACAGTTCAAGAGAATATTCTTTTGAACCGTGTGTTTGGCATTTGCCCCCTAAGGGCACATGTTAAGAAATTTCATAATTAAAATGATTCCAAGTCATAATATGAACTTTTTTTTATTTAAAATACGAACAAAAATCCAACTTAGATTAAAAAGAATTTTTTTTCAAAATAGAAATTAAGAAAAAATATCAATATAGAATGAAAAAAGATTTTCAACATAAAATAGAACAATATGTATGTATGTGTGTGTGTGTGTGTGTATATATATATATATATATATATATATATATAACACATAATTTGTAGACTGAATGACACTTCTGTCCTTCCAAGTTGCCACCCACTTTTAAAATCGTTCCTAAAATTCATTTTTCGCCAATTAGATCTTTAAAGTGATATTTTTTGGCATTTCCGTTCTTTTTACCCGATTTGAACCCAACCTGACTCATTTTGACCAAATTTTGACTCAACCCGACCCAGTTTGACCCGACCTCAATTTCACCAATTATTTTTTTAAAACAAACTAAAAAGTTTTAAAATAATTATAAAATAATTATTATTTTTAATATTTTAAAATAATAATTATTTTTAAATATTTTAAATTAAAATATTTTTTTTAATATAATAATTATTTTTTATATTTTAAAATAAAATATTATTTTTAAAAAGTTTTAAAAATTATTATTATTTTCAGGAAAAAATATTAGAAACTTTTATTTTTTTCAAAAATCAGTAAAGTTTCATAAAATATAGATTCAAAAAAATTAAAGTTTAAATTTTTTAATTCTTAATTATTTTTATGAAAATTTACACATCTTTTAAAAAATAAAAAACTTCTAATTTTGTTTTATGAAAATAAATTTTTAATTTACTTTTTTTTGAATCTATATTTTATGAAACTTTACTTATTTTTTTCAAAAAAAAATAAAACTTTACTCATTTTTTTAAAAAATAAAAAAATTTCTAATTTTTTTCCTGAAAATAATAATTATTTTTAAAAAAATTTAAATTTCTTTTTTTAAAAAAATTGAATCAGCTTTTTTATTTATATTTTATTATTTTTTGTATTCTAATTTCTATTTTTTGTTTTTAAAAATATATTAGGAATACATATAATAATGGTAAAGACATAAACTTTTTTTTCTGAAAATAAATTTGTACATAAAAATGAAAAACAAATCTACTTTTTTTTGAAAATAAAGTTTTATTTTCTTATTTAATTTTTTTGAATCTATATTTTATGAAAAAAATAAAAGTTTCGAATATTTTTTCCTGAAAATAATAATTATTTTTAAAAATATTTAAAATAATAATTATTTTTAATATTTTAAAATAAATTTAAAATAATAATTATTTTAAAAATAATTTTAAAACTTTTTAATTTTTTTAAAAAGATTTAATTGGTGAAATTGGGGTCGGGTCAAACTGGGTCGGGTTAGGTCAAAATGGGTCGGATTGAGGTTAGATCGGGTAAAAGGAACGAAAACGCCAAAAAATATCACCTTAAGGACTTAATTGGCAAAAAATGTACTTTAGAGACGACTTTAAAAGTGGGTGGCAACTTTGAAGGACAGAAGTGTCATTCAGTCTAATTTCTAAGTGTATGAGTGAGTATGGATACCTATGGGTAGGGGTGAAAATCGATCCGGGTAGCTCGATACCCGATTTAGATTCGACCCGAAAATATGATCCGAGACTCGGGTTCGGTAGGCATCCGAGTCGAATATGAGCCAAGCTTATTTTTTGGGTTATAATACTGAACTCGAATCTGAACACAATACCGTTCGCACGTTTTAAGGTTCGAGCTTGCCTCTTTCATCTGATCCATACTCGATCCTTACTCGATGAACCCTACTCGTTTAGGGGTTTGATACTTTCTTGATCGTTAGTATCTGGTAAAGAAGTGAAAAGCAGAAAAGGTTTAGTCGTTTGGTTGTTTATTGGTCAGTGTATTATGTATACTTAATTAGACCATGCCTATGAATGAGATGATGAGCAGGTAGTGGGATGTATTTCCCAAGATAATGCTTGATAATTGAATGGTCAAAATGTTCTGCCGACATGGTGGAAGGTAGTGGGATGTATTTCCCAAGATAATGCAAAATATTTATGTAGAGGAATGCATTATACTATTTAATATAAATGTTCAGTATATACTTTAATGCATAGCATATTCCACAACCAAAGGTGATGCCAAAAGATAAGTTTTCTAACCCATCCTTTATATTTGCAGGATTGAAGCTTGGATTTTGCCACTTTGGAGCATGGTTGATTAGTTTATGTAATTCTGTTAGCACTTTGGTTGATTTTGCTCAAGCTACTACTGCTGCTAAAATTGATTTGCATACTATGGTCTATGCTTAAGCCAGTATCTACTGCTGCTCAAATTGATTTGCATGCTATGCTCATGAATTGCTTCTCAGCTTCTGTTTAAAGTTATTGCCTTGATGTAATGATGTTACTAGAAATTGTATCATAATATAATTAATATTGTAAATTTATCATAGTAATTTTTGTGACACATGTATTTTTATATATAAATGAAAATGAAGTTTTTCTAATTTTTTATTTTTATGTCTCATTTTGGTGTGATTCATCTCAAGCTCGAACTCGAATAGAAAGGCTCGCGAATTATTTGTTGTGAAAACGAGTCGAGTAACTTCGAGCCGAGTAATATCTAGTAATTCATCGAGACGAACTTGAGCAGCCTTGAAAATTATCAGTTCGAATTCGAGTCGAACCTGAACACAAATTTTTTGATCCGAGTCCAGCTTGAGCATTAGGGTGTTCGGATCGACTCGGGATCATTTTCACCCCTACCTATGGGTTCCGGAGTTGGGTCAATATAGGCAGAGTAATTTTACATGTGGGTGACAGTATCCGTTTCTTGATGGGTGAGTAATTCTACAGCCAAATATTAGTTTTTTTTCTAAATACAATTGAATCTAGCTTAGTTTAGTTGTAAGGTTCATTGTTTTACTGTGCAAGATCATAATAATAGACTCTCTTTTTTTTGCAAAAGACAATAATAGACTTGCATCACTATATCTTTTTCTTTTTTATTCTAATTTTGATTTTCGTATAACGGATCTTGGTTCGCGCTTTATGCGCTTCCACTGTGAAAGAAATCCAATCCGGCAACTTTAAATCTACCTCTCAGTAGAACTTAAATCAACAAGAGCTCAAATATTTCATTATATGATAAAAACTCGAGACTCATAAAGAATATCTCAAATTGGCTTGATCACATAAAATTGGACTATGAGAAAATATGCATGATATCAACATCCTTATTTGGATGCTAGATTATATAAAGAATAAAGAAACACAAACTAGTCTAAACTTAATATTATTTAATCTAACAGTCATAAATTTACTTCAACAAATTCAAAAATAAAGTATGGACTTCAAATCATAAACTAACTCCAACAAATTCATCCGTTAAAAGTTATTCATGAGGCCTAAACCTCCTAAATGATTCAAGTCATCAGTGAAAAGAATTTATACAAAATAAATGGTGTAAAGACAAACAATAGGGTGAGAGTAGAAAACCATTTAACCTGTGTTGTCCTTGAAAAAAGCTACAAGTGTGAGTAATATCCATTGGAACAAAAATAAACGCCTATATATCATGTGTTTGAGCTCCATTTTAATCAATCAACACAAATAAGGACGTGGTGGGACAAAAAAGCTGATATCATTGGGAAAGAGAAAATCTTCCGGTCTACCTTGTGGCCGTGTTTTTATCTGTTAGCAAATTCAATGGAATGGTACATTTAGATCAATTTAATGAGACCGGTACAGTTGAACTTGTATAAAAAAAATGCAACTAAAATCCCAACGCTTGCCTCAGTGATTAAGGGGAGAATACGGGATCAGCTATAAATCTGGAGATCTTGAGTTCGAATCCCACTAAAAGCAGCACAGGGGCCACAGACCGCAGGTTTCGGCCTGTTTCGGAAGTCTTGTTCGGGGAGGGGAGACATAATCTGGTCGCAAGTCCTGAAAACTCCTCTTTATAAAAAAAAATGCAACTAAAGCTCAACAGGAGGTAGGGGTGAGCATGGTGCGGTTTGGTGCGGTTTGTAGCTAAAACCAAACCCGAAAACGCTTAGGTGCGGTTTGATAAATCCAAAACCGCACATGAAACCGTATGTGATTAGTGCGATGCGTTTTTGAAATGTGCGGTGCGGTTTCATTTGGTACGGTTTCGGTTACAAAACCAATTGAGACAACAAATTTTTATACAATTTAAATTAACAATAAAAAATAGATTCCTCAATCTTTTAAAGTCTTTCTAGTATTCCTTATTTGAAATTAAATCAACCTGCTATAAGTGATATCAGGGTGTGCAGCAAGGTCATCTGATCAACCTTTCTTTTTCATGCAGATGTCTTAATTTTTTATCCAAGACAGGACAATGTCAAATAAATTTAAAGTCAAGTGCATAAGCTGTACAGATGAGCTCTAGTATTATATACTTTATGTCAATGGTCATGAGCCATGAACAGCAGACTGCTAGTTCTATCCCTCAATAAAAAACTGTCAAAAGTGAGCTAAGAAATAATCCTAATTTTTAATTTATAACCTAGTTGGCTTGGACAAGTGGACAAACCAATTCTGAATATATAGTCCACCACCCAATTCAGTCACAAGAAGAAATGAACTAAAATAATGTTCACATGGACAAATGTTTAGTCTTATTCTTTAGGCAGCAAAACATACCATAAAAAACAGTTTATTCTTTAGGCAACAGAACATTCCTTAATCTTTTATCCTCTTGAGTTTACATATAAAAAAAAGAAAAAAAAGTGAGCATAGATACATGCTCTTCTGCTACCCTGTATACAATTATACATACATACACACATATGGTACGGTTTCGATTTTATGTTTGCGGTTTTGGCTAGTAACCAAAACCAAACCGTAAATTTGGTTTTTCAACCCACCTAAAACCACAACATACGTCGGAACCATTGGTGCGGTTCGTGCGGTTTTTGGTGCGGTTTCGGAGGCATTTTGGTTACTTGCTCAGCCCTAACAGGAGGTGTAACGCCCTCAAATTCAAATACTTGTACCTTGAATCTGGTGTTTTACGATCCACCTCATACATCATATTATAAACATCTCACAGAGGAATAATAGAAATATTTACATTGATATAATATAAATATTCTCGTCCTAAGTCTCAAAAACCATTACTAATACATAACACCACTTAGATCATAACATAATAAGTCTTAATACATAACCAAAACCATCATCCTAATTATAACAGAACAAAGTTAGTCCGTAGCCTTGACTTTGTCCTTATCCCTCCCTGAGTTACAGTCTCGTTCGGTCTTAACTGTAATAATTAAGGAAAGCAAGAGTGAGCAACAAATTTGCTCAGCAAGTATAATAGCAATAAAGGTGAACAATCATATGTAAAGTTTCATAATTTACAAGACAATGATTATAACGGTCGTAGATAGTTCAGGAACTTATATGTGAAGGTTGCGAACAAAGTAAGTTTCAATAATTCTCAATTCAATTCTCAGTATAACAGGTGAGCCACTATAAACTGTAGGATTTTAGAAGAATTCAAATATTCCAATATTTCTAAATTGATAAATATTCAACACTGAGTAGTCGCTATAGACCATGAACTCCTGCATAAATTAACAGTATTTCACTGAAAATCCAAAAAAACAAGTACAATAGGTGATCAACCTAAAGTACCCTATGTTATGCATAACATTCAAACATGTTGTTCGCGCGCGTGTCGGTCCCCCGACGTTATATAGTTTTCCCTTCTATGAGAGTTGTTATTCTCAGCCGATTATAAGAGTCCGCACCAAGGCAATTGGTTTGGATCACTTTCTAACTCATAGATATTGGTCTAGCCGAATCAAATGGCGTAGACACTTTTCTCAACACATTCAGAAACAATTAATACGTTCAACGTTCACAATAGGGTTCAAAAAATCATTTCAAGAATATAATTATGATTTAAATCAAGTGTCAGAGTATAAACAACAATCTTTATGAATTTAGATAACACAAGAATTAATTTATTTGTACGATCAATAAGAGTACAAGTTTAGGTACTTGTTCAACATATACGGTTTGTATTAACAACGATTAACTTGCTCAAAATAAGGAACTTGCACAATATACAAGGTTGTGTAAGTTAGGGAACTTGTCTGGGTAGTCGACTCTTTCTGACTTTGACTCTTTATCCTTTGAACAACCTACGTTCATCATAATCATCTATCGATTAATCTCTATTAACCCTCAAATATAATTCTAATTGTTATAACTTACTAGTCTCATACAAATAAGACTCACAAAGCAATCGACTCTCATTTGATTAATCACTTCTTTAATCATCACTCTTTTTATTATAGTTATTAGCATTTACAATAATACACATTTATTCCATTCGTTACAAATAGAATAATCTTTTGTCATCCTACTTGTTTAATTAATGGTTCACACTTTATTCTAGTTATAAAGTATTTTTACTTTACTTGTTTAACATTCAATTACTCTTTAAGTAATCTTCCTTAATCATTATTCGTACTTTATTAGTCCACAAATAAAATAATCTAAGTTATTACTTTATTTGTTTAATTAGAGTTATCTCTACATCTCAGTGATTCACAATTAAATAATCTTTAAAATTATTCAATTGTTTATTGTTAATCCATAATTAAAATAATTATTAACCCTTAGAATCATTGTAACTGTCCATAATTAAATATTATTACAATTGATTAATCCACAATTAAAATAATCTTATTATTATTTTAATTGTTTACAATTTATTAATCCACAATTAAAATAATTTTTATTATTATTTTAATTATTTACACTTTATTAATCCATAATTAAAATAATCTTTAATATTATCTTAATTGTTTAATCATAGTTAAAGTAATCTTTAAGGTATAATTGAAATAATCTTTTAGTATTATTTTAATTAATTAATTTTTAATTATTATTTTATTTTTAAAAAAAATCGGGTTCGATCCGGTCTGACCCGACCCGATCCTATTTGACTCGACCCGGTTTGACCCGAATTCGGTCAACTGAGAAACCAGGCCAACGTCCCGGCACTAGAATTTGTTCTTGGTCTAGCGCCCCGGCGCTGGAAGGCAAAGAACCCTAGTTTCATTTTTTAACATTTTGATTCTTTGATTCTTCTGATTCAATCTTTCACAACTTGTTCATTTCATATCCAAATAAGCTCAAACTAGTTTCATTATCTCATAAACTTATACATCTTCGATATTCAACTTTTTAATTAATCTTTCAAAATATTTATTTAATCAAAACATTGATTCTTCAAGCTAGGATTTCCATTCCAACATGTTTTACTAAATGTTTTGTCATGTGTTCATCCTAACTACGATTCTGACGATTCCACTTGCGTTGTTTTCGTATTTCATAGATCTTCAACATAAAATTTTTAGATCATACCAATAGCTTACACATTTTAGTTCATTTAACACCAAATCTCATGTTTTCAAGTAGTTTATTTTAGGTCTTAAGCTCACATGTATTTTTCTTGTTTATTAAGACATGAGATCACCTACAAGACATACCAATCATATACTCTCCTTTCAATATCCATCCTTATACGTTCGGATCCTTCATGATCCCATAACAAATAAAACTCCCACAACCAAACATGCATTTTCTACTATAAACAAAATGTACTAACTTATCTTAGAAAATTAAAACTGGGTTATGATCCTACCGCTTTGATGATTTTCTCCTCTTAGCAATGAACTTCAAGTAGCAATTTCTCTTTCTTGAACTCCTCTTGAATCACCAAAGTGTAATTTTCTCTCAATTTCTCTCTAACTCTCTCTAGCTTAGCAATTTTTAAGCAACCTTTGCAAATGTATTTAGGAGAACTTATTTATAGGTTAAGCTCATGTACACATACTTGTATCAATATTTGTACAAATACATGTACATTATACACCCAACAAGTTATTAACCAATGGTAAAAGCTAAATAGGTGAAAAGTTCCACCAACTCCCCACTTTTTCTCTCCTTCCTCCATTATTAGCTTCACATGGATTATTTTGCAAGATTTTAGGGGAGATTTTCAGCATTCTAGCTATTAAGGGGATGGTCTATATACGTAAATATTATATTTTTTTTCTTCAATGTCACTTACTATCATGTGTGTGTGTGTGTGTGTGTGTATATATATATATATATATGTATGTATATATATATATATGTATGTGTGTATGTATATATATATGTATGTGTGTATGTATATATATATATGTATGTGTGTATGTATATATATATGTATGTGTGTATGTATGTATCCACACACACACACACACACACATATATATATATATATAAAACACACATCTTACTTATCTCATTATACATTGAGTTTGTCCAATATAATGTCCGTTGGACTTAATTTAATTTGGGTCATTGATGAGGTCATCACAAGCTCGGGAATGCATGGCGGCTATGGAGCGGACTCGGTGCAAGTTCCGGTTGGACCCGTGACGAGAGCACGAGCTAAACGCTTCAAGGAAGGGCTTCATGGTTTGATTCGAGAGATGAGGGACGAAATTGGTTCGAGTTCGAAGGCTAGTAAGATGGAATATAAATACGTAAATGTATTGCAAGTGTACGAGCCAAGTCTAGACGCGAAGGAAGCAAGAGGATCCAGAGTTTTTGAGAAAGTCGAATCCGAATTGGAAGGATTCTAGCTACTTTTCTAATTCAAATTTGGACATGAATTTCCTTAATTAATTAGGCTATTTATTTTCAGCATGTTTTTAGATTCCTACTATAATTAGAATGTTTGATAAGTAGGATTTAATTTCCTTATTGTTTAATAGTTAGGATTTGGTTTCCAAATTAATTTGGTAAGCTAGGATTTGATTTCCAGTTGATTTTATAATTCCTATTAGGATTAGGATTACTTTTGAGTAGTATAAATAGGGGACATAGATGATATATTTGATACACTTCAATCAGATTTTATTCAATACAATTACTTGTGAGGTTTTCTCATCTTTTGGTTCTTTGAGAATTTCTAGGTTACTTCTAGTTTTTCTTTGAGATTCAAGTTTGACTTATCATACAACAATACATAGTTGTGTGTGGCGTCTTCTACCGCACTAATCGTCGATTGTACCGAGATTACCGCTTACATATAAGCGAGGGGTCAAGGTGTCGTTGGTGTTCATTCAACGCAGATTTCCAAGGCGAGCAATTGTACCAAGATTACCGTCTACATATAGGCGAGGGGTTAAGGTGTTGCAAGCTATCCACCGTTCAATTTTGCTAGAAACGATCCGGGCGACGACCACCTCACGCAAGCGTGCCGTGGAGTCTATCATTTGGTATCAGAGCTAAGTTCCTAGCGAGTTACTTATCCTTTATTTTTTCGTGTTTGAATATATATTGAAGAAAAAAAAAAGTTCAAAAAAAAAAAAGTTCAAAAAAAAAAAAAAACGTTAAAAAAAAAACGTGAAAAAAAAATCGTGAGAAAAAAAATAGTGAGAAAAAAAAATAAAATTATTTGTTGCGATTAAGTGTGTTATCATTGAGATATTCATACCTCCTATAATTGTTTCGTGATAAGTTACTTTTGAATTGATTTGAAAACTGTGATATTATTTAGGAATTCAAAAAGAACCTAGAAGAGAGAATTTGAGTGGTAAAAGGCAAGAGTAGTGAGAATATTAGAGGGTAAAAGCCTAGTTGAGTGCATACACGAGAGATTCATCATTGTTGAGCGAAACACGTAAGGGAGTGGTAAGGAAAATTATTGTTTTTCTACTAACCTTTGTTTTGCAGCTAATCATGTCTGGTATGAAGGATAAGGGGTTGTTTGGAGAATGATCTACAACAAAAGATCAAAAGGGTGAATCAAAAATAGACACGGACGTCCTATTACAGCAAGTAATTCGGAAGTTGGATCTCTTTGATAATAGATTTGAGAGGTTGGAAAGCATTCAAAGGGAGCATTCACAGATTATTATGGGCTCTCAAAAAAAGGAGAAGGTTCAGAAAAGGGAGAATAAGAACAACGAGGAGGATTCCTACGAAGAGGATTTTGACCCAGATCTTCGAAGGCGATTTGAGGCCAGGGACAGAAGATATAGGGATAGAGAAGATAGGAATCGGGTAGATGATAACTTGGGAAGTATTAAATTAAAGATTCCATCTTTCCAAGGGAGGAGTGATCCTGAGGCTTATCTTGATTGGGAGAAGAAGATAGAATGGGTTTTTGAAGTTCAAAACTATTCGGAGCGCAAGAAGGTACAGTTGGCAGCTACAGAATTTACAGATTATGCCGTCACTTGGTGGGATCAATTGAAGACTAGTAGGATGAGATGTGGTGAGCGGCCAATTGAGACTTGGGCTGAGATGAAGACAGTTATGAAGAAAAGATTTGTACCAAGCCACTATCATCGGGATTTGTTTCGGAGTTTGCAGACTTTGAAGCAAGGGAGTAGTAGGAGCGTGGAAGACTACTACAAGGAGATGGAGATGTTAATGGCTAGAGCTAACATCGATGAGGACAGCGAGGCGACAATGGCTCGATTTTCAGCAGGTTTAAATTGGGATATAGCTGATTTGGTGGAGCGACATCATTACGTGGCATTGGAGGATATGGTGCACATGGCCACCAAGATTGAGAAGCAGCTTAAGAGGAGAGGTGGTCCAAAGTCAAATCCTACCACAAGCTCATCATGAAAGTCTAATGTTGTGAAACGTGAGGAAAAGCCATTTGTGAGCAAGCCTAAAGTGGAGCCAAAGCAAGAGACGACTAACCGTGGATTGCAAGGTAAAACTGAGAAACCTTCTTTTAGTCGTAATAGAGATATTGTATGCTTTAAATGCCAAGGAAGGGGACATATTTCCAGCCAATGTCCTAATCAAAGAACTATGTTGTTACGTGACGATGGGGAGGTGGAGACAGAGGAAGAGGAAAGTGACAATGATTCTATGCCACCTTAGAGGAGATAGATGGGGATGCTATACATGGGGAGATTCTAGTCACTAGAAGAGCACTTAGTACACAGGTGAAGGAGGAAAGCAAAGAACAACGAGAGAATCTTTTTCATACTAGGTGTCTTGTGAATGGGAAGATCTGTTGTGTAGTCATAGATGGAGGTAGTTGTACGAACGTGGCTAGTACGACTATGGTAGAGAAATTGGGATTGGCTACATCCAAACATCCACAACCGTATCGATTGCAATGGCTCAATGACAGTTCAGATATAAAGGTGACCAAGCAGGTGTTGGTTCCATTCTCTATTGGGCGATATGTGGATAAGATTTTGTGTGATGATGATCTGGTGTGTTTTTTTTGCCTATGCAGGCAGGGCATTTGTTGCTTGGTAGACCATGGCAGTTTGATCGGAGAGTTACACATGATGGTTTCACTAATGAGTATTCGTTTGTCCATGAAAAGAGAAAAATTACTTTACGTCCTATGTCACCACAACAAGTGCATGAGGATCAGATTCACTTGCAGAAAGATAATGTACAAAAAAAAGAGAGTGATGAAAAGAAAAATCAAGAGGGACAAAATAGTGAGCGAAAAAATAAGAGAGAAAAAGAAAGAGAGAAAGAAAGAGAAGATGAGAGAAAAACAAATATCTATGCAAAAAAAAGTGATGTGAGGCGAGCGTTGATTTCTAAACAGCCGATGATTATACTTCGGTATAAGGAGGCGCTTTTGAATACTAACGCTAACAGTTTATCTTTGCCTAGTGTTGTTTCTTCTCTCTTGCAGGATTATGCGGATGTGTTTCCCGTGGAGCTACCTCAAGGATTACCACCTATTCGGAGAATTGAACATCAGATTGATTTCGTGCCCGGTGCTACCATTCCGAATCGACCAGCTTATCGGAGCAATCCCGAGGAGACGAAGGAGTTGCAAAAGCAAGTTGGTGAGCTAATGGAGAAAGGGTTCGTAAGGGAGAGTATGAGTCCGTGTGTAGTTCCTGTGATTTTGGTGCCAAAGAAGGATGGGAAATGGCGAATGTGCATCGATTGTCGAGCGGTAAATAATATTACGGTAAAATATCGACATCCCATTCCTCGTTTAGATGATATGTTAGATGAATTGCATGGATCTTGTGTGTTTTCAAAAATTGATTTAAAAAGTGGGTATCATCAAATTCGTATGAAAGAAGGGGATGAATGGAAAACAGCTTTTAAAACAAAGTATGGTTTGTATGAGTGGTTAGTGTTACCTTTCGGTTTAACTAATGCTCCTAGTACTTTCATGCGTCTAATGAATCATGTTTTGCGTCCGTTCATAGTCAAATTTGTTGTTGTGTATTTTGATGATATTCTGATTTATAGCAAAAACTTGGAAGAGCATGCATTGCATTTAAAATCTATTTTAGATGTACTTCGTAAAGAAAAGTTGTTTGCTAACATGGATAAATGTACATTTTGCACGGATAGAATTGTGTTTCTTGGCTTTGTTGTGAGTTCACAGGGAGTTCAAGTCGATGAGGAGAAGATACGTGCAATCCGGGAATGGCCAAGTCCAACAAATGTGAGCCAAGTTCGAAGCTTTCATGGATTGGCTAGTTTTTACCGACGGTTCGTGAGGAACTTCAGCGACATCACAGCACCATTAACGGAAGTGATCAAGAAAAGTGTAGGGTTTAAATGGGGTGATGAACAGGAAAAAGCGTTTAAATTGATTAAAGATAAATTGACTAACGCTCCTTTGCTTGTCTTACCTAACTTTGCTAAAACCTTTGAAATTGAGTGTGATGCTTCAGGTTTGGGAATTGGAGCTGTGTGTTGATGCAGGAAGGGAAGCCAGTGGCGTACTTCAGTGAGAAGTTAAATGGGGCGAGCCCTAAACTATCCTACTTATGACAAGGAGATGTACGCATTGGTGCGAGCGTTGGAGACATGGCAGCACTACCTATGGCCTAAAGAGTTTCGTGATTCACACCGATCATGAATCATTGAAGTACTTGAAGGGTCAGCACAAATTGAACAAAAGGCATGCGCGATGGATGGAGTTTATCGAGACATTTCCATATGTCATTCGATACAAGCAAGGAAAAGAAAAACGTCGTAGCAGATGTTTTGTCTCGGAGGTATGTGTTGTTAAATACTCTTGATACGAAATTACTTGGTTTTGAACGAATCAAAGACTTATATGTTAATGACCATGATTTCTGTGAGGAGTTTAAAACTTGTGAGAAGAATGTTGTAGGTAAATACTTCAAAATTGATGGATTTTTGTTTCGTGAGAATAAATTGTGTATACCTGCATGTTCTTTACGTGAGTTGCTAGTTAGAGAGTCACATGGGGGAGGATTAATGGGTCATTTTGGTGTTGACAAAACTTTATCTGTCTTAAAAGAACATTTTTATTGGCCTCATATGAAACGAGATGTGGAAAGAATTTGTGATAGATGCATTACTTGTCGTCAAGCTAAATCTCGTGTTCAACCCCATGGATTGTATACACCATTGCCTATATCTAGTGAACCTTGGGTTGACTTATCTATGGATTTTGTGTTGGGTTTACCTAGGTCTAAGCATGGTCATGATTCTATATTTGTGGTCGTGGATAGATTTTCAAAGATGGCACATTTTATTCCATGTCACAAAACTGATGATGCATCCCATGTTGCTGATTTATTCTTTAGGGAAATTGTACGTTTGCATGGCATGCCTAAAACAATTGTTTCAGATAGAGATACTAAATTTTTGAGTTATTTTTGGAAGAACATTGTGGTGTAAATTGGGTACTAAAACTGTTATTTTCAACTACATGTCATCCTCAAACTGATGGACAAACAGAAGTAGTAAATAGGACTTTATCTGCATTGTTAAGGGCAATCATTAAGAAAAATATTAAGCATTGGGAGGAATGTTTACCACATGTTAAGTTTGCTTATAATAGATCTGTTCATTCTGCTACTAATTATTCGCCATTTGAAATTGTGTATGGGTTTAATCCTTTAACTCCATTGGATTTATCTCCATTACCTGTTTCTGAGTATACTAACATGGATGGAAAGCAAAAGGCTGAGTTTGTTAAGCAGATACATGAGAAGGCACGATTCAACATTGAGAGGAGGACGGAGCAATACACAAAACAGGCCAATAAGGGTCGACGTCAAGTTGTCTTTGAACCGGGAGATTGGGTGTGGTTACACATGCGGAAAGAAAGATTCCCTGTTCAACGACGCTCAAAATTGTTTCCTAGAGGAGATGGACCGTTTCAAGTTCTTGAGCGCATTAATGACAATGCCTACAAATTGGATTTACCCGATGAGTATAATGTTAGTGCAACATTCAATGTTATTGACCTAAGTCCGTTTGATGTAGGTGACGATTTGAGGACAAATCCTTCTCAAGAGGAGAGGAATGATGAGGTCATCACAAGCTCGGGAATGCATGGCGGCTATGGAGCGGACTCGGTGCAAGTTCCGGTTGGACCCGTGACGAGAGCACAAGCTAAACGCTTCAAGGAAGGGCTTCATGGTTTGATTCGAGAGATGAGGGACGAAATTGGTTCGAGTTCGAAGGCTAGTAAGATGGAATATAAATACGTAAATGTATTGCAAGTGTACGAGCCAAGTCTAGACGCGAAGGAAGCAAGAGGATC